>CAUYUJ010019860.1:180000-187500 GCA_963575745.1 Prorocentrum cordatum | reverse complement strand
GCGTCGAAAAAATCGCCAGCCACCTGGGAGACATGGGCATCGACCTTGGGCTCATCGGGCCCATTGCGGAGGAGTTCAACCGTCAGGCTGACGCCCTTGCCACAATGGCGGCACGCACTCACAACCTTCCAGACGACATTGTCGAAGCCGCCAAAACACGACATCGCCAAGCGACCGTGCTCCACGGGGTCGCTGTCGCTATCTACGAGCGCAGACACCGCACTCTCCCGCTCCCACACCGCAGGGCTGGGTTTACAGCTGCGGAACTCAGCAACATGGAACCAAACCCCCTGCTGTCGGACCAGGCACCACCCGCGGCTGGACCAGACATCCCGCAGAACCCGGACGAGCTCTGGGCCGAGGCCCAACGGGCGATATACGACGAACAGGAGGACGACCCGTTCGGCTTCGGCGGGGGACTAGACTTCCTGGACGACGGGCCAGCCAGCGCCAACCTTGCCCCGTCGGGCATCCGCACGACGCCCTCGACTCCGCCACCGAGAGCGGCACCGCACCCACATGATGACGTCGCTCACCTCCAAGACGCTGATGAACAGGAGGACGACCCGTTCGGCTTCGGTGGGGGATTGGACGTCTTGGACGACGGCCCAGCCAGCGACAACCCTGCCCCGTCGGGCAACCTCTCGACGCCTACCGCGACTCCGTCTCCGAGAGCGACATCGCACCCACATGATGATGTGCCCACCGTCAAGACGCCGACGATGACCTGGTTGACCCCCTCGGACTGAGTGGCAGCATTGACGACGCTCCGCCGACACCCCACGCTGCCGACCATGCCGCCCTATCGAGACGCCACCCTACTACGCGGCCGACCTCAGAGCCCTCGCATGGCATCATGATTGGTCCTACCGTGCCAACCACTCCGTCCCCCCACCAGCGCCAGCCCGCGGGGGCGGCTTCAGCCCCCCCGCAGGGCACCGAGCCAGTCAGGCCGTCGCACCCCGTCCACGCTTCCATTGTTGCTGGGCGAGAGGATGCGGCTCTTCCGACCTCACGGGGCGTGGCCCTAGCGGCTCCAGCCCTGGGGCCGTGTGTTACCCTCCAGTCACCTCTCAAGGGTGACGGCCGTCAGCACACGGGGTGCCGTACTACGCTAGTCCACCACCTGGCCAGGCGCACCGATGACCTCGTCCCTGCCACGAGGCCCGCGGCCGCTGGCACTGAGCAGCCGCCCCTCAGCGACCGCGAAACCGAGCTGTCCCAGGCTATGGCCGCTCTTCAGCAGAGGTGTGCTGCTCTCGCCGCGGACCTCGCCGCTGCTCAAGCCCGTCAAGGCCCGCTGCTCCAGCGCCTCCACAGCGCCGGGCGAGCCTTCGCCGAGCTGCTTACGCCCTCGCCCGATGGTGCCGTGCCGTCACTCACCATCCAAGCTATGCTGTCATCGCTCCGCGGCGCTCCACCTGGTGCCCCGCGCTAATTTCTTCCTTTCTGCCTGCCCGTGAGTACGCGTGGCTCCGCGTCCACGGTGTCAGGGCGTGGGGGCGGGGGGTGCCCCGTCCCTGCGCGCCGCTTTGCGGCCAAGCGCCCAACTGGCGGTCTGCCAAGCCGCCTAGCCACGTGTCAGCACGTCGCCTTCCTTGTTGGGGCCTCTTTCTTCACGCGGTCTGACAGGTGAGATCTTCACCGTCTGTCCGCCGTCTGTAGCGTCTGTCGCACTGCGCCGGGGGAGGGGTTTTTTGTTGCCCGCCCTCGTATCTAAAGGCTGCACCGCCGCTAATAGTGTTTGGCGAGTTGTCGCACCGCAGTGCGCCTCGCGGACGGACCCTGGTCCGCCTACTTGTCCGCTCTCTCTCTCTCTCTCTCTCTCTCTCTCTGTGTCTTTCTGTTGTCTTGCTCTCCGTGCACTTCAGAGTTGACGCCGCGTTTTTAGCTTAGCCATTCCAGGGAAGCGGGCTGCCCGAGGCACGCTCGCAGCAGTCCGCTTGGTGCCTTCCCGATTGGAGTTCAACATCGGGAACCTGAGGCCTGTGCAGGAAAATCATCGAATTCGAACGCCAAGAGGGACTCTCTCTCTCTCTCTCTCTCTCTCTCTCTCTCTCTTGCGCGCCGCCCCCGGGGGAGACGAGGGGGGCAGGTAGGTTCCTACTGATTGCTCAGGTTCCCCCCCCCCAGCGAAGACTGATAGGTTTCTAGCGGGGTCAAAAGAGATAGCATCTTGACTCCCCAGGGGGGTCTGGGCAGGATCCGGGGGATGCCGGGGATAACCGGGGACTCCCCATTTTGATTGCTAGCGGCCACATTTTGACCGCCCGGAGCCCACAGAACACCATTCCCAGGCCACTTTTTGAATGCCCGGAGCCAACTGTAGGCCACTTCGTGTTCTTCGTGTTCCCAGAACACCACTCCCAGGCCACATTTTGAATGCCCAGAGCCAACTGTAGGCCACTTCGTGTTCTTCGTGTTCCCAGAACACCACTCCCAGGCCACATTTTGAATGCCCACAGCCAACTGTAGGCCACTTTGTGTTTTTCGTGTTCCCAGAACACAACTCCTGTGCCATATTTTGATTGCCCCGAGCCAACTATGGGCCACTTCGTGATCTTCGTGCACCCAAAACACAAGTCCTGTGCCATATTTTGAATGCCCGAGCTGAAGCAGGCTGAGGCCGAGGCAGGCTGAGGCCGAGGCAGGCTGAGGTTGAGGCTGAGGCACGCCGAGACAGGCTGAGGCTGAGGCTGAGACAGGTTGAGGCTGAGGCAGGCTGAGGCTGAGGCTGGCGCAGGCTGCGGCCGAGGCAGGCTGAGGCTGACGCTGAGGCAGGCTGAGGCTGAGGCAGGCTGAGACTGAGGCTGAGGCAGGCTGAGGCTGAGGCTGAGGCCGATGCAGGCTGAGGCTGAGAGACTGACGCTGAGGCTGAGGCAGGCTGAGGCTGAGGCCGAGGCAGGCTGAGGCTGAGGCAGGCTGAGGCTGAGGCAGGCTGTGGTTGTTGCTGAGGCTGAGGCAAGCTGCGGCTGAAGCTGATGCTGAGGCTGAGGCTGATGCAGGCTGAGGCTGAGGCAGGCTGAGGCTGAGGCCGAGGCAGGCTGAGGCTGAGGCTGAGGCCGAGGCAGGCTGAGGCCGAGGAAGCCGAGGCAGGCTGAGGCTGAGGCTGATGCTGAGGCAGGCTGAGGCTGAGACAGGCTGAGGCTGATGCTGAGGCTGAGGCAGGCTGAGGCTGAGGCCGATGCAGGCTCTTGCCGAGACAGGCTGAGGCTGAGGCTGAGGATGAGGATGAGGATGAGGCCGAGGCAGGCTGAGGCTGAGACAAGGTGAGGCTGAATGGGGGGGGAAGGGGGGGGGAGGAGGGGAGGCTGAGGCAGGCTGAGGCTGAGGCTGAGGCTGAGGCTGATGCAGGCTGAGGCTGAGGCTGAGCCAAGCCGAGGCACGCTGAGGCTGAGGCTGAGGCTGAGGCTGAGGCTGAGGCAGGCTGAGGCTGAGGCAGGCTGAGGCTGAGGCTGACGCAGGCTGAGGCCGAGGCAGGCTGAGGCTGAGGCTGAGGCAGGCTGAGGCTGAGGCCGAGGCAGGCCGAGGCTGAGGCTAGGCAAGCCGAGGCAGGCTGAGGCTGAGGTTGAAACTGAGGCAGGCTGAGGCATCCGTAAGAAACCAGAATTAGGACTGTTTAGGAATCCCTAGGAATCCTTGGGAGTCCGTAGGCATCCTTAGGAATCCGTAGGCATAGTCGGCATAGTTAAGCATCCTCAGGAATCCTTAGGATTCCTCAGGAATCCTTAGGAATCCCTAGGAATCCCTAGGAATCAGGACTCCTAAGGATTCCTAAGGCTTCCTAAGGATTCTCATGGATTCCTAAGGATGCCTAAGAATGCCTTAGGAATCCCTAGGAATCCTTAGGATTCCATTGGATCCTAAGGCCGTTGCCACATCGACTGTCATTGCGACTGCGACTGCGACTGCGAGAACAGCAGAATTCTACAACTGGATTCTCACCTGAATCTTAAGGGGAATGCTTCCAGATATGCTTCACACATCGCTGTTAGGTTGCTTTGCCGGGATACTTATCTCTCTCTCTCTCTCTTTCTCTCTCTTGCGCGCGCGCCGCCCCCGGGGGAGACGAGGGGGATGAGGAAGAGCAGGACGAAGACGAGGATGAGGAGAATAAGGGTGATACGACGATGATGCTGATGTTGAGAAGGGTGTGGATAAGGAAGACGGCATGGCGGCAAGGAATGGCGGATGATGAGGATGAGGAGGATTTTGGCGAACGAGGCGGGCGATGGGGATGGCAATGATTCCGATGATGATGATGATGATGTTGATGCTGATGCTGATGCTGATGCTGATGATGATGATGATGATGATGTTGATGATGATGATGATGATGGTGATGATGTTGATGATGATGACGACGATGACGATGACGATGACGATGACGATGACGATAGCGATGGTAACCGTGATGACAATGATGACGAAGACGACGACGACGATCATCACCACGCTGGCGAAGATGATGATTTTGATATTGCCGATGAGTTCGACGATGATGGCGATGTTGATGACGATGACGATGACGACGACGACGACGACGACGACGACCACGATGATGATGATGATGATGCTGCTGATGATGATGATGATGATGATGATGATGATGATGATGATCACGGTTGTGATGATGATGACGACGACCACCACCATGATGATGATGCTGATGCTGCTGATGATGATGATGATGCTGATGACGATGTTGATGTTGATGTTGATGTTGATGTTGATGATGATGATGATGATGATGATGATGATGATGATGATGATGATGATGATGATGATGATGATGATGATGCCGTCCTTGCGGTTCTCTTGGGCATTGTTGGGGTTCTCTTGGCGCTTGGCCGTGTGGAGGGTCTCGTGTGGCCGTTCTTGGCCATCGGAGGGCCCTCTGAGGGGCCGTCTTAGATACTTCCAGAGGCCCTCCTGGTAGCCATTTTCGGAACTTCGGAGCCGGGCCATCCGGGAGGATATCGACCAAACACGGGGGGCTGTATTACTTTAATTCCCCCCCTTCTGGGTCCCGACAACTCGCTTCGTCGGATCCTTTAGGGGTGCTCTTGGGGCCGTCTTGGAGCCATTTGGGGGGCCTTTTGGGGAGCTCTTTGGGCGCTTTAAGGCAATTTTCGGATATATCAATCAAACAGGGAGGATTCTTAATTGCCCCTCTCGAAGACGTTCCATTCGGCCGACCTGGGGTCATGGGGGCCGCTTGGGAACCCTTTTAGGCGTTACTGAGGCCGCCTTGCGCCGTCACTGGCACCTCGAGACTGTCTTGGGGATCTCTTGGAGCCGGCTTGGGCCCTTCTGCGGGCCATACGCGTGGCCCCGACGCCTTTGGACATGGGCTGAGAAAGCTACCAATTCCGTAAAGAACGCCTGATCCCCCGCTTCAGTTTTCAACATGATTTCCTCCGAGGCCGCTATTGCAGCGGAAAAACACATTGGAACCAGACAGCCCCCTGCGATTCAAAAAAATGGCGAAACTATGAAACACGCATCGTTTGTAATTCTGGGCGCGAGCAGGGTTCGTTGTTTTTGTTCCGCATGGGAGCCGTGTCGGAGGAAATTATGTTGGAAACTCGGCCGTCTCCCCGGGCATCTCCAGCGCGCGTGGGCTCGACAAGGCCCTAGGAGGCACGCTTTCCAAGATGCACCACGAGGCGCACCCGAGAGTGGAGACCCCGCCTGCCCCACTTGCCCCACATGCTCCGTGCCCCTGGTCGGCAACACCAGCTCAGCTCCAAAAAAAACTCAGGCCCGAAAAAAAATATCAACTCTGGTTAGGAAGCAAAACAGAAAAATTAGGCACGGGCGATTCAGACCGGACACAAAACTGAGATCGACAGCCTCACGCGAGATGATCGCGAGAAGTCAGCCCTACAAAGGTCAGACGATATAAAAGCACGAAAACCTCAGACACGGAAGCCTCGGACGAGACAAATGCGAAAGGGTCAGGCCCGAAATGCATCGACATGAAAGAATAGCCTAGAGACTCAGACCCGGGGGGGGAAAGTAACCCAAACACGAAAGATCAAATTTTCAGGCCCGAAGGCCAGAACGGCTCAGACCAGAAAAGCAAACAATTCAAACCCGAAAGGCTCATACCAAAAGAATCAGAACAACCCACGCGGAAGACTCAGACCAGAAACGCACGGAAAGTCAGGCCCGAAAAAATCACACACACACACACACCCCATTAAAAAAAAAACTACCCCCATGACAAAACAAAGCAACGCAGACCCGCCAGACTCAGACCCAGAATAATCATACCCGAAAAGCACAGGGACAATTCAGATCCCACGATTCAACCCGAGAAATGAGAAAACAAGTCGGACCCGAAAGGCCCAGAACCGAAGGACCAGAAAATTCAGACACGACAGAGTCAGACCTGAAAAGCCCGAAACGCTGAGACCCCGAAAGGCTCCGTTTCAGAATTGTATGATAGAGACACCGCGCGATAATCGCACTCGCTGGAAAAATTAAATCTGGATCTAATGAGGAAAATCACTTGAATCAAGATTTCTAACACATTAAATCTAGATTTAATGTTTTTTTCGAATTGATCCTCCAGGTTCCGGACTCCAAACATTTAAATCTAGATGTGAGTGTTTCTTGTGTTTGACAGCAGCACAAGCAATTACAATCGATATTTAATTATCTTGCACAGCTGTGCTCTAGAGCTCGGACCTCTTTATTCTCGTTCGTTCGTCGTCGTCCCCGGCCCCTGGTCCGGTCTGGACCCAACCTCCCCCCCTGGTCCTGGCCCCAGCCCCCCTCGCCCCGCTGGCCCTGGCTCTGGACCCAGCCTCCCCCCCCCAGCCCTGGCCCCAGTCCCCCTCGCCCTGGACCCTTCTCGCCCTGGACCCTTTATTTTCGCTCGTCGTCGTCCCTGGTCTGGTCCTGGCCCTGGACCCAACCTCCCCCGCCCCGCTGGCCCAGGGCCTGGAGCCACAGCCTCCCCCCCGCCGGCCCTGGTCCCCAGCCCCCCTCGCCCTGGCCCAACCCTTTATTTTCCCTCGTCGTCGTCCCTGGCAGCTGGTCCGGTCCTGGCCCTGGACCCAACTCCCCCCCTTGCTGGACCCTTTATTTTCGTTCGTCGTCCCTGGTCCGGCTCTGGCCCTGGACCCAACCTCCCCACCTGGTCCTGGCCCCATGGAGCCCCCCTCGCCCCGCTGGCCCTGGCCCTGGACTCAGCCTCCCTCCCCCCCTTGGCCCTGGCCCCAGTCCTCCTCGCCCTGGACCCTTTATTTTCGCTCGTCGTCGTCCCTCTGGTCCTGGCCATGGACCCTGCCTCCTCCCCTGGCCCCGGCCCCCTTGGTCCTGGACCCGGCCCCTCCACCCCCGGCCATGGCCCCAGTCAGGCCCCAGTCCCCCTCGCCCTGGACCCGTTATTTTCGCTCGTCGTCGTGCCTGGTCCGGTCCTGGCCCTGGACCCAACCTCCCCACCTGGTCCTGGCCCCAGCCCCCCTCGCCCCGCTGGCCCTGGCCCTG
>CAUYUJ010019860.1:152500-175000 GCA_963575745.1 Prorocentrum cordatum | reverse complement strand
CAGGCGTGATCCTGGATTGCGGCCGCCACGAGGTAGGGAACGGCAAGAAGGAGGACGACGACTGGTGGCTGGAGCTCTACGTGCTGCTCTCGCGCGCCACGCGCCACGAGGACCTCCTGCTCATGCGGGCGCCGCGCATCGAGTTCTTCCTGGCAGGGCCGCCGCAGGGCTTGCGGAAGCAGCTGGAGCAGTTTGCGGCGCGCACGAAGCGGTGCAGGAGGGAAGCGACGGCCCTCGCCAGGGAGCTCGGCTTCACCGAGTTCATCCGCGAGGCCTGACCTGAGGAGCGTCTCCCCCGAGCCGCGCCTTCTCTCGACTGCCCGACTAATTGTTTGGCCTCGCGCCGCGGACAACCCGCGCGCGTCGCTGGGACCCTCTCGGGGCGACCAGCGCGCGTCGCGGGAACTCCGTGCTGCGGGGGGCCCGGCGCCTCGTTCGCCCGTCGTCGCTCTGCCCAGCGGTCAGAGACTGGCCCGCTATCAGCCAGCCAGTTAGCTAGTCAGCTCTCTCTGCTTCGCGCAGCGGACGACCCGCGCGCGTCGCTGGGACCCCGCCCGGGGCGACCAGCGCGCGTCGCGGGGACTCCGCGCTGCGCTGCGCCCGCAGCCTTGGATTTTGGAGTGCGCGGGCAAAGAGGAAGGAAAAGAAGAGCCGAAAGCGGGCGCGATCCTCGCAAGAGGCGTGCCGACATGGGCGTCGCGACGTGCGGACGCTGCCGTCGGGGTTCCCGCGGAAGCTGCCTGCGGCGGCCACGCCGAGTGTCACGTGTGTTCGGACAGGCATGCTCGACACTTACACTAGGCGGTTCCATGATCGCATTCATGCAAATATATTCACTCGCGCGCAGACCCATTCATACTCAGATTCCCTCGCGCTCTGACTCACCCGCGTTCTTTCTCTCGTAATCAGATCTATCGTATTCCTTTGCGTTGTGTACCCCGCCACATTTCGGCACACCCCTCATGCGGTTCGTGGCCCCATAGGGAGCGCCACCGAAGAAGATACTCCCAATTGCGATACTCACAACTGCATATGGTTGGGTCCTTCGCCAGTGTTTTTTTTTTTTTTTTTTTTTTTTTTTTTTTTTTTTTTTTTTTTTTTTTTTTTTTTTTTTTTCTCTCTCTCTCTCTCTCTCTCTCTCTCTCTCTCTCTCTCTCTCTCTCTCTCTCTCTCTCTCTCTCTCTCTCTCTCTCTCTCTCTCTCTCTCTCTCTCCTCTCTCTCTCGCTCTCTCTCTCTCTCTCTCTCTCTCTCTCTGTCTCTCTCTCTCTCTCTCTCTCTCTCTCTCTCTCTCTCTCTCTCTCTCTCTCTCTCTCTCTCTATATATATATATATATATATGTATATATCTTGCGCGCGCCGCCCTCGGGGGAGACGAAGGGGACAGGTAGGTTCCTACTGATTGCTTAGGTTCCCCCCCCAGCGAAGACTGATAGGTTTCTAGTGGGGTCAAAAGAGAGATCATCTTGACTCCCCAGGGGGGTCTGGGCAGGATCCGGGGGATGCCGGGGATAACCGGGGACTCCCCATTTTGATTACTAGGGGCCACATTTTGACCGCCCGGAACCAACAGAACACCATTCCCAGGCCACTTTTTGAATGCCCGGAGCCAACTGTCGGCCACTTCGTGTTCTTCGTGTTCCCAGAAAACCATTCCCAGGCCACATTTTGAATGCCCAGAGCCAACTGTAGGCCACTTCGTGTTCTTCGTGTTCCCAGAACACCACTCCCAGGCCACATTTTGAATGCCCAGAGCCAATTGTAGGCCACTTCGTGTTCTTCGTGTTCCCAGAACACAACTCCTGTGCCATATTTTGATTGCCCCGAGCCAATTATGGGCCACTTCGTGATCTTCGTGCTCCCAGAACACCAGTCCTGTGCCATATTTTGAATGCCCGAGCTGAGGCAGGCTGAGGCCGAGGCAGGTCGAGGCTGAGGCAGGCTGAGGCTGAGGCTGGCGCAGGCTGCGGCCGAGGCAGGCTGAGGCTGAGGCTGAGGCAGGCTGAGGCTGAGGCAGGCTGAGACTGAGGATGAGGCAGGCTGAGGCTGAGGCTGAGGCCGATGCAGGCTGAGGCTGAGAGACTGACGCTGGGGCTGAGGCTGGCTGAGGCTGAGGCAGGCTGAGGCTGAGGCTGAGGCAGGCTGAGGCTGTGGCTGTGGCTGAGGCTGAGGCAAGCTGCGGCTGAGGCAGGCTGAGGCTGAGGCTGATGCAGGCTGAGGCTGAGGCAGGCTGAGGCTGAGGCTGAGGCAGGCTGAGGCTGAGGCTGAGACCGAGGCAGGCTAAGGCTGAGGCCGAGGCAGGCTGAGGCTGATGCTGAGGCTGATGCTGGGGCAGGCTCAGGCTCTCAAGCTGTTTTGGCTCGAACTCTTTTCATGGGATTTCGGCCACTTGCCCTGGCTGCATCATTTATTGTGCTAGCTTGAGAGCCGCCCATCGGCGGTTAACGAGGGTAAGATCACTTCCAAAGGCTACGTTCCATGGCCCCCAGCAAGGACCTGCTTCCGCGCTGGACCTGTCAGAGTTGCGGTTGCAAGCGTAACTTGGGGCGCTGGCGGCATTGCAAGCATTGTCGCGGCCCTCGCCGCGATGTCGCGCCCGCTGAAGGTGGCCAGGCCCCTCGTGGGCAATGGGCTTGGGGCGCTCTAGGGAGGTTATGGAACCACGGCCGCCACTGGGGCCAGCAGACGGAGCGCGGCGGGAATGGCCACGACTGGAGCGGCGGCTGGGGGGGAGCTGGGTGGAAAGGCTACTTGCCCCCGCCGCCGATGCCGTCGTCTGGTGGCCCTCCTGGCGCTGTGCCTCCTCCTCCTGGCGGTTCGCTGCCAGTCCGTCCTGGGCCGCAGTTCATGTCCTCCAACGCCCCGACGCTGCTGCCCAAGCTCGCCGCCAATGTGTCCCTCGGCGATATCCAGCAGACTATCGAGGCACTCAACAAGATCGGCGACGTCGACGGAGCCAAGGGCTACCAACGGGTGCTGGAGCAAAGGAAGGCTCAGGCGGCCAGCGCCGCCCAGGAGCCGACGCTCCAGCAGCAAGTCTCCAACGCCTTCAACTCAGTCCGCAGTTTGGAGGCGAAGCTTTCCAAAGCGGTTTCCCATCATCAGCGACTTCAAGAGCAGTTTCAGTCACAGCTCGACTGGGTGCAGAAGGTCACTGGTGAGTTGGACGCAGCGGAGACGGAGCATGCAAGGTTGGTTCGCATTCTCAATGAGAAAACGGATGGATCTGCTCCACCACCGTCGGTCATCAGCATCGACGAACGATTGTATTTCTGGAGCTGTCACGGAGTTACCTATTTCTTTGGGGTCGCTGGCTGGAGATCTTTCAGACGAGTGCGAGGTTGACGAGGTCACCCAGAAGGAGGCCGAGCAGCGTTTTGAGCACCTTCAGTCGGAGATTCGCGCAGCGGTTGTCAATCTCTTCGGCGAAGCGCCGGACAAGGTCAAGGCCTTCAAGTCAGAACGTTCGGAGCTCATCAGTCGTCTTCAGAAGAAGCGTCGAGCAGGGGGGTCAGAGGACCCAGTTGTCGTCCCTGGAGGCGAGGGGGGCGCTGCGGATGCAGGTGGGCGCGGCGAACCTCCTGCTCCTGAGAGCGGCGCCGGGTCCAGCGGTGGAGCCGCGGCCCAGACAGGCCCCCCTGCCGACGCAGAGGCGGCAGCCCGCCGTGCCACCCGTGAGGCAGCAGCTGCCATCACTAAGAACAACCCCCCCCCCCCCCCCCCCCCCCCCGAAGGCGCCGCGAGCGCCTAAAGGCCCGCAGGCGCCCGAGGGGGGCAGGCTTCTGTTCCCAGGTTTCACGTGCTTCGGCCTAGGGCCAACTATACATGCTTTTTGGTCTAAGCTCACCTGGATTAGGATCTTGGTTCAGGATCTCCTGGGTTCGTCTCGGTTAGACACCCGGGCCCAGGGGTCGAGCACCCCCTCTTCTCCTTCGGATCCTCCTCCTCCTTCTCGCCAGGATCAGTCTTCTTCTTTAGCCCTGAGTTTTGAAACGGCCAGCGTTTCAGGGTGGGGGACTGGTCAGAATTACCTTGCGGGTACTTCTGCTCATGTTGTGCTTATGCAAGAGCACCACATTCTGGCTGGGGAGGGGGTCCGCAAAGCTAGTGCCTGGTCTACTCGGCAAGGCTGGCGAGGTATATGGGGCCCTGCGGCCCCTGGGGAAGGATCTGGGAGTACTGGCGGAGTGGCGATCTTCGCGAGAGACTTCCTGGGCCTCCACCTCACTCCAGTTCAAGGGACCCAGGGTTCTAGGGTGATCTCGGGCATCGTGGGCATCCCAGGTGGCACTGAATTCTGTGTTACGTCGGTCTGCCTTTATGACGGCAGCGGCTTTGACTCCAAGAATCAGCATCTCCTGTCCGACGCGGGAATGGCTGCTTCCAGTTCCTGCTTACCGTGGTTCATCGGCGGAGATTTCAACAACCCCCCGTCTGATTTACACGAGCAGAGCTTTCACAAGCAGAGCGGGGGCATTATTATGTTTCCAGATTGTTCGGGTACCTGCCTCGCCGCGGGAGGGGTGATGATGAACGGTTACTTTATCGCCAGTCCTGGGCTAAGTTCCGCCGCTCAGGCCTTGGATCGCATTTCCGATGGGGATCTCTCGCCCCATTGGCCCGTCAGGCTCACTCTCTTCCCGCAGTTCGGCAAATTGAGAGCCCTCAATTTGAAGCGACCCGCTCGGTTCCCCGCCTTTCGGATGATCGGTCTTCTGCGTGAAACCCCTGACTACCAATCTACTCAGGCGCGGATCGCGGAGGCCCTTGAGGCGGCTCATCGCGGCGACGGCCCCGCCACCCAGTCCCTCCTCACCTCGCCCTACCAACTCTGGGCGGACCTGGCGGAACAGGAGATTGCGGAAGCGGCGGGAGTTGATCTGAAAGACCCTGGTTGCCGTGGGGCCCCCCCGTCTTTGGTTTGGTTTTCGGTCGCGTTGAAAGACGCGAAGCCTTCCAGACCCCCCGAGCTGCTCTCCCTCCGATGGCTTTGGAAGGCCACGGGCATGCTCGAATCTGCCATTCAGCACCCCGCTCAGGACGGCCTCTCGAACGCCATATCCTATGGGTTTTCTATCCCCCTGGCTGTCAGCAAGCACGCGGGAGACTACGATCATCTCTTCCGTGAGTTTTTGAACTGGTGTCACCGCTCCGCTGACACTATCGACGCCCTTCGGAAAGGATTAAAGTGCGGCATCAATGTTTGTCGGTCCACCGTCCGCGAGGCCGTGGATTCGGTCCTTAAGAGGACTCGGCAGGAGGCTTCGCAGGGATGGAGGGCGTGGTTTTTGAAAGGGATTGACCAAGGATGGCGAAAAGCTCACCTGGCTTCTAAGGCCCCCACCCCCTGGCACCCTACCACCGTGCTCTCTTGCGACGGCAAGGTGGTGAGTGATCCCTTAAGCATCATGCAATTCGAAACTTCCAGGTACAAAGGGCTGTGGAGAGCTACCCCCTCCCCCACCCCTACCCCTGCGGTGTTCACCCCCGCCCCTCCCTCACCGCCGCTCGAGCTGGATGCGGTTAGAAAGCTGCGCCTTCGGCACAGCGGGCGCTCGGCGGTGGCCTCTGACGGTTTCCACATCAGACACATTGGGTGGTTGTCTGATCAAGGTTTGAACGCCTTGCTGTCTTTTCAGGTTATGGAAACCTCTGGGCTTCTTCCCGCGCAGATTGCGGTCGTTTTGATGTATCTTAATCCCAAGGTCCCCGTGGGTGTCCGCCCGATTGGTGTGTTTTGTGCCCCTTACCGTGTTTGGGCAAAGGCCAGCAGGCCTATCGCCAACGATTGGGAGAAGCGCAACGCTCGCTTTTATTTTGCTGCGGGCGCTGGGGATACCGCGCGGCGTCAGCTGCTTCGGGCCGAGGGCGAAGTTGCTAGAGATCATACGTCAGCCAATCTGATTTGGGATTTTGTCAAGTATTACGAAACCCTTCCCCTCGGTCAGTTGCAGCAGAGGTGCCACCAGCACGATTTTCCCTTGGCAGTCAGCAGAGTTGTCATTGCGGCCTACGCGTCGGCCAGGCATGTGTCTCCAGGCGATGATCTCCGAAGCCGTTTTCGCTCAGTTTGGGGTTGTTGTTGGCTGCAGTATGGCTACCACTATGATACGTATCGATAGTATGGGCCCTCTGGATAAGATCGCCGGGAGTCCGCATGTGGATTTCAAGCTGTACGTCGACAATAGTAGTATTGCTGCGGTGGGCACCCACCAAGAAGTTGTGTCAGGAGTTGTTGAAGGAGCTCTAGCCCTTCAGAGTGCTACCGCTGAGATCGGAGCCACTCTCTCGGCCGACAAGGCCATCCTTATCTGCAGCTCCAAGGCCGTCGGCTTGGAGATCCAGGACTCTCTTGGGAATGAGCTTTCCGGATCCCTAGTAAATTCAGGTGTTAACTTAGGGGTTGACGATGCCCAGGGGGCCCCTTTCCGTCGCCAGGGGAAAAACGCCAGGACCAAGCGTAGACTGGCCGAGGGTAACGCGAGAAGCCGACGGCTTGGCAAATTCGGGCGAATTTTGAGCAGACAGCGCCTCCGCCGTCTTTGGGTCGCGGGTCCTCTGCCTGTTGCCACGCGCGGATCCGAATGTTACTATGGGCTCTCCCCCTCGGAAGTTCTCGGGCTCAGGCGCAGCCTGGCCCGCCTCATTAAGCCTTCTTGTAGTGGCAGATCGTTTTCGGCCCTGATGCTCCTGGAAAGCGACCCCACCTGGCAAGTGCAAGTCTCTGTCATCAGCAGGTGGCATCGTGAACTTTGGGCCTCCTCTAGTAACCTCCGCGCTGCCGCGTTCCCGATCCCCCTGCTGCGAAAGTGGTGGGGAAGTGTTTGGGCCCGTTCCCCGCGTACTTGGAGAGGGGCGAGGGGCCCCCGGTCGGGGATGCACCTGGCCCTTGTGGGTCTTGGTCGGGAGACGCCTGAGTTTAACAGGCTGATTGACGATCTCGGGAACTCTCACGAGCTTTCATTCACCTCTCCCGCCCTCCTTAGGAAACACCTTCGAGCTGCGGCCCTTAGGAGACTCGAGCGCTACCTGGCGCAGAAGTATTGTTTCGGGCGCGGCCGCCTCTGCTGCGATGTGGCCTCCTCTTTCTTGGCTTCCTCCAAGTTTACTCCCCTTCAAGAAGGGATTCTGAGGAGCTGTGCGTGCGACGGTATTTGGGCTCGAATGAAGGCCCGTGGCTGCGGGTATCAGTTCCCTGCAGAATGCGAGCTCTGCGGCGCGCCCACCGACTCGATTTTCCACCGCCTGTGGATGCGTCCGAAGTTGCAAGCTCTTCGTTCCGAGTTGGTTGGCCAGGAACTCTTAGATTCCCTGTTCGATTACGTTACTTCATCGGACAAGTTGTTTGTGGTTACCCATGGGGTTCTCCCTCGCCCTGGCGACCTTCACCCTCCTCCTCGACATATGGACGACGATGAGCAAAACATCATCTGGCACTCGACCCCCCCCCCCCCAGCCAGAATCGTTTGAAGGCGTGGTTTTCGTAGACGGCTCGTGTTCGAGAAGAGTCATTAAAGAGCTGTCCAGAGCCTCCTGGGGAGTCGCCCTGCACAGTCCCGACCAGGAGCTGCTTGCCGCAGCTTCGGGGCCCGTCTGGGCTCATCTCCCTCAGACGCCCCAGGCTGGTGAGTTTTGTGCCTTTTTGGCGGGGGTCCAATTGGTTTCGGGTCCTTCGTTTATTTTTTCCGACTGCGAGAGTGTTGTTAAACTTTTCGGGGCCGACCGTGCCGGGCAACTCAGTGATAAAAGGCGTGTATTCAGGGCATCTTTTGCAAGCTAGAGCTGAGCCAGGATTTAAGCATGTTTCGCTTGTTTCGCCCGTTAAATCCCACCAATCGGTCGACGACGTTTCGATCTCCCCGCAGCTTCGCTTCTGGAGGGAAGGGAATGACCAGGCTGATGCCCTGGCCAAGGCCGCGCTCGCGATGCACCCATCAGATTTGAAGCTAGAGGAATCACTCACCACCGGCATCAAATTTGCTAGAGCTTATTGTACTCTGGCGATATACCTTCTCCCCCACTACGCCCCCCTGCGAGAGTATGGAGAAGTAGAGTGCGTCCGCCCGCCTAAGCCAGTGAGAGCTGGCAAAGGGATGCATTTCTGGCGACACTTTGGAACTTTTTGGAAGTGCCTGCTATGCCTCAAAGTGCGACGCTGCCCCTGGCCTCGTAAGCTCCCTTTGGAGGACTGCCCAGGCACGAGGGAGCTGCCCCTTCAGCAGATCAGCAGTTTGGGGCACTCCTGCATAGGTTTGGAATGTTCTGACGGGTCTACTTGTATCCTTTGTATTTCTTGCAAATCCAACTTTTCTCACGGGAGATTTAGAGGCTTGCCGGTTAATTGCCCGACTCGCCCATCGCTCTCTGGAAGGAGGGTGTGGTCGGAGGTATCCAAGGGGCGTCGCCCCAAAAGACCGTCCGTAGGCGTAGACTGCCCGATCTCCAGCTCGGACTTATCCCGCCTGCCCCGAGGCCCCTGCAGGCACCTCCCTGCCCCCATCGGGCCCCCCGCAGGACGCTGATTCTGGGGGGGGGGGGGGGGGGGGGGGGCACCTGCAGGATATGGCCTCGGAGCTTCTTTTTGCTTTGCAGAAGCGTGATACCCATCAAGGGCTGTGACGGGACAATCCCATTTTCTTGGCGAGGAGGCGCCAGGATCAGTCTGACAGTTCTGATTAGTTTATTTTATTCAGGCCTTCGTCTTCTTTTTTCTTTCCAGCAAGGCCCGATGCGACTGACCCTTCAGCAGGCATCCGTGCTCTACCCCGCATCTGGGGCGAGGCCGACAGCCGTCCTGGCGCTCGCTGCGCCAGGGGCTGGAGACCTCATCGTCCTTGTGTGGGTGGTCGACTTAATGTATTTTGTGTTCGTGGCCTTCGGCCTTTCTTTTTATCGCTTACGCCTCAGCTCTACATCTGAGGCGAGGCTATGTCGTCCAGGCGCATCCAGCACCTGGGGCAGGCCTCGTCGTCCTTGTGTGGGCCTTTATTTTTCCGTGCGTGTGTGCGCTTCGTGTTCGCACGTGCGTCAGGCGCCCCGCTTCAGGGGGAAGGTGTGCGCACGTCCTGAGGGCTTTCTTCAGCGGAGCACGGGGATTCATCTATCCCGACAGTCGCTCGACTTTGGCGTTTGCCGTGGCCAGGTAGCATCGCTCCTGGCCCCAACGCCTGAGCCCTCCTCATGCTTCGTGTGGCCTCGTGCGTGCACGCGTTCGGCACGCGTACTTGCTCCTCGCCTCAGAGGTATGCGCGACGCTCTCGAGGAGGCGTCTCTTTTCTCGGGAGTACGGGGGCCCCTAGCCCCGTCGGTCTCTCGTTTTTTGGGGTGTTGCAGTGGACTGGAGCTCGGGCTCCTAGCCCCAACACCGTCGCAGCCCATCATCCTGGCTGATGTCCGCCCGTCCTCTTATGCAGTCGAGGGCTGGCGGTCCGTGCTGCTTTTCCACTTGCAGGATCCTGCTGGTGGCCTTGTATCCCCGCCTAACTCTGGCGGGGAATCTTTCTGCAGGCCGTCGCCGCCCCAGTCCTTGCAGGAAAACTCGCTGGGGTTGAAACGAAAAAATGAAGCAGACTGAGGCTGAGACAGGCTGAGGCTGAGGCTGAGGCTGAGGCAGGCTGAGGCTGAGGCAGGCTGAGGCTGAGGCCGAGGCAGGCTCAGGCCGAGACAGGCTGAGGCTGAGGCTGAGACTGAGGATGAGGCCGAGGCAAGCTGAGGCTGAGACAAGGTGAGGCTGAATGGGGGGGGCGGAAGGGGGGGGGGAGGCTGAGGCAGGCTGAGGCAGGCTGAGGCTGAGGCCGAGGCACGCTGAGGCTGAGGCTAGGCAAGCCGAGGCAGGCTGAGGCTGAGGGTGAAACTGAGGCAGGCTGAGGCATCCGTAGGAATCCATGGCAATGTTTAGGATTCCAGAGGAATCCTTGGGAGTCCGTAGGCATCCTTAGGAATCCGTAGGCATAGTCGGCATAGTTAAGCATCCTCAGGAATCCTTAGGAAACCGTGAGATTCCTCAGGAATCCTTCGGAATCCATAGGAACCCCTAGGAATCAGGATTCCTAAGGATTCCTCAGGTTTCCTAAGGATTCCTATGTATTCCTAAGGATGCTTAAGAATGCCTTAGGAATCCCTGGGAATCCTTAGGATTCCATTGGATCCTAAGGCCGTTGCCATTGCGACTGTCATTGCGAATGCGACTGCGACTGCGAGAACAGCAGAATTCTACAACTGGATTCTCACCTGAATCTTAAAGGGGAATGCTTCCAGGCATGCTTTACACATCGCTGTTAGGTTGCTTTGCCGGGATAGTTCTCTCTCTCTCTCTCTCTTGCGCGCGCCGCCCCTGGGGGAGACGAGGGGGATGAGGAGGAGCAGGACGAGGACGAGGATGAGGAGAATAAGGGTGATATGACGATGATGCTGATGTTGAGAAGGGTGTGGATAAGGAAGACGGCATGGCGGCAAGGAATGGCGGATGATGAGGATGAGGAGGATTTTGGCGGACGAGGTGGGCGATGGGGATGGCAATGATTCCGATTATGATGATGATGATGATGATGGTGATGGTGATGATGTTGATGATGACGACGGTGACGATGACGATGACGATGAAGATAGCGATTGTAACGGTGATGACAATGATGACGAAGACGACGACGATCATCACCACGCCGGCGAAGATGAAGATTTTGATATTGCCGATGAGTTAGACGATGATGGCGATGTTGATGACGATGACGATGACGACGAAGACGACGATGATGATGATGATGATGATGATGCTGCTGATGATGATGATGATGATGGTTGTGATGATGACGACGACCACCACCATGATGATGATGATGATGATGATGATGATGATGATGATGATGATGATGATGATGATGATGATGATGATGATGATGATGATGATGATGAGAATGATGATGATGATGATGATGATGATGATGATGATGATGATGATGATGATGATGATGATGATGATGATGATGACGATGATGATGATGCCGTCCTTGCGGTTCTCTTGGGCATTGTTGGGGTTCTCTTGGCGTTTGGCCGTGTGGAGGGTCTCGTGTGGCCGTTCTTGGCCATCGGAGGGCCCTTTGAGGGGCCGTCTTAGATACTTCCAGAGGCCCTCCTGGTAGCCATTTTCGGAACTTCGGAGCCGGGCCATCCGGGAGGATATCGACCAAACACGGGGGGCTGTATTACTTTAATTCCCCCCCTTCTGGGTCCCGACAACTCGCTTCGTCGGATCCTTTAGGGGTGCTCTTGGGGCCGTCTTGGAGCCATTTGGGGGGCCTTTTGGGGAGCTTTTGGGGCGCTTTAAGGCAATTTTCGGATATATCAATCAAACAGGGAGGATTCTTAATTGCCCCTCTCGAAGACGTTCCATTCGGCCGACCTGGGGTCATGGGGGCCGCTTGGGAACCCTTTTAGGCGTTACTGAGGCCGCCTTGCGCCGTCACTGGCACCTCGAGACTGTCTTGGGGATCTCTTGGAGCCGGCTTGGGCCCTTCTGCGGGCCATACGCGTGGCCCCGACGCCTTCGGACATGGGCTGAGAAAGCTACCAATTCCGTAAAGAACGCCTGATCCCCCGCTCCAGTTTTGCCCATGATTTCTTCCGAGGCCGCTATTGCAGCGGAAAAACACATTGGAACCAGACAGCCCCCTGCGATTCAAAAAATGGCGAAACTATGAAACACGCATCGTTTGTAATTCTGGGCGCGAGCAGGGTTCGTTGTTTTTTTCCGCATGGGAGCCGTGTCGGAGGAAATTATGTTGGAAATTCGGCCGTCTCCCTGGGAATCTCCGGCGCGCGTGGGCTCGACAAGGCCCTAGGAGGCACACTTTCCAAGATGCACCACGAGGCGCACCCGAGAGTGGAGACCCCGCCTGCCCCACTTGCCCCACGTGCTCCGTGTCCCTGGTCGGCAACACCAGCTCAGCTCCAAAAAAAACTCAGGCCCGAAAAAAATAGCAACTCTGCTGAGGAAATTATTCACTGCGTGGGGATCCCCATATGTGCATCTCCTTGCTGGCGCTCCCTTGGTGGTGGGACTCGGTGAGGACGAATCTGGATTTAAGTGTGACTGAGCTGCCTCTCTCTCTCTCTCTCTGCTCTCTGTCTCTCTCTCTCTGCCCTCTCTCTGTCTCTGCCTCTCTTTCCCTGCCTCTCTCTCTCTCTGCCTCTCTCTCTGCCTCTCTCTCTCTGCCTCTCTCTCTCTCTGCCTCTCTCTCTGTGCCTCTCTCTCTCTGCCTCTATCTCTGCCTCTCTCTCTCTCTCTCTCTCTCTCTCTCTTCTCTCTATTCTCTCTCTGCTCTCTCCTCTCTCTCTCACTCTCCCTCTCTCTCTCTCTCGCTCTCTCTCTTCTCTTCGCTTCTCTTCTCTTCTCTCTCTCTCTATCTCTCTCTCTCTCTCTCTTTCTCTCTCTCTATCTCTCTCTCTCTCTCTCCCTCGCTCTCTCTCTCTCTCTCTCTCTCTCTCTCTCTCTTCGCTCTCTCGCTCTCTCTTGCTCTCTCTCGCTCTCTGTCGCTCTCTCTCGCTCTCTCTCTCTCTCTCTCTCTCTCTCTCTCTCTCTCTCTCTCTCTCGCTCTCACTCGCTCTCTCTCGCTCTCTCTCGCTCTCCCTCGCTCTCTCCCGCTCTCTCTCTCTCTCTCTCTCTGCTCTCTCTCTCTCTCTCGTCTCTCGCTCAGTTGCCGCCGCAGTCGCCGATGTCACCACCGCCACCACCGCCGCCATTGTTGAAGTCACTGCCGCGGTATCGCGAGCCTCGTCTGTCACACCACGATCGACCAGCCCGTCCCCGCGAGACGGCCCCACAAGCGGCGCGGCCTATGGCAACCCGCCGACTCACGAAGACGCCACAGCTCAGGCCACCGACGCCGAGGCAAGTGAAACACGTGAGCGCACCCTCGACAGCCCGTGGTCCATCTTCCGACATGCAGATGCTCGTGGTTCCTCTTCCGACATGGACACCCAACCACCACGACGGCGAGCACGCTACGCATCACCCGCCAGGCCCCAGGCGCCTCCAGGCCCTGGTACGCCCCACCCAGCCCTCAGGCCACCGACGCGCAACTTACGCAGCACCATCCAGCGCGACCCAGCGGTCCCCGTGCCGCCGACGAGCATCCTCACCTCCCTGTACCAGAACGGCTTTGCGCTTGGTAACAGTGGCGTGACTACAGAGGACATCAAAGACGCCCTGCGACTCTACGACCATCCTCGATTCACCCATGACCCAACGCTCCAAGCGTTGGCGCCGTGGACTGACATCATGCAGAGGCCCCCGAACCGACTCACTTGGGTGCTGGAAGACTCGGGTGGGAACTCAGGCGAGACGATCTTCCCCTACCTCACGTGGGACCTCCGTGAACCCACCACTGACACGCCCACGGTCTTCTGGCACGGGACCCGCGGCGACCTTGCGGCTCGTCTCGCTTTCAACGGAGGTCACCTCCTGCCGGGCCCCCGCCGTGAAGCGAAGGGTCGAACCGCCACAAATGTCGGCCGCACGTACGTGAGTGTGCACCCGTCGCTGGCCGCGTGGTACGCGGTGCCGCCTCACCCGCCCTGCAGCCTCGAAGACGACACCCTCGCCTGGGGACCCATCGCGCTCTGGATGTGCGAGGCTACCAAACCGCCGCGCGGTGAGAACTGGCACAACTTCGTGAAAGGGGAGGCTCACGGAGCGCGCCTCATCTACCCACGGGTCCTGGGCCTCCTCATCCGCATGGACTGGTGTGCCCCCACCGAAGCTGCCTCCAGGTGCCGTGCCCTCCCACACACCTATGGCATGGGCGACTGTGCGCACGCCCTCCACATTGCCGGCTTCGATCACCCAGACCTCCGCGAGGCGGCTGAAGCCCGCGACCAGGAAGCAAACACCTGGCGCCGGCTGGACACCGCGGCAGCGTGGCCACCGCCGCAGGCACTATACTCGCCAGAGGCAGCGCGAGCATGGGCTACACAGCACTACGACACCGAAGCAGCCACCAGGGCCGACCCCAACCAGCCCCGTCCGCGCGCCTCGCTTCGCAAGCTCCAGCTGGACCCGCAGCCACTGATCGACCTGGTGTACACTGGCTTGCAGGCCGTTCCCGTGCGGGGGCAGTCCGACGTACGAGCGCCGCGCCCCAGCGGCTCCAGCCCTGGGGCCGCGTCTGGCCCATCGCACACCTATCAGCCAGGTGCCGCCCTGGGACACAGTCCAGACCGCTCATCGACGACATCGGGAGCCGACGACCGCCGTACGCCGTCCCTCATCAGCGCGGCCGCCGCCCTCGCCCGAGGCCATGCCCGCTCACGGCGATCCGCCTCGCGTTCGTCACGGCAGAGCGGCGGAAACTCCACCTCTCACAGCAGCGACATCGAGACGTGGGAGCACATCGAGACGGAAGAGGAGCCGACCGCCTACCACGTCCTCGCCTTCCACGTCCGCGATGTGCGGGCCCGTGTGAACGCCCCTGGCGTCGAGGTCTGGCTTGACCCGGGCGAGCATCACGATGGCGCCTACCTACCGTGGGGGGCGACCGTTGTGGGCCACCGCGTTATTGACCCTGCGGTTGCGGGTCGCGACGGCTGGGTCATCCTTCACCACGACCATGGCGATACCACTACCAGGCTCTGGGCACCGACCCAAGTCCACGTCAAGGCGGACGACACTTGGCGCACGGTCATGATCCCAGCGGACCTGGGGCCCCAGTGGATCGAGCGCCATGCTGACGACGCTCGCCTCCCCGCGGAGGTGGTCCGCACTACAGGCCAGTCCTGGTTCGCCGACGTCTGGCCCTTGTGGGATCGACCCCGACCCCACCCAGACGACGCAGTCACCGACGAGCAAGCGTTCCCGCCCCTACCAGGACGCTGGACTTGCCTACAGTGCCGATTCCAATGCTGTCAGTATTGTGCTGCCCGCCGCAACACGCAGCTCGGCACCTCGGGCCAACCAACGTGCCCGGACTGCTCCCTCAGCGGACTACGTGCACCTATGGACTGGTCCACGGACTACTCTTGCAACAGCTGGACGTGTGCGTACAGCACCGACAACAGGGACTCCGACACATGCTGCCTCTCCAGCAGATGCCCGCATCCGCCTCGTCCGCACAGCCTGTTCGACGTCCGTGCCACAGGGATGCCTCCGCACATCCTCGCCCGCCAATACGGCAACGCGCCAGCCCAGCACGACCTCATGGAGCCCCCCCGAGCGCCTTCAGGCCCCGGGGGGGAGCCTCCGCAACCAGGCCAAGCAGGATACCAGGGTCAATGGTATCTACCACCGAGGCCGCGTCGCGTCCTCAAGCAGGGATTGCCCGACGGCACGAGGCGGCCACCAGGGTTCACAGGAACGGGGATGCCTGAAGACCCGTCTCCCGACCAACCGCTGTGGAAGGAAGGCTACGTGCTCTTCGGCCCTCACCAGGCCCTCAAGGAGGATTTCATCTTCAACAAAGCGGTCCGCCGACCTTACTCCCTAGCCATCACCAACATGCACAGGGATCGTGTCACAGTCAGGACCGTCTGCGAGTCTATCGCCGAGCGCATCCACACTACCCGCACGCGCTGGCGAGATGTGGTACTGTACTGGGATGCCGAGGGCGGCCCTGGGCCTCAAGCTCTCGACTACGACATGCGCCTCTGTGACGCCATGGTGAGTCGTGCCACGACCGAAGCCGAGTTGAACCACGACCGCAGCAACCGTGGTAGCTTCTGTCTCTATGGACCAGCGCACCAGCGGGCTGTGAACATCACGGTGCTCCCCGAGCCGCAGAACATTGACTACGTGGAGCATGTACGGCGCTACTCACCCGTCGGGGAGACTTACCCAGACCATGCCTTCGAGCACGTCTATCAGGGCTGGCGGCGGCCCGACGTGCCGCCCATCCTCCCCGACACCCGCCCGCTCTCGAGAGCCGACCAGCAGCGCTACCAACAGCACCAGCAGCGCACCCAGCAGCGCGACCAACGCGACGCAGGTCAGCCGAGCACGCCACGCAACCGCTCTCCCGCGCGCGTCCCGACAGGCGACAGCGCGGTGTACGGCGGGGGCGCCGCCTATCACCGTGGCCCCATTGGTGCCAGGCCCGCGGCGGCAGGAGCATCCGCCTCCAGCTACGGCCACGCCCCCCACGCCAGGGTGCACCCAGCGGTCGTCGGCTACCCGCGCGCACTCGGGCAGGCTCCCCCACGGGCCACCTCGCCCGTGCCAGGGTCCACGCGCGCCTGGGGCCATTACCCAGGCCGCCACGACAGCACCGCCAGCAACCAGCCCGCAGTGGCACCCCCTGCGGCTCCAGCCCAGGGGGCTGCACCAAGCCGTGGCAGGACAGGGCGCCCCGAAGGATGGCGCGAGGCGAACGTGCGTGCCTGGCAACCGCGCCAACACACGCCCCCGCCAAACGTGGCCGCAGCGCTGCGCCCTGCCCAGGCAAAACCTGCCCCCCCTGAGCGCGAGCGGCAGCCGCTCGTCCCGCTCGTCCTCACGCACACCCAGGCGCACCACAGCGCCTCCCCGCGGCACAGCGAGGGTAGTGCCTACCACGTCAGCCCCCGGCCCGACGCCGTCGACCCTGACCAGGCTGCAGCCTCGGCGGCGGGCGGCACAGGCGGCTCCCGCCCGCCCAGCCCAACACCCTGCGCAGCGCCGATCCGCTCCCCGAGCAGGGCGGACTCTGCGCGCGCTAACGCCCAGGTGGCCTCGCCACGTGACCGCCACACGGGCGGGCGCGTCCCGCGCAGCCGGTCCTACAGCCGCCACAGCTCGCGCAAGCCCCCTGGGAGCTCCACGAGCTCGCCGCCTCGCGAGACTCAGGCTGACGGCCAAGCCTCCGAGGTGGTGCCACGTTTCGGCGCCAGCGCCATCGAACCTGGCCAGGTCGACCTCGAGCCGACGCCGTCCACGGACCAGGAGCTGCCACCGCCCACCCGCGTTGTCGTCGCCTTCGACGAGGCGCCGACCTTCGACCCCTTCAAGCACAAGTACTCCGTCAAGGGCCTCGCGGCGGGCTTCGGCGGCGGCTCACCGCTGCCCCCTCTGAGCCACGGCGGCGGCCCCGCCACCCCAGCCGCTGCCGCGGCAGCGGCGGCCCCGCGTGGAGTCAGCCCTGTCCGCAACGCGTGCCTCACGGCAGCGGGCATGGACGAGGCTCAGCGCCAGGCCACCGACCGCGCCGCTCGCCACGCCCAGCTGGTGGCTGACGCGCTGGCAGGGCGTGCGCCGCCGCAGCCACAGGGCCCACCGCCCGAGGCGAGCGCGGAGGGTGCACACGAACAAGCTGTTCCAGCTGATGCTGCTCATCACGGCACTGACGGGGCGGGCGCGCCGCCGCAGGACGGACCAGCGGTGTCGCGTGCGCAGTATTTGCGCGCGCGCTGCGCCGCTGCCGCGCCGAGCTGCCGCCGCTGGTTTGCTTTTGCTCTTGAGCTCGGCAGGACGGATCGAGGAGTCGCCTCCCTCTCCCCCTGCCGCCGTCTCACCTCTCCTCCCTCCGTCCCCCACGGTACAGGAGTGAGGAGGATTTTTCGAGGCAGTTTTGCCGACGTTTATGAACCCCCCCCGGCGCAGCGTCGACCATGCCTTGCCTATACTTTTGGCCCGACGGCGGCTTCAGCCCCGTCCAAGCCAATCTGCCGCGACGCCATGAGCTCCTACTGTGGCCAAGCCTTCTACCTGGGTGACGGCCAGGCTGCCCTCCACCGTGCGGGGCGTGCTAACCCCAGCTCCACCGACGGAGATGGGCCAGGTCGCTCCATCCACCTCGTCAGCCTCAACATCACGAGTCTCCCAGCGAACTGGCCAACCATCACCGCTCTAGGTGTCGACCACAACGCCGCAGTCATAGCACTGCAGGAGACCCGACATGCCAAGCCTACCAGGCAAGCCATCGCTACCAACGCCGCCAATCCACACCACGGAGGATACCAGGCCAGTCTGGGACCTGACCTGGATCTGGCGCGTGCTCAGCGCAAAGCTGCTCACGGTGGCACGGACCACACGGTCGAGGGCAACACCGGCGCCTCGGGTGGGGTCGCCATCCTCTCTAAGGACGCCATCGTCGACTCCACCGTCGACGACATTGCGACCTGTATCGCCACCCTCAAGGCCAAGAAACGATGGCACGAGGCCTTCCTCCCGCTCTGCACCCAGCACCGCCGCAGGCGACGACGAAACAACCACGGTCCCGCTGGGATCTACATTGCGAGCCTCTACGGGGTCGCTGGAGGGGACAGCACCGATTTGTTTCGGCTTGCTGATTGCGCCGCCGCGAGGGTCGGCTCAGCCCCGTATTTCATTTGCATGGACGCCAACACGAACATCGACGACAATCCACATCTGCTGCACATGATGCAGCACGGATGGTTTAACGTCGCTGAAGGCACACCAGACCACACCATGCACACATATGGCAATATCCCTGACTGGGACCGCGTCACCAAGTGCCCCCGCACTTCGCGCATCGATTATATCATCGCCAACCAAGCTGCGCGATCCCTTGTCACCGACTTCTGCTATCTGCGTGACTTGCCAGCGAAGTCCCATGTTGGCCTGCAGGTCACACTCGACCTTAGCCGCCTCGATCACACGGCCCCACGCCTTCTGGCCCCCACGCCTTACCCTCCAAACGACGGAGCTCATGAGGACCACGAACTTCAGGCATTAGGGACCCTCATCGCAGGACGATACCACGACCGCATGGAGCAGGCTGACACACGCGACGATGTGGAACGCATGTTCGCCCTGGCAAACGAGGCCAGCCATGAGTGCCATCTCACCCGGCTGCGGGACCTGCCGCCCCCACCGCCAGACCACCCAAAAAAGAAGGCCCCTACCATGCACGGGCCCACACCCACGTTCGAGGAGCGACCCGCCGTCCCCCGCGCCTTTCCCACCTACGGAGCTTCCACGATTCACATGAACCGCCTTCGCAAGCTCCATCGGCAACTTTGCGAGCTTCGCTTCATCGGACAGCACCATCATATGGACTGCCGTGCTATCCCGCCGCACCTGGCGCAACGCATCGACTGCACGTGGACCGCGGCCCGCCTTCTCTGCCACAAGCTGCGCCCCACGGCCCTCCTGGCCTTCCCTGACGCCTGGACCCCCGACGTGCCAGCACCACGCGGAGAGCACCTAGATCGTCTGATCCAAAACCTAGACTCGGAGTTGGCGCGACGTGCAAACCGAGCCAAAGCTGAACGCATCAAGATCTGGGCTGAGGGTGTCCGCGAGCCAAGCGGGCGAAAGGCGGCCATATACGCACGGGCTGCCGACTGCTCGCCCACGGCGTATCTCCGCACGCCTACCACTCCCGACGATGCACAGCTCCACTGCGACACCACCGCCTTCAACCCTGACCAAGCTAGCACGGACGATAGTGATGCCGACACCGACGCCGGCGGCTTCAGCCCCAGCGACGGTAGTTCGCTCGACACGGACAACGACGACGGCCACACTCGTGGCCCACCACCTGCCCAGGTTCCCGACGCCCTCCCCGCCAACGCTATTGTTGCCAACACCAAAGACATGCTTAAGCTCATGGTCGACACCTGGGAGCCCATCTTGGGCAGGTACCGCGCTCGCGCGGGCCATGACGCCGAAGCTATGCCGACGTGGGCGGACTTCTACGACGAATACCGCCAAGAGCTGCCTACGCCATCACCAGCAGCCCCCTTCCACCTCACCGACGACCAACTCATCCACTTCATTCGCACCCGTTCACCGCGCCGCGCGGGGGGACTCGACGGCTGGACAACTAAGGAGGCTAAGGAGTTACCCGACGACATCCTTCGCCTCTTCGCCAGCGTCTTACGTGCTATGCAACGCACTGGCACCATCCCCGAGCCCCTCCTGCACGTGCCAAACCCGTGCCTCCGAAAAGGCCGAGGGGAACTCCCGACGGACCAACGACTTCTCTCGGTTCTTTCCGTGTGGATGTATGCGTGGGAAGCGCCGGCCTACCGTAGCCTCACGACCTGGCGGCAAGGATGGACCCATGCCACGAGCTTCGGCGCTGTTCCCAAAGCCACCATTGGGGATGTCAGCACCTCTCTCGCCCTGCGCATCGAACACGCCAGGACTTTACTCCTCCCCTTAGCTGGAGCTGCCCTTGACCGACAGAAGTGCTTCGACTACCTCATCACGGACATCTGTCTAAACCTTGCGCTGCACGCGGGGTGTCCACAAGACATCGTTACTGTCCGCCGAAATTTCTACAGACACCACAAACGCTACATCCGCATGAACGGAGCGTACTCCAGGGACCTGGCCAGGACAAACGGTCACCTCCAGGGCAGCTCGTGGTCCCTGGATGACATCAAGCTGCTCATGTGCGTGTGGACAAAGAGGCAGCACCGATACGTTCCTCGATCACTCAGCACTACCTTCGTTGACGACAGCAACTCCACTACCCACACCGCTTCTGAGCTGCAGAAATCTCTCGACGAAACCGCCAAGTTTGATCGATTCTCAGGTCAACGCATTCACCCTGGTAAAGTGGCAGGGTGGGCGCTCACCGACGAGCTTCACGCCGCCGTTACCCAGCTCACACTGGCGGATCGCCCCCTACGTGTGGTCGATTCCTTCAAGCTCGTCGGGAGTTACATCAACGCAGAGGCAGCGCCGGCTCCAGCCGCGCTTAACCTCACGGCCACCGCAGACGCCCGTGTACGGAGGGCGACTATCCGCCTGCCGCGCATTGGCAAGCTCCCGTCGCCGATGCTTATCAAGGCGCGGCACGCCCGATCCCTGGCTGCCAGCGTCTGCACCACGGGCACCGACATTCAAGCACCATCAGGCCCAGCCAAGACTGCCTACAACCACGCCCTCAAGGCGGCTATCCGCCCCAAGGGGAACAAGTGGGTCGAGTTCTGGACTCTCATGGCCGTGTGCGTGCCGGGACACGCCCTTGAGATCGACGCCATCACGCAGCGTGAAGCATTCCTGTGCCTGCGGCGACAGGTTAACCGCGACGTTACACTCTGCGGGCTCGCCAGAGACCTCCAACACCACGTCCAGACCCTGTTTGGTGGAGGACCCGTCGGACGACTCGTCCAGTCGCTCCAGCAGCTCCGATGGACCTGGCCCACATTTGGCATCATGTACGACGACTGGGGCTGCCCGATCAGCTGGCTGAATTTACCCCAAAACGCCTTCCTGCACATGCTGCGGGCCTCACAACGCAGGGCATTTCTGCGGAGGATCAAGCCACGGCGACACGACCTTGGCTACCTCGCCTCTGTCAGACAGGGCCTTGACCTCTTCGCCAGCACGTGGCTCGCGCGAACTAAAGGAGCAGCCAAATGCACTGCCTGGCAGCTGGCGCTCCTCCTGAACTACCTGTCGGGCGGGGACCACACCCAACAGCGACGATCCCGATCAAACACGTCGGCAGACCCCAGCCCCATGTGCCGCTACTGTGACGAGGAAGAGGAAACTCAGGAGCACACTGTCCGCGACTGTAAGTGCTGGGCCCGAGAAAGACTCCCTCTCACCACCCTCATCAGTGACGACCAGTGGGCCCGTCTTCCGCCGCACACAAGACACTGCGGGCTCTTCGACGAAGACCCAGCCCTCCTCGACCTGCAGGCCGACCTCGCGAGGGACCCGCTGCCACAGCCCATTCCGCGGCCCTCCCCTGATGGTGATCCTGCGGCTTCAGCCCAGGACACCTACACCACCTACCTTGACTACGACACTGGTTGGACATGGGTCTATGCTGCCACGGACGGTGCGTGCACCAACCAAGCCATCCCATTGCTAGCACGAGCGGGTTACGGCGTCTACTACGGCATCGATCACCGCATGAACTACAGTGCACGCGTTCACGGCCTAACGCAGAACGCCCAGGTTGCGGAGACCCTCGCCATTGTCCACCTTACGGCATGTGCCGAACGGCCCGTGCACGTTTTCGTGGACAACCAGGCGGTGGTCGATGGGTTCCAAAGCATCATCGACGGACATCCAGCGCCGCAGGGCACGCACGCGGAGCTCTGGGAAAAGATCCACCGATGTGTTATGGCCAAGCCCAACATGTTTCGCGTCGAAAAAATCGCCAGCCACCTGGGAGACCTGGGCATCGACCTTGGGCTCATCGGGCCCATCGCGGAGGAGTTCAACCGTCAGGCCGACGCCCTTGCCACAGCGGCGGCACGCACGCACAACCTCCCCGACGACATTGTTGAAGCTGCCAAAACACGACATCGCCAAGCGACCGTGCTTCATGGGGTCGCTGTCGCTATCTACGAGCGCAGACACCGTACTCTGCCGCTCCCACACCGCAGGGCTGGGTTTACAGCAGCGGAACTCAGCAAAATGGAACCGAACCCCCTGCTGTCGGACCAGGCACCACCCGCGGCTGGACCATACATCCCGCAGAACCCGGATGAGCTCTGGGCCGAGGCCCAACGGGCGATGCACGACGAACAGGAGGACGACCCGTTCGGCTTCGGCGGGGGATTAGACTTCCTGGACGACGGGCCAGCCAGCGCCAACCCTGCCCCGTCGG
>CAUYUJ010019860.1:65000-147500 GCA_963575745.1 Prorocentrum cordatum | reverse complement strand
GGAGGAGGATGTGGAGGACCTTCTTCCCTGCAAGAACCCCCACCCGAACGCTCCTTCCTTCCTCCTCCCCCGATCTCCCTCCTTCATCCCCCTGCTCCCAGCCCACTTGCTCAATTCTGTCTCTCCTTTCTCATCCTCCCCCTTCCCCCTGAAGCCAGGGACGCTGAAAGTGTACGAAAGCACGTTGTTTCTCATGGAGACATGCTCAGGTTTTGATTGGAATGTTGGGTATCTCTTTCGGAGCTCTTTCGCTGTCTTGGGCTTCTCTTGTTGGGCCGTTCCTGACAGCCTGTTTTGGCTCGCTTGGACCATCTCCCTCCCGTCGTAAATGGAGTGTGTCGCTTTGACTCTCCATATTACCTCATCCCCCCTTGTGAGGCTACTGCAAATCTGAGCCCAGCGGGGGAGGATTCGAGGGCGGGAGGAGTCTCACGTGCCTTGTGGTCCAATGGGGTAGACCTCAGGCCTTCCTTAGCTCTCTATGTGGAGTGCTGCAAGTCAGAGTTTGTTTTGTTGCTAAACACCGCACGGCGCAGTAGAGTGTACTAGGAGCAACGCAGGTCATTATTCGAAGGAGTAATTCCGGATTCCCAGGTTCCAGTTTTTGTTGAAGCGCCCTCCTACTTGAATGAACCCGACGAGACCTAAATCAGGGGTCTTCTGTCTCCCAAGGCAATTCAAAGCAGTTCAAAGCAATGCAGCGCGAAGCAGTGCACACCATTGCTCTGCATTTCGTGGCATTGTCTGGCATGCTTGGTATTGCTTGGCATTGTTCGGCACTGCATGGTACTGTTTGGCATTGTTTGGCATTGCTTTTCACTGCTTGACGTTGCTTGGCACTGCTTGGCATTGGGTGTAACTACTTCGCGTTGCTTAACATTGATTGGCATTGTTTGGTGCTTTGCATTGCTTGACGTTGCTTGACAGTGCTTGTATTGCTTGGCGTTGCTTGGCACTGCTTGTTACTAGTTTGCATTGCTTGGCATTGCTTGGCATTGTAACGACCGGGGAACCCGAGAAGCAAGACCAGGGAGCCCAAGGAAAAAGACTAGAGGACCCGAGAAAGGAAGACAAGGACAAAAGTCTGGGGAACTGAAAAAAGTCCAAGGAGCAAGACTGGCGAACCCGAGCAACGCCTGAAGGACACCGAGACCAGGGAACCAAGCGACGCCGAGGACTGCGTCTGAATTGGCACCCCGCACCCGCCTGTCCTTGCCCAAAACGAGTAAGAGCCTCTGAGGTCGTAGGCAAAGCCTAATTGGGGAACAGAGGATTCCGGCCTCCGCCTCACCTGGGCGAGCCGAAATTCGATCTAGCCATGTCGCCTCCCTGCTCCATGCTTCTGTCAGCCTCCTTCGAGCGGCCTGCACCCCTACCAGGGTCGCCCACGATCCGATTCGATGCGATTCGATCCGCCTGCTTGCGAGGCGATTCTGATTCGGTTCTATTCGGCTCGATCTGCCGGCATCGGCCAGTGTAAGCTGGAGCCAGGCGCGGCGATCCGATTTTGATTCGATTCTGGACGATTCGTTGGCGATCCGATCCGTCTTCGATCCGATCAGATTTCGCGATTCGATCCAGCTCAGGCCTACCTGCTGCCAACCTCAAGGGGGGCAGGATCCGAAGCCCCCGTCGAGTCGCGTGCCGCGCCCAGACATCCGACGATGTGATCTGTTTGAGTCACCAGCCTGGGGAGCCCCCCAAACCGCTTCCCCAGGGGCATTCCTGTACGCGTCCGTCGGGGCCTACGGAACGGGGGTCAGCGCTGACGGGGGTCAGCCAATCCCTTCCGATCCCCTCTGGTCGACTCGGGCGTGGGGGCCCCGGGGGGCCGACGGCCGACCCCTCCACCCCTCCACCCCGCCTCCCCTCCGCACGACGTGATTCAGTTTGACCCAGGCTAGCGGATTAGCGCTGGTCAGGGTCAGCCCGTCCCGGTGAGGGAGCCCGGGCCCCAGAAGTCGGTGGCCCAGGGTGGGCCCCCCACGGTGGCCCCCCATCGTGAACTGCGTAAAGTTGCGCAGGGCCTTCTGCCGCAAGGGTGTTTCATCCTGTGGGCCTGCCAGCGTGTTCCACGAGCGTTTCCCTACTCGTTCCCAGTACATGGGCCGTATGCGTTTGCGCAGCTCCAGCGCAGCGCTTCCTGAGCTCGCGCGCAGGTCCCGTGCAGCTCGTAAGCAGCGCTTCTTAGGCTCGTGGGCAACACCTAGGATTTAGGCAGCGCCCAGGCAACGTTTCCAAGTCTCGCGCGCAGCTCTCAGGCAGCGCTTTTAGGCTCGCGCGCAACTCCCAGGCAGCTCCGAAGAGATGCCTTCTGCGCAACCGTCTGCGCGCCCTGGCGCCGCGGGCCCCCGCGCCAGTGCGCTGCTATGTGGTTTCGAATTGCAGCAGTGCCGATGCCGCTCGTCCTGGAGAGCCCTCGTCGCCACGGCTTGATCCTCCTCGGAAGTCTGGTCATCACACGCCCTGGGAAACGTCCGTGGAGTAGCAGTACCCGTGATTATGGGGATTTGTTTGCCTTCCGGCTTCGGGCCTTCAGAATCCGGCTGCGGGCCACCAGGACCGTCCGTAGAAGCGGTTCTGGGATGAACCGATCGGCCGCGTGGAAGGGGTAGGGCTGTCGGAGGAGCTTTTTCAACTCGCGGCCACCAGGAATCCCACCAATTTTTCCAGGGCCTGTTTTCATTCCGATTTGTTTCTTATGGTCCCAGAACCGGCGAAGGCACCCGGAGGCTGGGTCCTCGCCTGGTGTTCTGAGCTGCGGTTGAGCCCGCCCCCGCCGCTTTGGTTGCATTTTTTCCCGCCGTTTGTCTGCTGCGCGCGTTCGGTTCGTTTTTGGCCGCTGTCATTTAGGTCGTCGCTAGTCGGCAATCTCCTGACGGCGCGCGACTCTTCCGCTTGCGTTCGCGAGCCAAAAAAATAACCCCACTTGCCCATCCAGAGACGATGCCCAGAGGAGTTGCATCGATCAGGGAAGTGGTCAGCACACAGAGGAAGGGTCCCGCTTGGAACGCTCTTGGGGCACTCTTGGGCGCTCTTGGGGCCCTATTGGGGCCTCTTGGTGGCCGCTTATGGGCTTCTTCGAGGCCTCTCGGGGGCCTCAGAAGCCATCTTGGAAGAATTCGATCAAAGAAGGGGAGTTCCTAAATTTGCTTCCCCCCATCGGAAGCTCCCCGAATCGCATAGTGGGCCCTTCTTGGAACGCTCTTTGGGCGTTTGTTGAGCTGTTTCAAGGCTCTTGTGGACCTCTTTTGGGGCCCTCTTGGGTTTTCTTGGGACCATCTTGAGGCTTCGGAAGGCAATTCTGAAGGAGGATGGACAAAGGCGACAAGTAGCGAGCGTTTGGCCGCGGCCATTTTGGCCCTAGCGTCCAGCCGCCCATATGACCGTGTCGCGCCGCGACACGGTACCGAGTATCGATACGGAAAAGGTGCCACCTTTTAATATGGAGATGCTACCCTCCGGCCGCCTACGCGGTCATATCTTCTCTCTTGCCCCATCGTTACCGCGATACGATAGACCGAGTAAGTGGCTACGTCTAACACGCATTATACTTCCGCAGGCCGAAGGATTTTCTTCTTGAGCCCCACATGTCGGAAGCGACGCGCCGTTCAGGTGATCGGATACATGTAGCGTTCGCTTCGAGATGGGGTAGATGTGTTATGGGTGAAGATGCGGGAGTTGGCCGGGCCCGCTGTGGCGTTCGAGCAAACTTATGTTATGGGAGGACTTTCGGGAGATGGCCAGGCCCGCGGCGGCGCTCGAGCAACCGCATGTTATGGGAGAAGTGAAGGGAGGTGGCCGGGCCCGCTGTGGCGCTCGAGCATCCGACTTGGACACTTTGCTTGTGTGTCCTCGCCCTCCCTCATCCGTTCCTTTCCCCCTCCTCCTCCCACTTCCCCCCTCCTCCTCCCGCCTCCTCCCTCCTCCTCCTTCCTCCTTCGTCCGTCCGCCTCCCTCCTCTCCCCTCCCTCCTCCCTCATCCCCCTTCTCCTCCTCGTTTTCCTCTTCCTTTTTTCTCTTCCTTCCTCCCCCCCCCCTCTCTCCCCTGATTGTTCCCCCTCTCCCCCCCCCCTGCGTCCCCTCTTTTCTCCTCCCACCTCCTCTTGCATTTTTCCCTCATCCTTCCCTTCGTCATTCTGGGAGGACCCCCCCTTCCCCCGTAGAATCATAGCATGGTTCTTCAGATCCGCAGCTCCGTGGATGCTGGGGATGTAGCATGATGTTTCACTTGCGGTGCTCCGCGGATCCAATTGCCCCTGGGTCCCGGATGTTAATTATCATTTTATATTTATTCCCGGGAAATAAATGGATCCACCGTTTTTTTTTCACACACAGGAAATTGGATCCGCGCAGCACAGAAATAGGATCCACGAAATCTCCCACACCCGAAAAAAGGATCCAATTGGATCCGTCGATGTTTTCATATTTTTAGTCCAAGAGGAAAAAACTTTCGGTCTGGGGATGTATGGTCAAGCCTACCACCTATCTTTAAGTTTGGTAGCGGAGCTGGCCGCTGGTGGCAAACTCTCTAGCTGTATTCCGTGCTTTCCACGGCGCTATCTCGTGGATTATTGTTTATGGTGGACCATCTGGGCGCAGCCTGAGATAGAGGCAGTGCGGAAACAGCTGCGGACCATCATTGCAGAGCGCAAGCGCTACAGGCCAGACGCGGTCTGCGGCCCGTGCTTACAACCATTCCAGGAACACAGACCTGGGTGTCCTGTAGGTCTCAATGAGGGCTTAAGCCCGAACAGAGGCCGCACTCCTGCAAAGGAAGGTCATCCACCGTTGGTTCCTATGACCCAAGCAGAGATCGACGAGGTCAATCGTCGTCTCGGAACCACGGCTCACAGGAGCTCTACGGCCGAGGAGGTCCAACCTCCGCGGGGAGTTGTGCCTATGACCCAGGAAGAGAAAGATGCGCTGACTCGTCTTCCTGGAATGCGGGGAAACCCGCCTGGCGTCTCCAGTCAGGCCCAACAGCAAGAGATGATGGATGACGATGAACAGGAGGTTCAGCGAGCCGCAGCAGAAACGGAGCGCAAGCGAGTGGCAGAAGAACCCGCCCGCGAGGCAACTCGCCAAATGCTGCCGGGGTCACAAAGGGGGGCAAGGAAACCCCCACTCCAACCGAAGGCCAAAAGCGAAACACGAGCACCTAGGACGCCTTCGGGGGAAAGACGGAAAGCGTCGACCCGCTCAGAGGAACTCGGGTTCGATGTGCAGATGGGGAGGCCCCTTTCGGAAGTGCCGAAGTCACCGACTCGTGCAGCTCCTTCACAGAGGCCCGACCCTAGGCAACAACCTCAGGACTCCGTGGAGATCCGCAGACGACAGCCTAGCCGTAGCGGCTCTATCGCCGGCAAGGCCAAGGCATTCGAGCGTACAGGGTTAACCTCATACGCTGGCCTCGCCTGTGGCGACGCGCTCCAAAAGGTCTGAGGAAGGTGCTCTGTCTAGGGGTACCTGGGTGCCTAAGATCACGGGCAGCGCCAGCCGAGAAACACTGCGGGGAAACCCGCCAAGCGCTGCAGCCGCAGCATCCCCATCCTCAGGAGCCGCAGCCTCGTCAGCGACAGAGGCTCCTTTGCGGGAAAACCCGCCAGAGGATGAGCTGCATCACCCAGGGGATACTTCCTTTACTAGCGGGAGTCAGGCGTTAATCAATGATCGACGTGCCTTGCGGAATCTTCCACCGATGCGCTCGGCGGATGAGGCATTCATGGAGAGCGGCAGACAGAAAAATATCGTTCCGAGAAGTAGTCATACACTCAAGCAGCTTAGTAAATGCCTCAACAAGATCTGCAGACACGCGCCTGACAGACCACACAATCCAGTGTGGAGCCTTGAGACGTTCGACGATCATGACGGATGGATCAATCTCTCTGAGCTCGCGCACGAGTTTCCGCGGCACAACGGACGTACGAGACAGGACGGGTACAACCCGAGAGTGGATGATGCCAAGATCATCGCCGAGACCTTCTACCGAAGAACGGTTGACCAGATGGCTGCCATCATGATGGCGATCGCCCGGCCCACGTCCGCGAGGCGGGCGGTGAGGAGAGGCAGCGTCTGCAGTTCAAGGTCCTGGTGCGAGATTCTGGCACGTCCGATATATTCATCCGCGCCTCGCAAGGGCACTCGTGGACGCTCGAGGCCCCTTGGTCGCTGTGCAAGTGCATTGTACTGCGCGACAATCCTGCCGGGAGCCCGGCCCCATGCCCCGCGGTTGCCATGCGCGGCGCACGGTGGGCAGCCTTTGAGGGCATCATGTGGCATGGCCTTTCCTGCCGCAAAGAATACGACACCGAGCAGAGAGGGACTGGCCGATCACGCATCCACTTTGTTCCGACGCTTCGTCGTCGCGGCGTGCAGAGTGGATGGGGCCCCGACTCTGAGATCGTTATCTTTGTGGATTGGCACCAGGCCCTGAAGGGCGGGATCGACTTTTGTTGGTCCGACAATGGGGTTCTCTTATCAGAAGGAAAAGACGGCATTATTGAGCCGTATTACATTACATACGTGGAGGAACTCCCCACAGGAAAGCAATGGCGGAACCCAGGATATATGGGTAGTCGTCATGCGCGCGTCTCCACTGCCATAACGACGGCACCGAACAGGTGGAAAACTGTGGGCAGTGCTAGTATTATGCACAGATGGTCTCTTGACCGAGATGCTAATGAGCCTCGCGCGGTTCATGGTCAAAGAGAGGTGGGGGGCCATTGCGGCCCATCAGTGCTGGGAAACCAGCCCGAAATCCACCGGATCCTCATGATCAACGAGAGTGAGGCAGGAAGCGCGGCTCCAAGCCGTGCTCCAAGCCAAGGGCCTAGTGCCATATCTTGGCAGGTCCTCAGCACCTCGGATCTGGATCAGATCGCGGCTGCTTTAATTCCTGGGCAGGTGGAACAGCTAGCGGACAGACTGCACCAGCGAGATCCCTGGGCCGCAGGTCAGGGAGCTATGTCCGCCATGGCGACGCGCAACCGCCAGGCCATGCAGGGAAACCCGCCCGTTAATGGGCTCAGGAACGACATGCCCGAACCGCAGGGAGACCCGCAAACGTTCGGCCGCGTCCTCGGAGAGCCCGCTCGATTCGAGCAGATGCCAGGGGGCCCCTCGCATAGCATGCGCACGCCGAGGGGCGTGGCCCCAGTGGCGACACCGCCAGCACAGTCTCCGTTTGGGACTCCTGGCCGATCTGCCACGAATGGCACTCTCATGGGGCGGATTGCCGCGGCCAGAGCTGAGCATGGCACAGCTCTTTTGAGCATGATGCCACCGGGCGCGCCAACGAGTCTGCAGGGGGACCTGCCTGGCACTCCAGTACGCCACCGACCTTTTGCTGGCCAAACCACTGCTGCTGGAGTGCCTGATGACTACCGCGCAAGGGTGGCCGCTGCAGCACAACAGGCGCAGAGGCACAACCTGCCCCACCCGAGCGGTCAGAGGAGCCAGAGGGTCCGAATCCACTTGACCCTGCTCGGCAACGAGCCTTTATCCCGGCCTTCAATGCTCATCCGGGCATGGTTCAGGGCCAGAGGCCAGCGCCAGCGCCAATGGATCCGCCACTGTACCCAGACGGGTCTAGAGTCCCGAACAGATTTGTTCGCGAGACTGCGGGTCGATTTCATAGCCTCACGAATGCGCGCTGCAGTGATCAGTCCATGTGCCCGCACATGGCTTTCATGCCTGCGCCAACGACGCCAGAGGTGGCCGTCCAGTCTACTGCCCACTCGATATCATCAGGCAGAAGGGCAGTGCCAGACTACATCAGGCAGACGCACCACACTCAACAGGCGCGTTTTAGGCGCAGGCAGGCGGTGCAGAGTGCGCGTGACCAAGCACGCGCAGCCGCGCTTGAAGTCGCGAGGAACAGAGGCTCACCCATGCGAGGAAACTCGCCAGCCATGTCGCCCGCAGCCTCCACAGCGGCAGCTCCTCCAGCAGTGGTTGCCGTAGCGCCGGAGGCACTGGCCCCCGCAGGAGATCCTCCAGCTGCTTTCCTGGGCTCCGAAACAGTCCTGGAGCGGCAGCGGCGGGTGTGCCCTAGGGCGGCAGACGTGGAAATCTATACTGGGACGGAAGACACCTGCGCGGTATGCCTCGAGGAGTTTCTGCCGAGGGAGAACATCTACCGCTCGAGGTGCAACCATCTGTTCCACGGGGGGTGCTGGAACTCGAATGTGGTGGGCCACGTTGCGAATCAGCGAGAAGGAGATCCTCAGCAACCAGTATGTGCTATCTGCCGAGCGCCAGGCATCATAGCGCCACTTTTCCCATGGACCGGCTCCGTCACCCAGGCCCCCGAACAGGCAGCGAGGGAGCTGCGAGAGTTGAGGGGCATGGTGGAGGACATGACAGCCAGCATGCTGGACAGGCAGACAGCGCAGTCCCAACAGCGGGGAAACCCGCCGGAGGAAGTGAGGGCGCCGATGGAGACGGGATACTTCGACCAGCTTATCCCGATGACGGCGCCGCAGCAGGGAAACCTGCCTAATACCCCACCTGTGCCGATCCCTCCGACTCATTACGAGCCTGGAGTCGGGCAGGTGGCTCCTCCGATGTCACCCCAATGTGGGGGTGGGGCCGAGCTGCCACTGGACCCTGAACAACTGCGAGAACTGCGCGTTCGCCACTTCCAGATCCAGATGGACAATGCACACACACACACACCACGTTCATAGCTGGACGCCGATAATCCTGAGAGCGAGTCGTTTGACCTCTCAGACTCTTCAGTGGCGACAGCGGCAACAGCAGTCAGGGCCGTCGAACTCTCAGCCGCGAGCAACGAGTTCGACGAGTAGTTGCAGTACAGGGGCCACCTTACGAGCGAGGGATTACAGGACATCGCCCTTCATTCGTACTTGACGCTGACGCGGCGCACTACCCGCTAACAGTACACGAGCTTACGTGATGGGTATGCCAACTGGCGGGGGGAACAGGGCGCTCAAGCCCAGAGCGTGTCGTACTTCCAGCGCATCGACCTGGCACGTATGGCCGCAGGAAGGCCAGGTGCCAGCACGACGCGGGGAGACCCGCCAAGAAGTGCGACCGAGATGCGGGGGAACTCGCCAGACAGCGCATCCGGAATGTCAGAGACAGTGCACATCAAGCAGCCGAGTAAGACATTTCTTGAGGATGGTGGGAATTCAATCCTCATAGACGTGGGCTCGAATATTAACATAATGAGAGAAAAGGCGAGCCGCAAGTTCGCCCAGGCTGCTGAGGCACATAATCGTCCTTGTACGTTTGAACCTCGTTCTCGATTGAACATCAACGGGGCAGGCGAGGGGTCGGCCCCAGCTGAGACCGTGGGCGCCTTCAGCATTGCCGGCGAGTGCCAGGGCTCGACCCAGCTCGACTCGCACAAGACTAGTATTGTGTCAGGCTGTGGCAAGGACCTGCCAGCTATCCTGGGCCTCGACAGCACGCAGGACAAGCGCACTATCATTGTGCTCGAACGAGGCCAGGAGAGGCTGATATTCCCTGGGAAGGGACAGGTAAACATGGAACTCCCCGAGGGCTCCAAGATCATGCCGACGGCGAAGTTGCCATCAGGACATCTGTCAATCAGGTGTGATCGATTTGGAGCCGCGGGGCAACCCGCCTCGAGTACAAGCACAACATCGTTCCAGACGGTGCTGACAGGCGAGCCGTTCCCTGCGCAAGAGCGCCAACAACTGCAGGGAAACCTGCCTCAAGGATTGCTCGCGATACTCGCCAAGGCGACGATGGGAGGCGACAGCGTCGATGATCTGGAGACGTTCGATTGCTTCGTAGCCAGGACACTGGCCCAGCATGGCGGACTTGCACCCATGGACGCTGTGCGGCCCCGCCGAGGATAGTGATGGGATGCGCGAATCATGAGCTGCAGACGGGCAACGACGCAAGGTCGAAAGGCCCATTGAAGCAGCTGATGGATAATCCATCCATGCTGGCCACGTTTGCGGAGCAATCCGCCTCTGATGCTACCGCGGGTTGCAGCGCAGAGCTCCAGCATCTGAGGGAAGCCCAGATGCTGGCAGATGTTGCAGGCGCATCTTCTTTATCTTGAAGATGGCAGGGCGACGCCGCCCCCTCGTCGCCTTGCCTGATAGCCGAGAGGCCAGGGGGTAACAAGGACAGCGGGGCAACCTGCCATAGTAAAAGAGCTTCCGTTATCGAAGATACGAGAGAGGCTTGCGCTGACCTCCGCACCCGAGGATACATCTGTGATCGCATTTCCCACAATGAGCTCATGACGACTGTGGGCACAGATTACCTGGGTGCGGTGATCAGTGGGGATTATACTCTAATATGGGTTAATACACCGGGTGACTGGTACGTACGAACCCCAGGAACGGGTTCGCCCCACACTGGTCGCGCATTCAGAATTTTCTGACAAAAGCCAAGAAGCCCCGCATGAAACTTATAGCGTATGACCCCCAGGATACGTTTGGAAGTTATCTCCAATACGTGATGCTCTGGAAGATCTTAAGTTGGCGGTAGTACGGATGCGCTTATGTCATTTCGGCATTAGGTTTAATATGCAAGACAATACACCGAGTGGCACCTATATACAGGTAGCCACATCGATACCGATTAGCTCTAAGTTGTGGGCATTTACGTGCAAACTGGCGATACCACAACATGTATTGGATTGGCACGGCCAAACGGCACGACATGCTGAGTGGCGAGCCCAGACACGCATCGCACTTATCCGTCACCTCAACGACAGAATCCTGGGAAGCAGCACTACGCACGGAGACGTGCCGATCTACTTGAACACTTATACACGTACGGATCACAACATACATCACTATGTGACGACCAACAAAGGAGGACCGAAATGGTCGGATGTCATCCGACGTGTAACGATTAACCTGTATACCAACGCGATTATTCAGGATATCGCAGTAGCCGGTCAACCAACGGGATATGATTGGCATGCGCCACTACCTGCAGGGGTTGCCAACGTCAGTACACGGATGTACTGGCAGCCCGAGGAACCGGTCATGCTCGGAAACGAGCCTACTCAATCACCACACAAACCCAGACGCGTCATCAGAGATGACTGTCCTCTCCCCTCCCGACTCTGGCGATTGACGCAGGTACCCGCTCATCAACGACGATGGGCGCACAGACCGGTGAACAAGACGAGCAAGTCTTACCTACGGAGTCGCGTATCAAACAGAAGGGAAGGCTCAAAGCCGAAAAGGAGGCAGGCATCAAGCCTCGCCGCATCACAAAGCGCGTTGAAGATGGAAACGATGATTGCGGTGACGACTTGTCAGGACTCGGATCGGATCTTATGGCGACCTGGAGCACTGACGTCCCTGTCGAGCTGATTAGCTCAGATGAGGAAGATGACCTGTTCCTTACCCTCCCCACATCTATGCCCGACACGCGCGCGGACATATACAGCATAGTGGCTACTCTATGTTATGGTCACAACAATTGCGTGGATATGTTGGAGCTTTGCGGAGGCGAGGGTGGCATTTCAGAGCTTGCCTTCTCAAGGGGTCTCTCCTCAGGAGGCAACTTAGACAAGACCACATGTGTCGACCTGGGGGATCCCTCGGTGCAGCGAGCTGTAGACCACTACTTCGCAGTATGCCGCGTACGAGTAGCCATGCTACAGCCCAGCTGCCGCACCACAGGGCCACCATCCTACTACAACTACAAAGCCAACTATAACACTTGGGAGCAGCATCATAAAGAGGATTTGCCACGCATAACTTATTGTGGTAAAAATTGCTGTTACTCAAGATAATGCACGGAGGTGGTTTATACGCGAACAACCCACATGAACATGGGTGGATGATATTTCCCCATGGAAAGAACTTGCCGACCGATCGCATATCACGACCGTGCGCACCGACCAATGTGCGACGGGACTTCAATATACGGTTGGTAGCTATATCAAGAAGCCGACAAATATCACCAGCAACGACGATACAATTCTTAAACCTTTTGAGCGACTCAAGCGCAACGGTCAGCATGTGCATGCACAACCGTGCAACAGGGAGGTTTCACCGGCACAAAAATACACTCGACGACTGCAGTCTGCCTTTGTGGAAGCCGTCTATCTGGCGAAAGCCATCGACGCCACGCGCGGAGACGCGCCTACACGAACTGCGCATGCTTACCCTGCTGACCTTCCTGATCAAGCTGAACCAGGAGAGGGTGTGAGACGCATCGGCGATCGTATCATCCCAAATGTGGCTACGTGCCCAGCGCGCATCGACAATGTCCGAAAGGACAGTCCCAGCCACAACAGAGATCCTACACAGTGTAAGTATCATGACTCTATCTCTGTATACTGGCCATGTCCTGCATGCCAAAGGGATCTTACGAGAAGCAAGGGTGTTAATAACCACCTCGACACGGAGCCCGGCAAATGCTGTTTTGCCGAGCCGTTCAAACTCCCAGATGATCATGATCCCGAGGGCCGCAATGCGCCAGCTTGGCGGGCACCCTTACCCAAGCCTGGGGAGGGCCAAGCTTCGGCATCGGGTGGCCGTCAGGGCGCTCGCGCCAGGCCACCGCGACCGCGAGCCTTTGGGAACGCTGATCCTACATCTGGCGCCAGCAGTTACGACTTACTGCGAGACGCGCCCGAGCGTGGAAAAACGCCCCCCGCGTCTTCGGGCGAGCCGCCATAAGTAGCGGCCCGCCGTGGTCGCCTACAAGGCGTACTTCCACCGCCAGATGCAGTTGACGAAGGAGACCGACTGCGGAGAGCTACGAGGAACCCTCTTGCCTCAACCGGCTCGGGGGCTCCACGACTGCCCGACCGGACGAGATTTGACATCCAACACAGTCTGCAAAACTTCCGCAGTCACAAACTTCACGTAGTCAAAAAGGAACTCCGTAAACTGCACTTGCGGTGGTATCATGCGAAGGAACCCAAGATGAGGCTGATCCTAGATAAAGTGGGACTGGATAGCGTCCGATTAAATATGATCAAAGAAATCTGTGACACTTGTCGGGAATGTAGAGCATGGGAACGTCCAGGTAATTTTGCGCTACCTTCCGTAAGCCTTCCTGGAAACTGGCTTGACGTAGGCGAAGTAGATCCCATGTTTTACCAGAAACGGACCATATTTCATATTATGGACCGATGCATCCGCTTGGCAGCAGGCCAAGAGGTTCCTGATAGAGAACATGACACTATACTCGACGCCTACCACGACTGCTGGATTGCCTATCATGGACCCTTCAAAGTCTTGCATTCAGATGGAGAAGGCGCCCTCAACAATGACACTCCCAAGGCCATGATGGCGAACAAAGGTGCGACACTTCGTATCCGAGCGCCTGGCCAACGCGCGGCCTCGATCGAGTCACGCAATGGCGCTCTTAGGGGCACTCTCCATATGATTGAGGAAGAGCTGAACAGACACAACATCCCCGTTGTACGTACTAGAGTATTGGCTGAAGGCATCTTCGTCACCAACGCTTTCACGTTTTACAACGGAGTACTTATACGACCACCCTTCGGGCGATAAGGAGGTTCGGGGGGGGGGGGGGGGGCAACGTCTCATTCGATTGGTCTCACTATCGATCTCACTATCGATCTCAGTATCGGTCTCGCTCGATCGATCTCCCTCGATCGATCTCACAATCGATCTCACTCGATCTATCTCACCATTTATCTGACTATCGATCTCGCAATCGACCTCACAATCGATCTCACAATCGATATCACATTCGGTCTCACTGTCGATCCCACTATCGATATCACAACCGCTATCACAAACAACGTCATCGTCATCATAATCAACAACAACATCAACATCAACATCATCATCACCAGCATCATTATACCCGGGGCACCGTCCTCATCATCAACACCAACATCAACATCATCACGGTCATCAACATCATCGGGACACCACCATCATCATCATCACCATCATCACAATCATCATCATCAACATCATCATCAGCAGCATCGGGACACAGTCACCGTCATCATCATCATCACCAGCAGCAACATCATCGGGACACCATCATGATCACCATCGTTATCATCATCATCGGGACACCCTCATCATCATCTCATCCTCATCATCGACATTATCATCATCAGCATCATCACCATCATCATCAGCATCATCATCGTCGTCATCATCGGGGCACTATCATCATCATTACCAACATCAGCATCACCATCATCATCATCATCACCATCGGGACGCCGTCATCATCAACATCACCAGCATCGTCACCATCAGAATAATCATCATCGTCATCATCGGGACGCCATAATCATCACCAACATCATCATCATCAACATCATCATCATCATCGGGACACAATCATAATCACCATCATCAACATCAACATCATCATACTCATCATCATTGGGACACCATCATCCTGATCACCATCACAATCACCATGATCATCATCATCCTCATCATCGGGGCACCATCAGCATCATCATTATCATCGTCATCATCATCATCGGCATCGTCATCAACATCATCATCATCGGGGCACCATCATCATCATATCATCATCATTGTCCTCATCCTCTTCATCATCATCATCATCACCATCACCATCACCATCATCATCATCAACATCGTCATCATCATCATCAACAGCATCATCATCAGCACCAGCATCATCATCACCATCACCATCTCATCATCATCAACAGCACCATCATGATCATCATCGTCATCGTCATCACCATCATCATCTTCATCGCGGGACACCAGCGGGGCACCGCGGGGCACCGCGGGACACCGCGGGACACCGCGGGACACCGGCGGGGCACCGGCGGGACACCGCGCGCCACCGGCCGCCCGGAAGAGACACATCTGGTCCGGCCGCGCCTCAGCCACAGGGGCGCCGACGGGGCGCCAGCGGGGCGCCGGCGGGGCACCGCGCGCCACCGGCAGCCCGGTGGAGAATCATTTGGTCCGGCCGCGCCTCAGCCACAGGAGACTTTTTCTCGCCCGCCCACGCAGCTTCGCCTTGCCCGCCCGCACGGCACGCACGAACACGAAACCGAAATCGATTTCCCGGCAGGGGGGGCCCCCGTTCCACTTCGATCTCACCCCCTCACCTCCGATCGCCGTACCAAGCGCGCACTGGGCGACCTCTGCAGCCCTCTTTTCTTCCTGACCTCGACGCCCTTGACTTCCCTAACGGGCCCGAGACGTCAGGCCACGAACGAGGACGCCGCGTGAGGGAAGTTAGCCTGGAAGCAATAACTCAAGCCACGGCGGTAGCTATGACAAATCGTGCTCTCAGGGCTAAGACGGCCCCAGATGGTGCTCGCCTTTACTCAGCTGGGGACTTGGTCGATCATCACCGACCTACAGCCACTAAGAACGACCATGGAGGCTGGAATGGCCCGTTTCCTGTGATCCGCAACGTGCCTGAACGAGGACACGTCGTCGTCGAGGCAGGGTCGCGCGAGGTAATTGTAATGTACCCTGATGCTCGCCACACGCTATGCATTGAATGCCTTCTTACCAGGGAACTTGGCATGGACAACATGGCCACGCAAACCGCCCTTACATATGCGGCACACCCTGGTGCAGGGAAACCTGCCACAGTCTTTGGCTATATTCCAGACTACAAAGGAAACCTCAAACTTTCCGACGGCAGCAAATTTCACTCGCGCGTACACTTTGCACTGCAGTATATCGTGCGAAATTATTTCCGAGTTGAACGCGTAGTAGCCGTGAGATTGGCCAAGAGCGCGTCCGGTCTACCTGCAGTAAAGTACGCCGCCGGGTCTACACTCATCCACTACGACAGTGATGTTAACCCAGCCTTCCACTATTATGAGTGCGTGGGCACCGGCCTGAACATCTCTCAAATCACTGGTAGCACTCACTCCAGACTCATCCAGCGCCTGACGTCACAAGTTCCTTCCCTAGGATTTTATGACGACCTTGCCAAGTATCAGCAATTGGGCACAATGTCTGGAGAACACGACCAGCCTGGAGAGAGGCCTCCTCCAGACATCCCAGGCGCTTCATCACCAAGTGAAGGTCGCCTGTCTACAATCTACGAAGAAAGCGAGGAACACGACATCGAGGCTATGATGATGGAGGAGTGGTACGATGAGTTACGTGTGGACCTTCATCCCACAACGGTTATCGACGACTATCTCTACTGCGTCCCAACAACCATGCTGCCCGACCAATGTGTCTTGGTCTCAGCATCCGTGGGCGAGGAAGATACCGTAGTGTCGGAGATGCTCGGAGGCGAGCCTGAACTACAAGAGCCCTGTCTTATCTCTCTATGATCGACTACACCTGACGAGGGCTATTCTCTTGACAGTGATGAACATGGTCCCTATGTTGAGCTATGTTTCATGCCAGAAATGTCAAATGTAGCGTTGGAGCAGACCCAATTTGCACAGCTTGAAACAGACATGGTCGCAACGATGAGAGTATATGTATCATGGGCTGCTAAACGTGCTGTGGTAGTCAAGGAAGACGACCTACTCACCAACGCCGATATCGCAGCACATCCTAAAGAGGTTAGTGAAGCCCTGCACACCGAACTCAAGATCTGGTTTGACAACCGATTCTTTGAGATGTATGACCTATCTAAAGCTTCCAACATCATGACATCCAGATATGTATACAAGTGGAATTGTGCGAAGGTAGGCGCCGAGATTGTTAGAATCATCCGTCTTAGACTTGTCTTTCGCGGATTCATGGACACGGAGGCGTTCGATGTAGAAACCTTCTCAGGAACTGCTCGAAGACAGTCCCAGAGGCACCTTGCAAGTGAGGCGGCATGTCATCCATAATGGATCTTAGCATCTATGGATATCGACAAAGCGTTCCTCAAAGGACTGACCTATGAGAAACTTGCTCATGCCACCGGCGAGGACACTCGCATGGTTTGCTTCACCCTTCCACCAGGAAGTGCCCAGGTGCTTCGTACACTACCAGGCTTCTCTTCCTACGATGAAAGCCGACACTGCCTCAGGTGTCTCAAGCCAGGAACGGGTACAAATGACGTCCCAAGAGCGTTCTCCCTTAAGCTTCGTACGATTACACGAGCTATAGGCCTCGCACCGACAAGTTACGACCCTGAGTTTGAATTCAGTCAGGATTTGTTACCGGCAAAACATGTCGACGACATCAATATGACAGGCCTAGAGAAAACGTAGATGATTATGTACAACGTGTCGAAAAGGTGTTTGGTAAATGCAAGTTCAACAAGCATTCTTTCACGAACTGCGCCGTTCGCTACACGAAGAATGAACAAGGGGATGTGATCATGGATCAGGACGAGTACATTAAACAACTACGTCCTATCACACACCCTGAACTTACGGTGGCGGCGGCAGACGCCAAAACTACCAAACTCACCGCCGACGTGTTCGTTAGCCTGCGAGGAGCTCTCGCCTATGCCCTTCTCACTCAAGTCTGGCTTATGGTGTATGCGGTCTCTCTCCGGAAGATCCAAGAGCCCGCCAATTCGCAAGTCAGACGACTGAATGCTGTGGCGCGAAAGCTGATCAGCAGCCCGAAACGCATCGCCTTCCCTCGGATGAAACGGACGAATGAAGTAGACATACACAATGATTCGGGGCATCGGAAGCTCACCGGAGAGGAGGACGATGAAACCAAGGGCTACGGCATTCGTGGGGCTTACGTATTACGGCGAGGAAACTCGCCTCAAGGCAAATCCGTCATTCACCTTTGTGACGGACTATGCAAATCACACCGACTGCAGGTGAGGTCCAGCTATGCCGCTGAGGCACTTGCAGCTGCGCACAATCTTGATGAATGCTATCCCACGCTCATCACTCTTCACGAGCTCAAGGCAGGGGCACTGACTCCACGACAACTACGAGATATGCGTGAAGTTGGAGGCCTAGCTATCAACGTATCCCTTACTATAGACGCTGAGTCTGTATACACATCGCTATCCAGCAAAGATCTTAATATACCGACGGAACGGACTTTGTTGGGACATATCAGCTGGATACGTGAGCTCATGAATATAGGTATAGTGCATAACGTACAGTGGTGTGATACTAGAGACATGACCGCAGATGGGCATACAAAGGGGAGTATCGATCGTGAGCTGCTTTTGGAAGTGATGTCAGGCACTCAGTCATTTAAGTATGACGTGCAGCAGTTTGTTCCCTTTCGCGGCCCCGAGGACAGGAACAAGCCTAAGTCGAATCAGCATTAGTCTGTCCTTGTTGCCCCCGCGGTCCAGTTTGCCAGCACGGGCGCCTAATACAGAGGCGCCCTCTTAGCTGCTCGGAAACGAGCCATACTTTTCACGCTTGGAAGCGAGCCTGTTCAGTTTGGTTCAGGCTCTTTGTTTTAATGCCCTTTTGCCTGGAGGGGAATGGCCTGTTTGGCTTGCCTCTAGCCGGGCCGATAGCCCCTGTAAATCCAAGGGGCTATCCTGCGCGTGCGTGGAAAAGTTTTGCGAGGAAACTCGCCGGCGAACAATCTCGCCCTTCAGTCTGGTGGTAGGCCAGACTGTGCGTGCTGTTTTTCTTGCAAACAGTTGCGCGCGCGGCCTTTCTAGAGCCTAGCGGCTGCGCGGCTTTACTCTCCGTCTCCTCCCCTCCCGACTTTAAGGGTAGCTCTTTGGGAGATGTTATAGAGGATCGGGAGTATAGCCTGTGCGCCGTTGCTTGTGGCTCAAGGCACGCGCGCCCTATTTGCCTGGACACTTACCTTTGTGTTCGCTATGTGCTGGAAAGATCACTACATCGATCTTATCCTATCCTATCCATCCACTCCCCATGGAATCGGATGCTATTTGACTTGCCTGAGTCATTTCAGACTGGGTTGTCATGGTTCCGAATTGGCCGCCGGCCGGTTGGGGGAGGGGGTGTATATCTTAATGGGGGACAGTGATGCACCCCTCCCCGAAGTGGACGAGGGGGCTCGAAAAGATACCGCCCTGAACCACCTGCGCCCAGAGAGCTGGTGGGATTTACGGAGACCTCCAGTGATTTGTCGCTTGTGACACGAACGTGTCTGGGATTTGAGCAATGTTTGGGACCCTCCTCGCGGGCGCCAGCCGGCGCCCCTCCAAGGCCCCGTCTCCGACGAGACCGCCGCGGTCCTGAAGCTGTCGCAGGCTGCCCTCCGTTCGGGCATGCGCCAGGGGCGCATCCCACTCTGAGGCTCAACCGGGCGGGTGTCTGGGCCCAGGGTCGGCGCACGTGCTTCTCGGGCTGCGTTTGCGTCAACCCTGCCCCCGACATGCTCGCGTCATGAAGAGATCACGTCGGGAGGTTTCCGGCAATGTTCGGCCTCTGGGGGCCTTCGCCGGGCCCCAAGCTGTCAAAGAGTGATTCGGGATGAAAAGGCAGCCTTGAGAACAGGTCGGGAATTGCCGGGGCCGCGCATTGAGAAGGTGACGACATTACATGCCTGGGTATGCGCGACCTTGGGTCCAGGTCGGCCTTGGCACTGATCAGTATCGGACCAGTGTCCCACGTGCCTCACTGATCGGAGCGGAAGCCCATCTCAAATGCTCGCTCGGCTCATCTGACCGCGGGGATTTGGGATTCGAGTTCATTTTCCAAATTTGTTTTGGATGGCCTGGTGGTATTTCTGAGTGGATGCGTTTTGGCCGCTTGTGTGTGTTGGTGTTTCACGGCGATGTGTTCTTCTGTAGCTAGCAAATATGGAAAGCTAGTTTGCAACGCTGGAATCAACATACCATTTGCAAACCCGTGGACGTATTTTTGATATTCTCGAACAAGCAGTTTGAGCACGATAATATTATGGGACCGTGACGTCGCGATCTGGGCCTGGGAAGGGGATGGGGATCTAGGCCTCTCCGCTCCAGTCGGGCTGAAAGTGCGCCCTTGAACATTCGGCTCTCGTTTTCGTTGCGTGTACCCCTCCCTCTCTCTGGGTGTGCCCTGGTTGGTATTTATGAGTCTGTCGTTATAAGTGATGTCGGCTGTCCGAACAGCTTCTTGAGCGCGTAAGCTCCACGATTTTACAGTGGCGTGCATGTTCACGATCGGAATGAGTGAGCGACACAGCCGACGATGCATAATCTGCAAGCGGAGCGATAACCAAGCGCGTTAACATCAACGTATTTAACTTTCCAGAATTCGTGGTCGATAAAATGCGTGTCCAGTTGACATGGCGTGTGGCGCCTACCATGAGATTTCAAAATGGTACATCCGCAGGAAGTGTTCAGGAAGTGTTCGGTGGTCGTGTGTTTGCGACGGGGTGGTCGTGTCTCAGGTCATGGGGTCCGTAGCCGTCTTGATTCAAAATGTCGCTCGGGATCGAGCGCGCTGCCGCGCTGTTCATTTTGGAGATTGAAGCGCTTGGGTCGATCTGCGCAGACGAGGAGTTGACCTTCCAGGGCGTCTTCATTTTCACGATACATCTCTCCGTGGACGACCCTGAAGGGCAGGTTATCGTGGAACTTGGATGCACGTTGCCTGACGGATACCCGCAGGTTTGTGCTTCGATTTCTCTGATGCGTGACCAGAGTCGGCGGGAACCGAACGACCGCATGTTTGAATCTCTGATTGCCGAGATGCCAGACGACAGCCAAATTCTGTTTGCTCTCGATTGGATTCGCGACAACGCCTCCTCGTACTTCTGCCATGCACAGCATATGCAAGTAAAGAGGCCAGTTTCAGGTTCAAGAAGCTGGCCTCCATGCCGTTGGACGGAGCAGGGCCGCATATTTGCAGTTGATTGCCTATATTTGCGGGCCGCCCCCCATGATGGGGGCTGCTCCAGTCTCCCGTCGCCGCCCCCGTAGGCCTTGCTCAATTCGGTTTGGCCCCACTTATCTGAATAAGCTTCCGCTCGAGAGTCGGTCGTTCTTTCAGGGATCGTGCGTGCGTTGATGCTTTGCAGAAGGGTTGTTAAGTTCACCAGTGCATCCAATTTCTCTCCTCCCTCCTCTTCTTATTTCCTGTTCCTCGCTTACCTCCTGCCTCCCCCTGCCCAGGTCCAGAGCGATAGTGGTTTTTCGTTGCTCGGATCTGTACCTGGCTTCTTTGGTCGGTTGACCATCAGGGCTGCGCACACAACGTGTCTGTCCAGGTTCCTTCCTCTCCTCCTCCTCTTCCTCCCCTTGGTATGTGGTGACGTTTACCCGGCCGGGCACTGCTGTGCATTTCCGCTTTAGTGCCTCTTTGGGTTGGACAATGGATTTCTGGATAGCCCCCGTGAGGTGAGCGGATTTGCTGCTTGAGCGGTGTCTGTTGCTTATGGCTTCGTTTGCCGTCATGGAAGTGAAAAGAAAAGGCCAGCTTCACGTTCGAAGTCACGAAGGGATTCATGCGCGAGTGGTGTTCGTGTGCGGGCCTCTGTATGGGGCTACGGTTCCGGACATTCTGGCGTAGACCGCTTAGTGGTGATCATTGGTTTCGGGGTGAGCACAGGTTTGACGATCGCGGGCATGGGCATCGCCGGAAAACCAGTGGGGCTCCTCGTGGAGGGCGTGGATATCGACGTAGCATAATTTATGGGATTGATGCGTGCAGAATTTTTTCCACACGTGAGCACGCACTCAAAGAAGCCCATTACGAGGTTGCAGGAGCGCTTGCCTCTGGACGCAGAGAACGAGAGGTTTGAGGCCGCGGAGGTGATTGATCGTTTGCGGAGAGATGGGCACATAATTGCGGAGCGCAAAGATGAATCCAATATTTTCGAGGTCGGAGAGCGCGAGCGGTTGGAGGAGCAGGAGGCTGGAGACAAGGCAAGGCTTCAGGCGCGGAGGGTCGCAGCCAGCAGCCAAGAGCTCACTGATGCTGAGATCGATGCGCTTGTTGCAGCAGGCTGGGCCCTCTGCCAAGCGCATTACAAAAGGGAACATTTCAAATGCGGCTGCGAAGAGCCTCCGACACCCGAAGAAGTCAACACTAAGCGTGGCATCCCGGACTTTTTTCAATTGCATCAAATGTCGAGGAAGGACATACACTTCCCCCACATCTGCGGACGTTCTCGAAGATTTGTAAAAACCTAGGCTTCAGGGGAGGCTTCCGTGAGACATTTGGTTGCCGTTTCTCATGAACCTGTGAAGGTCACGTGCATTGGCAGTCTCCATCGCGTCTGCTGCTGCGTCGTGATTCTTCGTTCAGTGGGTCCGTTGGGCACGAGGCATAGGGTGCAATGAGTTTGGCCGTTCTGGAATTGATTTGCACGGCAACATGGCGGAATCAGGGATCCGCGATATCCAGCAAGAAGCCAGTTCTAGTCGGCAGCCGTAGCCATCCAACATAGTCTCGGATTGGTGCAGCGGTCGATAGTCTGTCTCGGATGACGGCTGGGTTGAGCATGCTGAGAATCGGTGTTCTCGGGGGTCGCGCCAGGGACATCTCGGGCCGTTGTTTGGGGACCCTATTCAAACGTCCTGGGGGCGACCTTGGACCGCCCTAGCCGTGTTCGAGGGCATCTTTGGCTCGCTGCGCGGCTTTCTGGGGTCGGCGCCGCTGGCGGAAAGGCCCGCGGGGAGCTTCTGGGGGGGGGGGGGTCCGGAGCACCCGACAGTTGAGAGCGACAAGCATTCGAGGCGGAGATTGTTCCACAACCGCCGCCTGGGAGATCGAGCTTCGGATGCTTCGGCGGGCGGCGGGCATCGACGTCTTCTGGATCCAGGCCGGCCAGCTACATCCATGTCTGCCGCCCGCCGAGGTCCCCGAAGCTCGCTGCGCCAGGCGGTGGTTCTGGCCCCCGCTTCGCAGTCAGCTCCGCTGCGGTGAACCGACATGGGGCGAGTCGAAGACGCCTGCGCACGTCTAGTCCTTGCCTTCGTTCCGCGACAAATTGCGATCCGTGCCCCGGCGGGTCCAGCTGACGCTCGAAATTACCATGGAAGAGGTCGGGATGGAAGGGGAAGAGGAGGTGGGGACTGGTGAAGCTGCTACCACCATGGGCACAAAGAGGTAACGATACCGCTGGGGTTCACTTGGCTGCAGACATTCGTCGAACTTCCGAACCCCAGGTAGGGCTCGCGCGCAGGGTTAGGGCACGCGCGCGGTTGCTGCTTGGCGGACGCCGACGCGAGTTCCGCTCCCCCCCGAAGCGTTGCCTGGACAAGTGGGGGTCCAGACGAACGCGCTGTCATGAAGAGATTTGTGTTGCGCGCTTTGGGGAGTTTTCAGGTGTATCCCTGGGCCATCTTGGGTCGTCTTGGGCTCTCTCGTGCAATCGGGGGCCCTTCGATGCCATTTTGGTCGTCTGTTGGGGCTGTCTTGGAGCGCCCCTGAGGCTGTCTTGGGCCGTCTTGGGCTCGCTGTTCGCCGTCTTGCGCGCCTCCCCGGAACCGGGCTGGGGCGCGTTTGAGAGTTTCTTCCTGTTTGGGAAGGCACGGGGCCACATTGGCCTTCCTTGAGGCGATCCCGGGGGTCGCTTTCGCCGTTTCGCACGTTGCGAATCCAGAGCGGTAGAGTCGGAGGTTATGGCCGTTGTCCCATTCATTGCTTAGCCGATCGGGGCGGGCCGACGCGCCCCCCCCCGCGGAGCGGATCTTCGCTGTTTTTAGGGTGGCGAGAAGTTGCACTGCAAGTCTTAAGTCGACTGACCCAGGGGGCGCCCCGCCGGCGTCTCAGAGCGCGACGGCGGACGGCTGCGTGACCGCCCGCCGCTCCGTCGGGCGGGCCAGGCCTTCCTCGCCGACGCTGGCATGCCGCGCGGCCGTGCGTCGGTGCCCTCTCTTGCTCACCTCCCTTTCCGAGCACGGTTGACATGTCCCCATTTTGCCGCGTGGCCGCGGGGCGGGATGTCAAGTGCCCGGTCATGCCTGCGGCGCCCTACCTGCCCATGGTGACCATCTAGTGGTAGGGCGACCGCCTAGGGTGGTTTCGCTTGTTTGCCATAACGCAGCTTTGGTTGACCTCTGAGGCGACGCGCGGCGCGTCCGCTCGCCGTAGTGCGTCGGACGCGTCCGCGGTCGCAGTTTTGTTTCCCCCCTTTCGGCGCGCATCTCGCGGGGCGGCCCGGAGTGGTCGCGTCCGTTTCTCCTTGCTCCTCTGCTCAGCTGAGTTAGCTTTTATCAAATCACGAACAATGGTTCCCGATTGACCACATGCACCAAGCAAGCCCACAGCCATGCGAAAGCTGTGGAGTAGCATTGCAATCCCATTGTCTTCCCTCCTCTTGGCCTTGTGCTCTTCTCCCCCTGTTGTTGCCTCCGTGCCAGCACCCATCGCCGTTTAGGGCCCTTGAGTCGTGTGGCACGCTGCGTACAGAAACATGGCATCTTCGCACATTGATGTAAATCATGTTGCATAGCAGTGTTTCCACAGTTGGCACCGGAACGTGAGTTGACAGATCCACGGCATGTCTCGCAGTGAATCCCCTGGAGCGCGCGATGGCCTGTCAGAAGAGATTCGTCAGCTGATCGTTGTTGCCGCTGTTGCGGCGGTGGCGGAAGCAATGAGGACTGGAACCGGGTTCGGCGCCCGGCCCCGAGGCAACGAGGACTGGAGTGCCGAGTTCGGCGCCTGGTTCCGAGGAGGTGTACACAGGCTGGTGGGAGTGGCAGTACGGCCGCTGGGAGCGGCGCGGCGAGGAGTGGGCCTTGGCAGAAGCCTTGGAGCCGCCCTCGCGCCAGGCCGGCCGCCGACCTGACACCCAGAGCCGCTACGTGGACAAGGAACCACATCCGACCTGGGACGGAGTACGCCCAGAACAGACCTGGAGGACGTACCGCCGTTCTCTGGACCACTGGCTGCAGAACACAGACATCCCAGAAACGAAGCATGGGATTCTACTTTGGAAAACCTTGTCTGGTGATGCTCATTTGATGATCAATCACCTCACAGACGAACAGCTTCAAGACCCAGGGGCTGGAAAGACAATCCGGAACATCTTGGACCAGGCCCACAAACACATCTCTGATTTTGAATATCAGGACGACTTTGACACAGCAGTGCACGGTTTTCACAGGGAGCGCAACCAGAGCTTGATGCAGTTCGCCAACACCGCCCGGTCTGCTTTTCTGAAGGCAGATTCCCACGGCGACCCACTACCAGATCGCCGGAAGGGCATGATCTTCCTCAAGCGTGCCAAGATCCCTGGGCACTCGGAGGACCACATCATGTCCAAGATTGGCGGCTCTCGGAGGTTCACAGACATCCTGGAAGCTATCAGGATGCTTTCCCGCAGGCCGACGGCTTCACAAGCGGGGACCTTTTTAGACGTAAACGAGCAGTGTGACCCCGAGGAGGAGCCGGAGGGCGACGAAACCTTCGTGGACTACGACAGCGAGGGTGGCGAGCTCATCCCCCTGGACGAGAGCGACTTGCAGGGCGAGAACGACGAGGACGATGACCAGTGGGCGTTGTCTCAGTTTCGCCAGGCCCGAGACGCCTCCCAGATGGGGCAGACCCCAGGGTCGCCGCCAGATTCGCCAGAATCTGCAGCAGAGTCGGATCGCTCGCGGGTGGTCCGGCGGCTCCGCCAGGAGCTCACAGAGCGAGCCGCGGCAGCCTCCAGGGAGACCGCCCAAGGGCCGCAGCAAGGGCAGCGGAGTGCCAGGGCCGCCTCGGCCGCACCCGGCCCCGCGGCCGCAGCAGGGCGTCAGGCTGACACCGGTCTCTGCTCTCGAGGCTCGCACGCGTTGCAAGGCATGCCACCAGCTGGGGCACTGGTCTTATTGATGCCCGAACCAGCAGCAGCCGCAGCAGAAGGAGGAGGCAGGGACCGGGGCGGCACTTGTCTCATCTACCGAACCAAAGTCGTTATTCTGCGGCATGGTTGGTTCCTCGCCGCAGGTGGGCCGCGTGGAGGACCGCAGTGCGGAGCTCAGCGCGCGGTCTCCTGAGCGAGAGAGCCCCTCCGACTGGGACGGCGAGGGCAGCGACGGCGGCTTCGAGCTGGTGGAAGAGCAACCGCCAGGGAAGGTGCCTGCTGCGCCCGGCCTCAACGACGAGGGCCGGGAGTGGCTCGCTAAGAAGCGCCGCCGCGCGGCCGAGACCAGCCGCGTAGCTTTCCAGAGGATGGCCAAGCGTGCCGTGGTGGGCGGCATTGTGAGCGACATCCGGCGCACAAAGGACTTCTTGAAGAAGCGCCAGGGAGACCAGGAGCAGCTCACGGCCGACGTCGAGAATCTGGAGGCTCTGCGAGAACAGCACCGGGCACCGGGCCCCCGCGACCAGAGGCAGCGAACCTCCGTTCGAAGGCTGGGACGAGCGGATGGACCGCGATCTCCAGGAGGGCATGCAGACGCGCGCCGCGTGCCTGAAGCTGCGCAGTCGGAGACGTGCCGAGGCGAAGCGGCGCGCTGGGGCAGGGCGCCGAGCAGCAGAGCGGCTGGACTTGGAACGCAAGTGGCACAAGAAGCACGACTCCGTGCTGCGGGAGAGCGACTACGTCCCGAAGGACGGCCTCAAAGGCCACGTCGAGGAGGACTTCGTCACCTCCGAGGTCGTGCTGGACAGCCGCGGCAAGGAGGTCGAGGTCGCCCACTCCTCGGTCCACGACCGCGCCGCGGACGAGGTGGAGTACCGCAAGATGACCCGCGCTGAGAAGAACGACTTCAGGGCTGACGACAGGCGGCGCGACCCTGCGCAGGCCAGTTTCTACGACCGCCGAGAGCCGCAGCGGAAGTGGGAGATGCCCGGGAAGGTCGCGACCCCGCAGGCGAAGGCAGGGAAGCACCGCCGGCAGCAGGAGAACAGGAAGGCGAAGACCTTCTGCAAGTGGGTCAGCGCTGGGAAGGAGTGCTACGCCGGCGACAGGTGCCCGTGCAGCCACGACGTTGTCGAGAGCGCGCCCGCTGCTTCGAGCGGCGCTGCGGCGGCATGCATGGAGGCCAGCGGCATCGGTGAGCTTCTGCAGAAGGCGCCAGTTGCCCGGGCGCGCTGCCAGGAGCCGCGGAGCGGCCTCGAGGTGACGCCTGGCGAGAGCTTGGCGGACACGGCTGCCCAGAACGGCGTCGCCGGCATCAAGGCTTTTCGTGGGCACGAGAAGTTGTTGTACAGCGAGCACGGGCTGAGGCCCACTTTGAGCTCCAAGCCTGGCACGGCTGTCGGCGTGGGAGGTCGCGCCAAGGTGCTCGGTCGCGTGCACGTGCCGCGTGGCATTGGTGGTGCGAGCGGCCTCGTCGAGTGGGCGATCATCGACAACCCAGCTGTTCCGCCGTCGACCCCCGTCAACCTCCTGCACGCGCTTGGCGCCGCGGTGAACCTGCCAGATTCGACCATGGAGCTGCGCCGCGCGAACAAGAGCACCGCCCTGAAGCGGCTGCCGACAGGCCACGCGTCGCACAGTTTGACGGAGTTCGCTGCTGGCGGGTGGATTGCGCCATCCACCGTGGTAGACGGCGATTTTCGAGTCGAGAAGGGGGCGGTGCATGCGCCAATGGAGTTTGGACCGACATCATCATCATCTCCATCGCGTCCATCATCTTCGTCGTCGTGCCCTGTCTTTGCGCGCTCCTACGATTTCCTGTCCTGTTCGTCTTCCAGTGCGCCTTCCCCGACGGCGGCGTTCACCTCTTCCCCTTCCACTGCGCTCAGTGGCTTCCTCTCCGCGGTGAAGGTCCAGGACCCCAGCGGTTCGTCGCGCCCTTTGGCCCGAACGTGCGTTGGGCCGTTAGTGACTGACTTCTTGCGCGCGTTGCCCGTGGCAGATGCGGCCAGGTTCGCGCCGCCGGACCGAGCCATGGGAGGAGGAGGCGCCGCTGCCGCCAGAGCAGCTCACCGTGCGCCTCACGAGGTGGAGGCGGTTCGCCCTTCGATGCTTCGTCGTTCTCGCGGACGCGGCGTGGCAGGCCGTGTTCTCGCGGTGGCGCTCGGCCTCGTTGCGTATGCGGGAACAGGAGCGCCGCCGCGCCCTCGAGATGCAACGGTCGCATTCGAATCCGTATGCCGACCAGTTGATCTGCGACGCCAACAAGGGGGGCTGCGGGGCGATTATTGCGTATATTCCAACAGCACGAGCCTTGGCCGCCAGGGCCAAGAAAAACACCAAACCACCCAAAACCACGGGATCTTTGGGTCAAAGGGCCCAGGATATCCAAAACGATCCACCAGAAAAGAGTTACACATGCCCTCGATGTCAACGTGGCCTTCACAAGTACAGCGCCGAGGCCGCAATGACCCTGAGGTGCGACGGCTGGAACACAGCAGGCCGGGCCTGCACGTTCATCAAAGCCTTGCCTGGGGAAGTGTTGGACTACGGCCGGCAGGAAACCCGAGCCGGAGTGCTGAGTTCAGCGCCTGGCTCCGGGAGCGGATCGGCTGCGCCCCCTCCTCAGGTCTCGGTCGGTGGCGTCTCGGGAAGTGGCTCTGGACTGCCAGGAGCCGCGACTGCCCTAAGCCAGTCAGGCCTCGGAACGGCCCTGACCCCGGAGGACCTCCGGAGGCAATGGGAACAAGTGCAACAGCTCACCCAACACCTACAGCAGCAGATCCAGCATCTGCCAAGCGTCGGCGCGTCCACTGGGGCCCTGCCGTCGCCGACCACTCCAAGGAACCTCGCAGCGCCGACACCTACGGTACCTCCTGGCTGGGTGATGCCTGTAGCAAACAGCACCATCAACGACCAGGAACTGCACCACGCCATCTACCTCATCATCGCCATCTTCTACTCTCTCCTCTATTTCTCCTCTTCCTATTATTTCTCCTCCTGCTTCTTTGATGTCTTTCATATGCGCTCGGCCGTATGAGATTTTGAGGGGGTATGATGTGCCCGAGCTTACGGACTACTTGGCCACTTGCGCCTCGTGGCCTTCCGACCGAGCGCTTGCTGTGCATTATGTTCTTGATGGATTGCCAGTGCGTCGTCCGCCTGGCGTTTCGGACTCGTCGTTTGGAGATCTGGCTGAGGTCGTCCAGATACGAAGTAGTAGCAGTAGCAGTGGCAGTTGTGGTCGCCGCAGTCCGTGCGACGTTTCTTCTGGACACGTCGCTGTCTTCGATCCGTCGCTGTTTTTCGAGTTCGTCGAGCGCGGCGAGTGGCACGAAGGTGACGAGGTCGCACTTTCGCGTGAAGATCGCACGCACCTGCTGGCCAATTTGACCGGAGGCGCGCGTTTTCCGCGGAACCGGCCCGGTGTGCTGAGCTCAGCGCCTGGGTTGGTCTGTCCATCGGCGGAAGACGCGTCTGCCCAAAAGATCCAGCCTCAGCCGACGCCCAGCAGGCTGACGACCAGCAGGCAGACGAGCAATACGACGAAAACGCAACGCATCCACTGACGGACGACCAAAAACGCACCATCCAGAATATCCACAACAACTGCGGCCATCCTAGTAGGGAGGAGTTCCTGCGTGCTCTACGGCTGAGCCGGGCGAAACGTCTTGTACTTGATTACGTGCGGAAGCATTTCCACTGCCCTGCTTGCGACGCCAAAGGACGAATGCCCAAGCCACGACCGCCAGCATCGCTTCCCAGAACCTTCCGGTTCAATGAGACTCTCGGCGTCGATCTTCTAGAACTGGACTGCCCAGACGGTTCAAATATGGCTATCTGCAACATGGTATGTTGGGGTACTCTCTACCAGTTATGCGTCCCAGTAGAAGATAAAACTGCCGAGGTCGTTGCAGCTTGTGTAGCAGACCATTGGGTGCGATACTTCGGCCCGCCGCTCGTCATCATTACAGACCAGGGCGGCGAGTTTGTTGGCCAGGCGTTCAAGGACTTCTGCACGCAAAACAGCATCCTCTTCCATCTGACGGACACGCGGGCGCCATCGCAAAACGGCCGAACGGAGCGCCACGGGGACATCTTCAATAATATTGTGATCAAAGCTGTTTGGATACATTCTCCCACGGATGTTGTATCATTTCGTCGTTTGATCTCTGAGTGTAACGCTGCTAAGAATAGGCTCAGCAATCGATCAGGGCACTCGCCGCTATAGACAGCGGGTATTCGGCATAGGCCACCGCCTTCCCGCTGACCTCGCCAGCGATGACGTCTATGCCCCAGATGCCATCTATGACCCTGCAGCGTCTGATCGTAGCTTCGAGGAGGCCCGGCGTATCCGCGAGGCTGCCATGAAGGCGCACGCAGAGGTCTCCATCAGAGGTCGTATCGAGGAGGCTGTTCGTGCACGGCCACGTGTCCATACCCCTTTCCGAGCAGATGACGTTGTCATGGTGTGGAAAACCCATCCGCCTTCCAGGCGTGGCAGATGGGTCGGCCCTGGAGTGTGCATCGGTAGTCACAGAGGTAGCCTTTGGATCAACATGCGCGGGGCGCTGTGGAAGTGCAGTCGGATCCAGTGCAAGTTGGCCACTACAGAAGAGTCTCGCGGGCTGGAGATTCAAAAGATGCTGCTCGACGACATGCGCGCGGACCTCCAGGAGTTCCCAGGCCGTAGAACATGCGTCGACGTAGAGCGGGAGGGAGACCCACCTCCAGACGCGAACGTGCCGGCGCCGGCTGCGGACCTCCCCGGCGATGATGACGACGAGAACATGTCGCCACAGGAACCGCCGCCTCCAGCACCACCGCCTGCAGCCCAACCACAGCCGGAACCGGAGATCAGCCAGGCTGATATCGACAGTCTCCGGAACGCTCTCCAACCTGATGGTCCTGCTCGCCCACGGGCGCACATTGCTTCTACCCTGCCAGAGCCAGAATCCGAAGGACGTGGCCCGGCATCTGCCGGCGGGCAGTCTACGCCGACCGCCAGGACGGGCGCGGTTGCTGCCCGCGACCCTCCGCCTCCGGAGGGCGAGCCGCCAGCTCAACGACCGCGGCTCGACCTCTCTGCCCCTGGAGCAGTCGACCGGCTGGACGGCCACCCTTCGAGCAGCATGCGTTGGCAGCCGCGGGAAGGCGGAGGCTGGGGGCCCAGTGCTTTCTCTTCTGATCTATTGGCAGGCGCGTCGACTACGAGTACGGCGCCTTCTACGTGCACTACACCACCTGGTTTATGGCGCTAGTCGGGGTGGTGGAGGCAAAAAAAATGCGGATATCTAGATTGGAAACACCCCGCGCCACATTGCGCCATCATCATGCGGTCAAAATGCGGCGGCCCAAACGTGTATGCGATTTACGCGCGACGTGTAGAACGTGCGCCCACGCGCCGATGCCACGTCAAAACGGACCGCGCCGAGGGCGTGAAAACTGGTGCGCGAGCTCCAACGTCATTTTCGGACTTGTTTGAATGGTTGGCCATTCGTACTACTCCCAAGAAGCGCGCGGTGCGAACGAACCTGAAAAAAAAACATGTACGTTTTGGAGCTGACAACTGAATCACTTGCGCAATGATGCAAAATGTCCCGTTCTGAAACTGAGATCGGCGTGCCCCCAATTTGAACTTTCAAACGGGTGTTTCCTTTGCGTCGTTGGATGCCTCTTATCGAATTTAGGTCAATCTCCATGTCTTTAGAAGTCCTGGACACTTGCGCCGCGTTGAAGTGGCGGCCGGGGGCCCCGGGGGGGGCGGGGGGGAGGGGTAGGTCGCGCCGATTGACGGGCGGGGGAGAAGGAGAGGGAGGGGAGGTGGAGGAGGAGGAGGGCATGCAGAAAGAGGAGTAGCATGCTAAATCTCAGCAGCCGCCCAGCCAGTGCACGTAGCGCGCCGGCGTTTCGCAACGGGGGGGGGATTCGTCGTTCTTCTGGGTTCGTGTTTGTCTGCTTGCTTGCGCGCAATGCATCGCCATCTCCCCCTTGTGGCCGCGCCCCTTGCCGCCGACCTTTTCGGCTGAGTGCCAGCGCAAGTTTTGACACGATGGGCAATGCAGCCCCTTCTCGCTCCTCCTATTCGCGTCATCGAGCCGCCCGCCAATGAAGCAAAGCGACCGCGCCGCACCGGTGCATGGTGCCTTTTGTCTGATGGGGATAGCGTGGCCGCCGTTATTCGCATTGTGGGAGTCAGGGCCGTGACAGAGCAACCGTCAGCATGGATGCAGAAGGACATGGCGTTGCACCCTCTTCCCAGGAACATGCTTAAGTATATCACGCCGTTGGAAGCATCAATAGATCTGTTTTTTGAGTACAAAAGCCCCGTTCGCATTCCCGCGTCCCAGACAAGAAGGGGCGCTGTTGATCTCCCCAATGAAGAATTCGCAGAAATCTTGACGCACACTCCTCTTCGAGATGGAACTACGTTGCTTCGCTTCGGGGTCGCTGCAGTCAAACAGTGGAAGATGTTGTATATGCCGCGCGTTGCGCCTCGCGTGCTGATGAACATGCGGTGCGACATCATGCGGTTCCCCATCCCAGATGTGATTGCAACTAGGCCCCCCATTGCCTGGGGATCTGGTCTCTCATATGCTTGACCTTGGCGAACCCCCGCTGGATGAGGTAGATGAAGAGTCGGATGTGTGCAGTTGTTCTGAGGATGATGCTGAGCCTCGCGCAGCGGAGGATTATTGCGCCCATGGCGCGAACACCATTTTACTATCGATGCAACTCAGCACCACGTTGAAGCCACAAGCGGATTTGAAGTGCGTTTGCGAGCTTGCGCGCAAGCTTGCGCTGGCGAGCGAACCCGACCTCCTGGAGGGATTCCCCGAAAAGTTCCGGACTGGCTTAATACGGCGGGCGGGGGGGGGGGGCGGGCAGGGGGGGGGGGGTGAGGGGGGGTTGATGGCATGACGTTTGCTCGCCAGGATTTGGGCCAGAGCCCCCATGTGCACTAGGGTGCGTCACCGGACATTGCCAGCGCAGCCAGTAGTAGGCCAATCAAGGAGGGCGGGGCACAAGGGTGCAACATAACGGGAGGTTTGCGTTGTGCCCGCCGTTGCTGCTGGGGGGGGAGATGGAGGGGCGGGGGCGGGGGGTGGGGGGGGGTGGGGGGTGGTGGTGTGTGTGTGTGTGTGTGTGTGTGTGTGTGTGTGTGTGTGTGTGTGTGTGTGTGTGTGTGTGTGTGTGTGTGTGTGTGTGGGGGGGGGGATGATGATGATGATGATGATGATGAGGAGGAGGAGGAGGAGGAGGATGAGAGGAGGAGGGGAGGAGGAGGGGGAGGAGGAGGAGGAGGAGGAGGGGGGGGAGGAGGAGGGGGACGAGGAGGAGGAGGATGAGAGCAACTTGAAAAAAAGGGCCCTGAGAACGCGCAACCTGTTCTTAATCACGTTAAAACATGTTGGGAGGAGGAGGAGGAGAAGGAGGAGGAGGAGGAGGAGGAAGAGGAGGGGGGGGGGGGGGAGGACGAGGAGAGGTGAAGGAGGATGGGGCACGACAGGAATGTAAAGTGCGAGACCAGGGTGGGAGGGTACCATCTACGAGTGCTTTACGGACAAATCGGGAACGCATTGATGTTGCCATGATGTGGTGGGATAGAGTCATGTGGAATTGTGGTTACAGTCCAGTCGTCATACTCACTACTGATTCGAGCCCTCCAGCTGGACACAACTTCCTTGTGACGCGCAGCATGGAAATGATGGGCGTTGCCCTGGCTGGAGATGGGAGCGCCACTTCGATGGCGAGAGCGACTCTGGAACGTATATATCCTTTAACTACCCTTGGTTACGGCGAGGGGGATTTCCCTCACAAGTTGCGCGCTTTGTTGCACGCTGCGCGACTGATGACGGGCTCTGACAAAACCCTTCTGCAATGGAGACGTTCTTGCAGGTCCATGATCACAGATCAAGGGTGGGAACGGATGCTCGCCGATTGCCCGAACATTGAGAAGCTCGATCAGATCACAGGTGTCGCGCAGCAGTTCACTGATGGAGCGTTTCCCACGACGCCAGCTCATCATGCAGATTATTTTCTTTTCCCGTGCATGATTCAGATATCTGGCCCACAGCACATCATGTGGAACGCTTTCGAAGCCCAGATGAAGAAACTGCCAGAATGGGATTGGTACTCGCCTATCTTGCCAGCCATCCCCTCGGCGCTCGGTGATCAACACATCCGGGATGCCTTCTTGGAGCGTTGCTTGCCCCCGACGGCTAACAGATCCAAGTTCTACAATTGGAAGCACAAAGTCATTGATTGGAAATGGGGGTACATGGAGGAGACGTTGCGTCGGCTTTCCAGGTGCGTGACAATTTTTTTTCTGATGCTTTCGATGCAGAGAAGATCCTAGCGAAGTCAGATAAAATATCACGGGAGCGCAAAGACTTCACAGTAATATCATCAGCCAAATCGCAACATCGTGTTCAATTCGAAGCGTTAACAGAGGCATTCAATATTTTTGCAAGCTCAGTCGGGCACGTATCAATGTGGATGCGCGCCTGCCCGTGTCATTGGCACCTTTGGCGGAGCCCGAGATCCTCCGGTTCATTACGAAGGCAATTGAGGCGACTGAATGGAACGGCAAAGTGCCCCTGGGAAGGCAAACGGGCATGGGTGTTAGCCCGCGGCGCTGCGCGCGAACTTGTAGCTTACGTTCGAAGGTCAGCCAGTTCTACCACTCTTAATCGAAAGTGTACTCAACTTGGCCTGCGGGCAGGCGCCGAGATTGTTAACGCGTTGGACTCGTTGGTTTGTGGGTGGTGCGAAGAATTTACCGATGAACTTTCTTACTGGGACTCGCTGCCTTGGCTTATGATTGGCATGTGGCCTCTCGATAGTAGGGGCCGAGAGGTGGCGAAACAGTGTTTGGATGAGTTCACAGATACCACCCCTGCCCATCTTCACAGAGTTACATGCAGGGTGCTGAGTACGGACGGTGAGTTCCCGTTCGGGGCACTCGTTCGCAGCTTTGCCAGTGGAGAGGATCCGGATCCCACGTTGAAGCGGCAATGTTTATCTCTGTCGTGGGCCTGCAGTGACGAGACGCCGGCAGGGGAGGCGCGCGCTCGCATCTTCAAAATCCACGGCAAGGGGCGCTACCACAAGCCACCGCAGATCTCTGCTATTCTCCGACTCCCTCAACGCATGCAGGATATCCAGCATTGGCGCGTGTTTGTGTTCATGATCCAACAGCTGCGATCTAAAGTGCATCGCGACAGGAAGCTTCTGGAATTTGCCATGCTACCACCTGGTTTCCTGAAGCTCCAACCGAAGGCAGCCCTTCGAGATGCCATATGCCACTGCTCCAGCAGGCTCGCACGTGCCCCTATTTGATCCTCGCCTTTGTCACCTCTCTGATTGATGCGATTGCTATCTTTCACTTTTTTCCCACGCTGTCACCCGAAGCTCTTTGCATTTCCGTTCGATTCGTTTCTTCTGTAGCAGAGCCTCTTGATCAGAAATTGCGAAGTCTGTTTGAACGACAGCCTATCCGTCCAGCCCACCCTTTCGCCTCCGCCCCCTCGCCTCCGAGCGTCTGCCATTTGGCCCCATTCCCCTCCGCCCCGCTCCCCGCGTCCGCCGCCCTCCATGCTCGCGCCCATCGCCCCGCGTAGTGTCTCCCCCCTGCCAGGCAGACATTCGCTGACCTCTCCGCGGACAAGTTGCTGCACGCACATTGGCCCAGGACGCTGAAGAACAGGACAGACGCTTCAGTTGCAAGATGTCGAGCATCATTCGATCCAGTTTATCAAGGCTCGCTTGTCAGTGGGCACAGTATTCAGCTCACCCTTGAAGTATTTCAATGATGTCCCTGCGGAGGGGCAGGGGATGACGCTGAGGGGATAGGGGGAGGCTGGGTAGAGGAGTCGGGGACGGGTCGCAGGCATTCCCCGCGGGCTGCGCGGTTCGCTTCCCAGGCGGACTCAGGAGAGGAGGAGCGGCTGAAGGAGAGCGAGGAAGCTTTGGGCCACTTGTTGCTCTCCTCTCTGGGCGGGGGCAGGGGGGGGTGATATTGCGCCCGATGCCCTGGCGGTGCCAGCGCCAGCGCCAGCTGCGCCTAGTATTTGTGACTTACTGGGGTTGGCAGAGGTGGAGGATCCAGGTGATATTCAAATCAATGATGAGACAGTTCGCACCAGTTGCTTCTTCAAAGTAATCCGGAGCGATCCCTCCAGGAGGTTTTAATTGCATGATGACTTTGAAAAGTCTGTCTGCATACGTGCACTCCCCCTCTTGTGTGCTTCCATCTCCAGGGCCAAGGCAAGCTTCCTACGATGGGGCCGTGCAGGCGAATTAACATTTTGCGTTTGACGAGATCCAAAGCGACAGTAAAACAATTCCTCGAACGTCTGGTGGTGTGGCGAGACAGTGGGTCACACGTCCAATGGGATTTCGAGCTTCCGTTGGTTGGGGCAAGAATGTCGATTTCAGATGTCGCGGGGGGTCCAGATACGATTGAATCTTTACTGAAATTCGAAAACGCGAGTGCGATGTACGACCCAACGTCGGGCTCGCTCTTTTCCGAGAGAGACGTCACGATGCGAGTTCCAGTGTCATTGCGAGCATTGGACGACCTGTTGAATCTAGGCGTGGTTCAGGAGGGTGCAACTGAGTTCGGGGAGGGCCTGTGGGCAGCTAGACACGAGCACTTGAAATCGAATGTTGGGGTGGCGTGTGATTCTGGGAGCTCTCGATGTTTCGACCACGTGCAAGAGAGGCCACCAAAAGGATACATGCATTGTGAAAAGCTTGAGATTCTGATGTTACTGCACTCCATGGGTTGGCGCCCGTATGCTGATGAGCAACATGCCCCATATGCCATCGGTGAGTCGCGTAAGTATGTTCTGAACTTGAAAGCGTCAAACTGGTATTTCTCCTGTTTGGCTATTGCAGACGAGGTGTTGTGTCGCATCCCCATCGATCTGGGCTTGCCTGCCATTCATCACGACATGTCGCAGCATTACTACAGAGGTTTGTGTACTTTGCGTGATCAGAAGAAGTTGTTGCAGTTGCTAGCCGCCGTAGAAGGGGGCGATCGACCTTCTGACAGGGTGTTCGCCCAGCTAGCGGATGCAGATCAGGCCAACGACGACGAGGATGAAGGGGTCTTGGCGTTCGAGGATGCGCCACCTTCCTCCGCTTCCGCCTCCAGTCGGTGGCCCCGGGACGGATTCCATTGAAGATTTGCGAAGTATGTTGAGGACAGCCTTGCAAGTTTTGCATCCCCTGCCAGCCCCCGCGGATGATATTGCCAGGACAATACCCGTCCGCCATCGCGGGCGGGATATCAATGTGTGTGTTCGATGGGTGTTCACACTCCTCTGGGAATCCGCGGGTTTATGTAGCGTACTGCAATAGAGGAGAAGGGGGCCACTACCGTTGTTTCAAATACGGATTCGTACACCGATTCCCCGATAAGCAGACGGCTGCGGCGTGGCATTGTGTTTGGGCGTGGCACGGCCACGATGCGGGACTTGACAAACTTGGCCATGCTGCTTTCAAGCCAGCTGATGATGAGGTGGAGGAAGCCAAAGCTCTTTTTCATGACCTTGACTGAGCAAGCGCATGTATCGTTGATGGTGGTTCGCATTGACTCGTCAGGTCTGCGCGCTTTGCACATCCAGTGTCCAACGTCGCTCCCCCTCCTATTCTTCCTACCTCTGCTGCCTCTGCTGTGCCCTCTCGCACCTTTCACGTCAACTCGGGTAAGCTACGGGAGACAGTCTCAGGCAGGAAGACAGCCTCAGCCTCGACCCGCCGATTTCCTCCCCCATCCCCCCTCTTGCCTCGCTTATTCGCCCTCCTCCCCTCGCTCACCTTCGGCCTCGTTCCCTCCATCATCTTCCCTCTGTCACTCCTTCTATCTCCTTCCGACCCACGTTGTCCGAGCTGCCCCCTCATCTATTTCGTTGTTATCAGGGGGGCTCGGGTCGCGGAAGGTTCCCGAGAGTTCCGCGCCAAGAAGGGGGTGGAGGGGGCGTCGGCAATGGCTGGAGAGGGGGCTTTTCGCAGGAAACGTGGAGCAAAGGTCAGCAGCGGTCAGTGCGCTTGGTGAAACGAGGCTCCCATCAAGGAAAACTGCGGTTGTAGGTTGATTTCGAGTAGGACTTCCCCGGGGTACGATCTGGGGTGAAATTTCGTTCCAAAGGGCGCGGATTTTGGGCGGGCGAAAAATCGGCCCCCGGCGGCTCCCGGGTGCTCCCGGGTTGGGGGGGCGCCATCCTCGATATTGTTGGCGTTTGTCACACCCGCTCCCGGGTGGCTCCCTGGGGGCTCCCGGGTCGCCCCCTGGCTTGGATTATTCCGCGAGTATCCTAGGAAGCCAAGCCCGTCCGGGGGTGCGTGGTAGGGCCTGAAATCAGCAGCGTCGGTGTTTTCGTCCAGGATCTATCCCCTGGGAGCTTCGGCGAGCTCGATCGGTTCAAACTCGGGCGTTCGAGGGTCTCCAGCCAATCCGGCAGTGGGCACTCTGGCTCAAGGGCACTTGGGCAGGGCCCATGACGTACAGGCCCCCAGACCTTGGCGAATCGGGCCCAGTTTATGCTGATGCAGCTTGGGCGTCGGCTGGGAGAGCTCGGCTGCAAGATACCCGCGTCGATATCCCTTGCAGGGTCTCGTCGCCGTGCGTTGGCATCAATTCGCGACAGCGCGCAGCCATGGAACTAGGCATGAGCACCTTTCGGAGCGTAAACGTGTATGATACGCGCAATGATCTACGAGGCGTCCTCGAACGATTAGGCGGGGCTTCGGCTTTGCATCTGGGCCGCGTCCAATGCGATGTTACTTCAGTGCCTGTGAGTGAGCTGGAGGATTCAGATGGTCTTGTTGCTGGGCCTCCTCGTCCTCCTTATTCGGGCATGGGGGCTGGGGGTGGGGAGCACGATCCTAGATCGGATGTATGGAACGCCGTTGCTGAAAACTGGGCAATTGAACTCGCGACGCGAGGCTGCCTCAAGTGGTTCATTATGGAGAATGTTCGGGGCATCTTTTCGAAACGCAAGGGCGGTAAGTCTTTCGGCGAGAGATGGATCGGTAAAATGGCGGGCGACCAACGCTTGGCATATTGGCACATTGAGACTTGGCAAGAGAATGCACATACTTTCATGGTGCCACAATCCAGACCAAGTGTCTTCTTCATCGGGGCGCCCCCGTGGATGAGGAGATTGCCCCTTCAGAAGAGACTGCTGAGACAAGGCCCCCAAAGGTTCCCCAGCGTGCCCCTCATTGACTTCCTGGACAAAGTTCGGGACGATGAATGCATCAACCGTTTGAGTTTTCGGCAGCAGTGCAATCTCGATTGGCAAGCAGCGGAATGGTCGCTACATCATCGCGAAGAGCCAGGGATATTTGACGTGGCCAGAGACCCCGCCCGGACTGTGGAGTCTTCGTTTTCCATTGGCTCTTCGAGGACACGCAGGACAAATTGCTCAACTCTCTGGGTCTTGCCCCCCACGACGCATACTGAGGAGTTTGGCCCCCGTGGGAGACTTTTGAGGCACTCAGAGAAGTGCCGACTAGCGGGTATTGTTCCAGCATCCATGCAACAATTGATCGATACCAATGGGTCTGCAGTTGATGTAGCCGTAGGAAACTGCATTCCCGTCCCACTGATTGGTTCAGTGATGTTGCCATTGCTTCTGACGTGGCAGGCAGGCGCGCGCGCTGAATTGTTGAATTCCACGGGGGAGTAGATGAAGACCATATCCCGTCCAGCTCCTCCGTCGGTGGATCCAGTACTTCTTTTTTTGCTTGGGGGGGGGGGGTCGTTTCGTTCCTTGCCCCCCCCGCTACTCCTCCCCAGTGGCGGCCGGGGCTCCTTCTGAGCTTTCCTGGAGCCTTGCGAGGGCCCAGTGAGGGCTTCCTCTTGGGCCCTTCTCCACCTCCACTGCCCCCCTCCCCCCCCCGCCCCTTGGGAGAAACCTGGTTCGCCAGCCCCCCCGAAAGAGAGACGTTCGTCGACCCTCTCGGGAGACCCGCGTTGGTCCAACCATTCGGGGAACCGCGTTGGTCAAAACCATCGGGGGAACCGCGCTGGGCAAAATGCCACCCGAAAAACCAGATGGACCAAAACCATTGGGAGAACAACGCTGGGCAAAGGAGCCCCGCCCTGGGATGTTTTCGGAACCTCCTGGGCCCCAGCGCTGACAAATTCACGACGTCGGATATCTGGGAGGGCCTCGTCCTCCTCGTCTCGTCCACCTCCACGGTAGAGTAGAGCTTGCGGTACGGGTGTCTCAATGTTGCCCTGCGATGGTGGCGGTGGACATATGTATATCCCGGGTGTCCCCTGCTGCGGAAACGCGTTATCCCACATGGTGGGATGAGCCCCGCGGTCCAATCATCCTTGCACCCTTCTACCTTTCAGGGAGGTCCAAGGGTCGGTCCTGGTTTACGTCGCAGCGGGACTTATGACGCCTGCTACGAAAACGTGTTATCCCACATGGTGGGATAAGCCCTGCGGTCCAATCACCCTTGCATCCTTTCTACTTTTCAAGCGGGTCCCTCTCTCCGGACGGGACATGGTTTAGGGCCTGTCGGCCCCTCGTCAGCGACCAAAAAAGAGAAAACGGACGCTTGAGGACACGAGAAAACGTGTGTAGATATCAATTGGCGTGGCATCCTTCTTCGTAGGGAGCTCTAGAGGATAAAGTAAGCTGGCCCCCTTCCCCCTCAGAGCCCTAGAACAGGGGTTTCTGGTTTCGTCGCGAGTGGTATCTCTCTCGGCTGTACGAGCCTTTCCAAAGCGCAGCCATTCCCCTGCTTGACGATGCTTTCCAAAGCCATTCCCCTGCTCGAGTCTCCCCCAAAATACTGCTCGAGACTCGAGCCTTCCCAATGCCGGCGGTGACCCCTGTCAAGGGTTCAAGTTCAAGCGCGCAGGCAGCCTGCTCTCCGTGTCACATGAGCGGTCTGGTGTCATCGCATCCGGTTGGTGTCGCTCTTCGGCGGCGCTGTAACTGCGAGGGGGACTGCGTTCTCAGCGAGCTCTCGCAGTGGTCCAAGGTCCCCCTCCTCCTCCTCCTCCTCCTCCTCCTCCTTCTCCTCCTCCTCCCAACATGTTTAAACGTGATTAAGAACGTGTTGCGCATTCTCAGGGGCCCTCCTCCTCTCCTCCTCGTGGGCCCCTCCTGGGCTGGTCCTTTGGGGCCGCGGCTGGGCCTTTTGTGGCCTGGCGTGCCGCGACGGGCGGTGGGTGGGGGGCGGTTCGCCCCCCCACCGCGGCCCGTCCGCGTCATCGGCGCCCTCAGCACCTTCATCCGCCATCTTGAAATAAAAAGGGGAATCCAGGTTTTCCTTTTTTCAAGTTGCTCTCCTCCTCCGCCTGCGCAGCTATCGCACTCGCGCAAAGCGTGCACGTCCAACTACAACAGGAACCTCGAGCGCATGAAGGCCCCGATCACTGGAGCCAAGATCAAAGCGCGGTGGAATGCCATGGCCTTACTTTGCCACGGATCTCGAGGAGGAGGGATAATGAGGAAGAAGGAGGGGGAGGGAGGATGAGTAGGATGATTGTTTGCTGGGCCTCGGACCCCACGCAATGCGCACCATCATTACGAACGCATAAGAACACAACCAGCAACAAAACTCACACAGCACACGCCACCACTAACCAGAAAACGCACAGCACTAACACCACCAGCAACACACATCACACAGCACACGCCGCCATCAACAAGAGCCACGCAGCACGCGCATTATTCGCGCATCACACAGCACGCGCACGGACGCGCACGCACTACCGTTTGCCCGCAAGCATCTGGCAGACAAAACGTCATTGTACTGCTGCCCTCTGCGTCGCGTCGCAGTGTCTGCGATTCTGTTGCCGTTTTCGAGCTGAGGGCATGGACAGGCCCGCCAGGGTGGACTGGTACAGGCGGAACAAAAAGATTCACGCTGCTGGCCAGAAGAAGTCCTTCGACGACGGTATATACGAGGAGGAGTCCTCGAAGGCCGCTTTCATGAACGACGCGGACTTGCACGACTACTTGCCGCAGGACGAGTGGGTCATTCGCGAGAAGCAGCTCCAAGACGGCTTGACTACCGCAGCTGCCATCGCGCCGTTCGAGGAGAAATGTGGGGGCCCTTCGACCGCCAAGAGGAATATTCGTAACCATATTTGCCTGGGTGTCTTCAAGGGCGCCCGCGTCGGGAGTGGCAAGTCGCAGGAAGAGAGGCAGGCGTGCAAGCGCCAGAAGATGATTGAGGACGCGGGCGGGGTCAGGGAAGCGGCTGCGCTTGGTGAGCAGCGCTCATCTTCAATGGGCCGCTGGCTGCAAGGCATGAACAACCACGTCTCGTCCAACGTGCCCATGCCCGCGGACTTGGCTGACGACATCGACGTGGAGACCCCCGTCGGCATGAGCGCTCCTTCATCCAGCGGGCTCGAGGCCACCCGCAAAGACACGACCGTGGCCGGCCACGCCGCGGCGGCAGTCCGGGAGATGGACGAGGCGGACTTGCACGCGGCAGAGGAGGCACTCAAGATCAAGAAGCAAAGCGCTGCCTCTGTTGGGCGGCCCGTCGGTCGGCCCCAGAAGAGCAGAGCCCAAGTGCTCGCTGACGTAGCCGCGGTGCTGAGGGAGAAGACGGGGTGGCTGGGCGACGTCGCTTCGAAGTACGATCGCGATGCCAAGGAGATTCTCGAAGAGGCCAAGGCTGCGTTCTCGAACTCCCTTCCCGATGACCTGCAGAAGGTTTGCTGGCGCGATGGAGGATGAGGTGAAGAAAGCCGCCGAGAAGGTCGTGGAGCTCCAGAAGAAGCTGACTGACACGAAGTGCGAGATGCTCTGCGAGGACGGCGCAAGCTCCGATGATGCGCGCAAGAGGATTGTCGAGCAGCTGCGCGTGGTCTCCACCATCCACTCGAAGAACGTCCTGAACTCGATCAACGCCTTCAAGAAGGCGCACGGGCTGGCCAAGAAGGAGGCGAGCAAGAAGACGGCGGACAAGAAGTCCAAGGGTATCCCCGAGAGCCCCATTGAAGCCTCTACAGGCCTTTGCCGACCAGGATAGCGGGAGAGGCGTTGGGGTGATCGACGATCTGGCGAAGGGCTTGATGGAGCTGACGCCGTGCTTGGTGAATGGCCCCGCCCCGCTGATGACGGCGTTCGATAAGCTCGCGGGCGTCAAGGCCTACTCCAAGTGGGTCCAGAAAGAGATGAAGAAAACAAGCTTACATGTCATCCACTCCGACTTCAAGCCTGGAGTTGCAAGGACAATCGACGCGATCCTCGTGAAGCACCTCCCGTCTTCGAAGTGCAAGCCCCCTTTCTCCGCAGACTATTGCGGCGATGCTGCGCTTGGCAGTCAGCAGTGGGTTTTCACCGAGCAGTTCGGTCAGATCGGGGTCACGCCCTTCTGCGTCTCCGATGTGCGCCTCCTCGAGTCTGGCTCGTACTTCTGCGCTGGCGTGAAGATCGACAAGGTCGGGATCGCTAAAAATGCTGCTGCGTGTGCCCGTAGACCTTCGACGTAGACCCCGTCTTCCTCCCCGACCTCCCTCGCCCTCCTCCCTCTCCTCTGCCTCCCTCCTCCTCTTCATGCTCCTGCCCCCCCTAATCCTCGAGCGGCCTCCTGCCGATAGAAGGGCATCTGGCGAGGGCAGCCTTCGCTCTCGGCCCTCATTTCCGCGCCGCGTCCGCAGGTGCGCGGGGCCACGCTCGAGGACAAGCTGGAGGGGCTTGGGTCGACCAACGGCGTCGACGCCATCAAGAAGCTGCTCGAGCAGAAACGCGGCTTCTGCGTTCAGCATGACTCGCCAGGCCCCCTGCTCGTCATCCCAGCCGGTTACATCTTCGCGATCTGGTGGGACCGCACTATCGACAATGAAGTGTGCCTGGGCATCCGCTGGGGCCACATGAATCAGAATAAGGAGGAGCTCGACATGATCAAGGGCCTCGTGAAGCAGACGATCACAATGCACCCTGACATGGGGCCGAACTACAAGCCCTTCGCCCGGCAGATCGAACAGTTCTTGCTGCCGGCTGCGCGGCCGTAGCGCGGGGCTGGGGCCCGCGGCTGGGGCCCCTGGGGGGGCGATCGGCCTGTCGCTTGACGCGTGCAGCCGAGGGGGCATCCCGCGCCCATCTTCTCGGGCAGGGTTTGCGACCCGATGCGACTCGCATCGTGATGCGTTTGTCCGACGATGCGCCTTGGAAGTAGCCAGGCAGTCCAGTGGCGAGAAAAAGAGCGTGAGTTTCCACGGCAACGTCAGAGCCGCAACTGTCAGTCATTCGTTCGCTCGACGTTCGATTTGATGTTCCCTACCGCACCCAGGCGAGGTGGTAAGCAGAGGTGGGCCAGCGAGGGTCTCCCCTCGCTGGCCCGCCCTGCCCTCGGGTTAGGCCTCCCGCCTACGCCCTCGCCCTGTGGGAAATGCCCCTGGGGCCCCAACCTCGTCGGCGTTGTTTTCCTGGGCTCCAGGCTGCCGCCCATCCGACCCCTCAGGCCTCTCACTTGGGCATTGGTGATGTCTGGGCGTCACTGCGTTTGCGATCGGCCTGCTGGCTGATCTACATGTGGCGCCCTGCGGGCGCCTTCTGTTTCGGCCCGCTCCCGTTCCTAAAGGTTCGGCTGTGGTAGTTGGTCTTCGGGCCCTCCTCCCACCCACCCCATCCCGCCGCCCCCCCCCCCCCCTCCTCCTCCCCCTCCTCGTCCTCCTCCTCCTCCTCGCCCTCCCCCTGCTCCTCCACGTCGCCATTTTGGATCAAGACATCGTCTGGCTCGAGCGTGGCGTTCCCCTAACGCCACTTGTTAGGCTCAGTATTGGGCCCAGGCCGCGGCTGGGACAACGGAGGCAATGCCACCCATAGCAAATGCACATGGTAGCGGAGAGGTCTCTGTTGTCATCTCGAGGATTTCGACATTGTTTCTCTCGCACGCCTTTGCGTGCATTGCCCATGGGGCCAATTAGCCTCGGACACCGCGTGCTGCTGATTATGCGGCCGCCTCTCGCGCGCTCTACTTGGCCTGGCGCGCGGGCGTCTGGGTCTCGCGTTTGTTTAACGTATTCGTCTTTGGGTGCGCGTGCCAAATGCGGGCGCACTTCGATCTGCACTCTTGAGTTTGAGCGCGATTGAACGACCATGCGCGCGTGGCCGATGCTTCTCCATCTCGCAGCCTGCGAGGGGTGCATGTTCGATCGTTTGCGCGCCCGCGCCCGCGCGATGTATTGCCCGTCGCGTAGCCGACTTTCCCGCGCCGAAATCCCCACACACACACACACGCACACACACACACGCACACACACCCGACCAGTGCAATAAACCAACGCTACCTACATCATCTCATCATCATACGCGCGAGGAGGACGACGACGAAGGATGGTGGAGGAGGTCAGTGGAGGAGGCAGCGTGGGAGAACACGGGTGCACCAGTATTGTTCTACGAGGGGGAGGTTGCAGAGTTGTTCAGTGGCATTGCAGACAATATATTGTGCAATGTGTTGCTTGACAAGGACAGAGCCACAGGGCTGACAGCTGCCAAAATGCAGCGCAGGAGCGAGATACCATGACACAAAATATCACATTATCAGTGGCCGCGCTTCCACGAGGCGACTGCGAAGGAGTGGAAGTCTGTGTTACCGACAGGAGCTGCGACCATCATTTCTCCACGTGTTGCTGACGACGTCCGCAAACACCACCCGGGCTGCGTTCTTCCTTCTCGCTGCGTGTACTCAGACAAACCAAGCGAAGGTTTAGGCTCTTCTCCAATGGCAAAGTGCCGCTGGTGCGTGTTGGGGCACAGGGGCCCCGACATCGTGGCTAGCAGGAGCGAGTCCTACACCCCAAACCAGTAGCACGTACGTATTTTTACTTGTGGCTGCGTCTTTACAGCGCGAGGTTACATTTGGTGATTTGAAGACGGCCTTCATGCAGAGCGACAAAGACCACGGCGACAGACCGCGTGGCAAGTTGCGCGCTTCTCTCCCGCCTAGCGGGATCCCGCTCGAGGACGGGGCCTGGGTGGAGGCCGGCTCTCTGATCCAGCTCAACACCGCTGTGTACGGACTCGTCAATGCACCGGCCGCTTGGCGCAAGACGCTGGTGCGTGCAATCGAAGATCTCGGGTGCCGTAGGTCGTGTTACGACCCGCGTGTTTTCTGTTTGATGACGCCCAAAGGCCCAGACGGACATTTGTTCGTAGAAGTTGATGACATTGCTGCTCACGGAAACAGCGTTCACGACGAGAAGATGCGATGTCTACAACAACGCCTTCGGTTTGGCAAATGGAAAACGAACTACTGCGGCGAGGGTGATTACGCTGGACGGACCATGCAACAGCACAGGGACTACGGATTCCACATCCACCAGGCGAAGTTCGTCGTCGAACGCCTCTCTCCCATCACCATTCCCAGGGGGCGCAAGTCTAACAAGAACGACCCCACCACTGACGGTGAGCAGTCTCAACTACGAGCTGTGTGGGGTGGTGTGAATTGGGTTCAGAGAGAGAGACGCGCCCAGATGCATCTGGGCTCGCTTCCCTAGGTATGGCAAGAATTCGTGTGAGTGCGGTGCAGGGCCTGTCTGATGCGAATGATTCCCCACATCCAAAGTGGGGTTCTTGTTTTCTCTGGACACCCCGCGCAGGAACAGGAACACACACACGCACACCCACTCACACTCACTCACACTCTCTCATCATCAACCTCATCAGCATCATCGATGATGCTCTCTCACATGCTTAGTCACTCACATACTCGTCATCATCATCACTCGCACTCTCTTTCACACGCTCACGAACATCATCATCATCATCACCAGCATCGGCATCATCCTCATTCAAACATCATCATCGCCACCACCACTCACAATCAATCATCATCCTCTTCACCACTCATCTTCACCACCACTCATCATCCCCATCCTCATCATCGTTGAGTAAATTGTGAGGAAGTCTCAGGCGGGAGCCCCCTCCCTATGGGGCCCGCAGATCATGTTGGTAATCCGAGCGGGTCATCGGAAACTTGCAACTGTCGTCACTCTTGGGCTCGTCAAGCCTGAAAATGGAGGAAGTCTCAGGCGGGGGCCTCGTCTGTGAGTGAATTGGGAGGAAGTTTCAGGCGGGAGCTCCCTCCCTATGGGGCCCGCAGATCATGTTGGTAATCCGAGCGGGTCATCGGAATCCTGTAACTGTCGTCACTTTTGGGCTCCTCAAGCCTGAATTTGGAGGAAGTCTCAGGCGGGGGCCTCGTCTGTGAGTGAATTCTGAGGAAGGCTCAGGCGGGGGCCGCCTCCCTATTGGGCCCGCAGATCATGTTGGCAATCCGAGCGGGTCATCGGAAACCTGTAATTGTCGTCACTTTTGGGCTCGTCAAGCCTGAATTTGGAGGAAGTCTCAGGCGGGAGCCTCGTCTCTGAGTGAATTGTGAGGAAGTCTCAGGCGGGAGCCCCCTCCCTGCGGGGCCAGCAGATCATGTTGGTAATCCGAGCGGGTCATCGGAATCCTGTAACTGTCGTCAATTTTGGGCTCCTCAAGCCTGAATATGGAGGAAGTCTCAGGCGGGAGCCTCGTCTGTGAGTGAACTGCGAGGAAGTCTCAGGCGGGGGCCCCCTCCATATGGGGCCCGCAGATCACGTTGGCAATCCGAGCGGGTCATCGGAACCCTGTAACTGTCGTCAATTTTTCCCCACATTCAAAGTGGGGTTATTGTTTTCTCTGGGCACCCCGCGCAGGAACAGGAACGCACACACGCACACACACCCACTCACACTCACTCACACTCTCTCATCATCAACCTCATCAGCATCATCGATGATGCTCTCTCACATGCTTAGTCACTCACATACTCATCATCATCATCACTCGCACTCTCTCACACGCTCACGAACATCATCATCATCATCATCACCGGCATCGGCATCATCCTCATTCAAACATCATCATCGCCACCACCACTCACAATCAATCATCATCCTCTTCACCACTCATCTTCACCACCACTCATCATCCTCATCCTCATCATCGTTGAGTAAATTGTGAGGAAGTCTCAGGCGGGAGCCCCCTCCCTATGGGGCCCGCAGATCATGTTGGTAATCCGAGCGGGTCATCGGAATCCTGTAACTGTCGTCACTTTTGAGCTCCCCAGGCCTGAAAATGGAGGAAGTCTCAGGCGGGAGCCTCGTCTGTGAGTGAATTGGGAGGAAGTCTCAGGCGGGAGCTCCCTCCCTATGGGGCCCGCAGATCATGTTGGTAATCCGAGCGGGTCATCGGAATCCTGTAACCGTCGTCACTTTTGGGCTCCTCAAGCTTGAATTTGGAGGAAGTCTCAGGCGGGAGCCTCGTCTGTGAGTGAATTCTGAGGAAGGCTCAGGCGGGAGCCCCCTCCCTATGGGGCCCGCAGATCATGTTGGTAATCCGAGCGGGTCATCGGAACCCTGTAACTGTCGTCACTTTTGGGCTCATCAAGCTTGAATTTGGAGGAAGTCTCAGGCGGGAGCCTCGTCTCTGAGTGAATTGTGAGGAAGTCTCAGGCGGGAGCCCCCTCCCTATGGGGCCCGCAGATCATGTTGGTAATCCGAGCGGGTCATCGGAACCCTGTAACTGTCGTCATTTTTGGGCTCCTCAAGCCTGAATATGGAGGAAGTCTCAGGCGGGAGCCTCGTCTGTGAGTGAACTGCGAGGAAGTCTCAGGCGGGAGATCGAGGCGCGGGCGCGGAGCTTGCTGATGTTCAGGCCCAGCGAAAGGGAGTTCACATGGCAGAGCTCGGGGGCGCACAGCGTGCGCCGCTCGGGGTTCACCCTGACGCACGCGTCCTACCTGACCTCCACGCTGTCGCAGGGCCAGACGCTGCGCAAGGGCGTCACCATCGACTGCGCGAGAGACGAGGACGCTGGCCGCACGGGCATGTCGGACGAGCAGTGGTGGCTGCACCTCTACGTCATGTTCTCCCGCGCCACGTGCATGCGGAACATGCTGATCCTGCGGCCGCCGCCGCGAGAGTTCCTGGAGTGCGGGCCGCCGGCGTCCCTGCGGAAGGCGCTCCTGGAGTTCGACAAGAGAGCGGTTTTGTCCAGGGCGGAGGCGAAGCAGCTCGCGGCAGAGCTGGGCTTCGTGCTGCCTTCCGCCTGAGCGCGGCTGCGCCTCGCTCGAAGCCCGCGGGGTTGTCCCAACGGCTTGGTCTTGCGCGCCAGCGGCTCGCGGGGTTGTCCCGACAGCCTGGCCCGCGGGGTTGTCCCAACGGCTGCGCGACGTGACCAGTAGAGAACGCGCCTGCGCTGGCCGTGGCGGCGACGGCGCCGAGGAACATCGACATGCGCGCTCATGCAACAGGAAGGGGAGGAGGTGGCGGGGCGCGGAACAAACAGGGGGGCGAGGATGGGGACAACGTAAGGAGTGGAAGGGGGGCCCGCGCCAAGGCGAGAGGAAATATACGCAGAAGAGACAGCCAGGACGCGTCACCAACCGCGAGGACGACGGTGATGGCTTTTTCCAGATTCGCCCAGAGGATTATTATGTGGGGTTCTTCCGTCGGAGTAATTGTGTGGCAATTCTGAAGAGGGAACCCAAGCTCGGTATTCTCATTCCGCACGTGCCATTGCATCTGCTACGGTGGGTGACTATCTAGGACGCTTCTTGGGCGAACGCCGCCGGCGACAAGAGCCAAGGGGCCTTCCTAGTCGGCGCCGCGACCCCAGCGCTGTGGGATTACGAGGCAGCCCCTGTTGCCTTGGTGTCTTACAAGTCCCACCGTTTGCCGCGGATTGCTGCCAGCACTCTTGCGGCAGAGACGCAATCAATGTCGGAAGCCCTAGCGGACGTCGAGTGGGTGCGGGGTCTGTTCGAGGAGTTGGTGGAACCCTCTTTTGATATCGTCAATTGGGCGTCCCGCGCGCGTCACAGAGGCCTGCTCGTGGCCGGCCGGACAGCAGATCCGAACAAAGAGTTGCAACAGTTGATGACTATATGCGACGCTAAGTCTCTGTGCGATCACCTGAACAGCGAGAGTGCTGGGTGCACAGCCGACCGCAGGACGGCGATCGAGATGCAGATTATTCGCTCCTCTCTGGACGCGCAGAACGGGACCGTCCGATGGCATGACCATTCAGGGATGCACGCCGACGCCATGACGAAGCGCAACGGTAATCTTCCACTACTACAGATAATGATGCGCACTGGCCGGTTGTGCATCACAGAGGAGACCGCGACGCTAGAGAAGCACCGGCTGGACCCGAAGACCCGCAACCGTCAAAGCAAAACGCGGTCAGACCCTGCACAGAGCAGCGGCGTGTAGAGTGTTGTGCTCAGCGCCTGCACCCATGTTCAGATTACGAAATCCAGTGAAGCAGCGTGCTAACACTTACGCTCACCTCATCATGCTCACACTTCATATACAGTCAAAGCAAGAGACAGGTGTCTGTATCCGCGGTGGCTCGCGAACCGTGTGCTGTTCAGCCTAGCGGACATCGTCATCATGTTCTTTATGTTCTACATGCATATCCGTATTCTGTGAGTGAGGAGGTGTAGGTAAGGGACCACAAGACCAACAAGAGTTTGGGGCGTGTGTGGAGTAGCATTGCAATCCTATTGTCTTTCCTCCTCTTGGCCTTGTGCTCCTCTCCCCCTGCTGTCGCCTCCATGCCAGCATCCATCGCCGTTTAGGGCTCTTGAGTCGTGTGGCACGCTGCGTACAGAAACATGGCATCTTCGCACATTGATGTAAATCATGTTGCGTAGCATTGTTTCCACAAAAGCCAGCCTGCAAGACGGCTGTCCTGCGAACGTGGCTGGAACTCGGGCCCTGGAAACCTCCAGCTCCAGATTGCTTTTGCTCATGGCACGCCGCGCCAGAACACGATCGGCCGACACAGCACTGACGTGGCAGTCGCTTCGGGCCCCCTTCCATTCATCCCTCCATTCCCTCACAAGTGCACCTCCCATCCCCGCCCGTTTCCCGCCTCCCTTCGGTGACGCACTGGCGAGCCCGGCGCTCAATCGGAACCGTCGGAAGCGGATGCTTCCTCTTCGCTTTCCACGTCCATGGCGTGTTCTACGGCTTCCTCTTCTCCCTCATCCGCCAAGGGCAGCGCGTCATCCTCCGAGCTCCCGCCGAGATCAGGGTCCAGGATGCCATGAGCAGCGAGCGGCTCGCTGAGGGATTTCTTGACCTTCCTGCGCTTCACATGGGCCAGCGTGTTCCGCTTTAGGTATTTCTCGAGGTGGATCGCGGCTGCGATGCCGACCTCCTTGTCCTTGTTCTGGAAATCCAATCTGCTGCGTTTCGAGCCTCCACGGGTGCACTTTTGCAGAGGACCGCATGTCTTTCACGCCCGACTCCCCCTCCCTCCTCCGTGGCCTTCCTACCCGTCCCCCGCATCCCTTCAGGAACGCAGGCAACGCCCACGTCGTCGCGACGGGAACCCGCCGCATTTTCTAGTCGGCGCACCGGAACCCGACACCAACACCAACATCCTCTCTGGGAAAGAGAACTGAAGAGCCTCGGTTGAACACCGTCGCCAATCCATTGCGTATACGTGTTCGCGTGCGTGTACGTGTGTCGGTGTGTGTGTGTGTGTGCGCACGTGTGTGTGTGTGTGTGTGTGTGTCCGTGTATGCGTCTGTGTCTACGCCTGTGTCTGTGTGTGCGTTGTGCGTCAGTGCAGTGACGGTGGAGTAAACACGTTCACAAATACACGCACACTGATTTGCAACACCAGTCGCAGCCGCGCTGGGCCCTCCCCGAATGTAATAGCAAAGTTACGTCGTAACGGCGGGGGGGGGCCCGGGGGCCCTATACAGCAGAAAAAAAAACCTATCGTAACGGCGTTGGGCCCCAAGTTTCCCTGCCTTGGAGCCTTTCGGATCCGTGTGTTGGAGCATGCTCCACAAGCGCTCGCTGTCCGCGGAGTCGACCACGTGGCTGAGCATGTCAATCATGACGTTCTTGAGGCCTGGGCATGGGCTCTCCACGGAGGCCTGCTCCCAGAAAGCTTCGAGCGTCATTGTCTCGCATTGCTTAATGAGCTTCCCGTCGAGCCAAATCCCTTTCTGGCTGGTGTCATCGCACACTGCGTTTTTGGCCTCGTCCCAGTCGGCATGCGCACGGCCGACTTCGAAAAAGCCTGCATTGCAAGCTCTTTTCAATTTGTGCATCGGGCCGTGCTTCTCTTGCTCGTTGCGCCACTTCTGGATGTTTCGGGGATGGGCTATCGTAGCCGCCATGGTTCGGTCCGTCGTGAGCTCCTGGATTATGAGAGCGATATGTCGAAACACGTCTTCCTGAGTTTTCTTGGCAGCCTCGCCGCCCTGAAGCTTCTCGCACGCAATTCCGACGTGCTTCTCCAGGGACGTCCACATCCTCTTCAAAGATGGCAACAGCAAGCCTGCCTTCCCTGGCCTCCTGGCGTCACACATCCGCATACTGCGGACAATGGTGCCCAGCACTTTTACGATGTGCTTGTGCTCCTTCCAAAACCGCTTGGCTTTGAATTTGCTGCGGATGAGGGTCTTCGTGGCCTGGTCCGGGGCGGCTTTGGAGAACTTGGACTTGAACCTCTTTCTGCACGCGTACGTTTTCAAATGCTTCTTCAAGCGGATCAGGCGGCTGCTCATGTAGTACGTGCTGCCGAACCTCTCCTTCCTGGCCTTCAAAAGGGTCAAGCGTTTGTCGCTGGCTTCGGTCTGGTAGTCCCTGAAGTCGCTGAGGAGTTTCGGGCGTTTCCGAAAGCCCTCCACTGCTGTATTGGCGTCCGCCGCTGCCTCCGCGAAGCCAGGAATGGCTTTCAGCACATCTCCTATCATGGAGTGGCGCACGTGGACGCTATCTGGGCCGCCTTCGAACCCGTCGTCCTCGAGGAGCTTCCAGCTGACCTTTCTCCTCGTTCTCCTCCCACTATCCTCGTCGTCGCCGTCGTCGTCCTTCTCCTCCTCCTCCTCCACCTCCTCCTCCTCCTCCCTCTCCTCTTCCTCCTCCTCCCTCTCCCCCTCTCTGCCCGAGTCCGGGGCTATTGACCTTATTCGCGCTGATTCTGTCCGTGATACACGTGCAGACCTTGCCTCGCCCAGCCACTCTTTCCATGTCGGCCCGCACCTCTCGAACAACTTTCGTTAGTTCCTCTCCGTCTTTGGTGCGGCTCCCCATGTCAACGGTGCTCCTGTACAGGCATGTCCCGCTGACGCCCTCCACGTAAAGGAAGTTGAGCATTGATTCGTACATCTTCCCACGGCACCCGTCGCTTACAATCCCCCCAGGCCCCATCGCCTGAAGGATCGTGTCCCTGGCTTGTATCCGCTCCTCTGGCACGAAGGGGGGGAGTGCAAGGAGGAAGGGGGAGGAGGAATGACAACAAGAGGAATGACGAGATGGATGAGGACAAGAGTGCATGGTGGAAGGGAGGACGATGAGGGTGGATGTCTTTGTGCAGCTCGTCGCGGAGGCTCTCCACCTCGTTTCTGGAGGGAGGCTCATAGGTGGAGTTCAGGCTCTTGAGGAAGGATGTGTAATGCTCCTCTATCTCTTTGTTCACCGCGAACCCACCCTTAGCGATCCCTGTTTGCACTTGCATCTTCTGCATGTTTTTCAGCTCAGACGGGGTGGTGGCGTTCACGCTGGTGCCCTCCTTCTTGAGGTCTGGTTGAGGCTTCTTGAGCAAGGTGAGGTTCACGTGCGATGCGAGACTCTTCTCGAATTTGTTCGCCAGGGGCACCTTCGCCTCAACGAGGTGGCGGAGCCCTTTTTGAGTTACTTGCGGGTCCGAACACAACTTGACCTCTCCCTGGGTGCTCAGCAGGATGTGTTGCAGTGCACGGGGGTTCCCCATCCCCTTGAACTCACACTGGCAAGTTTTGCACGTAAGCTTGCACAGCTTCTGCTTGAATTCCGGCGCGGGCGCCGGCACCGCGGCTACGTCCGCAGCCGCAGGGGCAATGTCTTGAATAGGTGTTGGTTTCGCCTTAGCCTTTGCTTTAGTCTTGCCAGCCGGTGCTTCAGGCCCCCCACCCTCTATTGGCAGTTTCTTCTGGCCGCCTCGTCCTGGATTCTCCGCGGGCGCGTCCACGACGTGGAAGTGTGCGTCCACGAAGTCTTTCACGGTCACTCTGGTCACGCTCTGCTTGCTCCTGGCCGCCATGGCGCGCCAGGCGCGCGGCGCGCGCCCGCGGGGCTGGCGGCGCGTGGCGCCCGGCAAACGCACTGGATCACATGGCGTCGGAACACAGGTACCGTTTTTTTTATTTTCAAATCCGGGATCGGCCCCTGCTCCGCCGGACCGCGGACCCTTTTTTTTTTGATACGTTTTTAATGCGCTTTTAACCATCAGACTGGCGCGGAGGTTGCCGCCCTCCGTTTCCTCGCGGACGCGTTGGCTCAAGATCTGCGGGCTGTCGGCGCGCTTCGCTGCGCCGGGCGCGCCGGGCGCGCCGCGCCATGGCGGCCAGGAACAAGCAGAGCGTGACCAGGGTGACTGTGAAAGACTTCGTGGACGCACATTTCCACGTCGTGGACGCGCCCGCGGAGAATCCAGGACGAGGCGGCCGGAAGAAGCTGCCAATAGAGGGTGGGGGGCCCGAAGCACCGGCTGGCAAGACTAAAGCAAAGGCTGAGGCGAAACCAACACCTATTCAAGACGTTGCCCCTGCGGCTGCGGACGTAGCCGCGGTGCCGGCGCCCGCGCCGGAATTCAAGCAGAAGCTGTGCAAGCTTACGTGCAAAATTTGCCAGTGTGAGTTCAAGGGGATGGTGAACCCCCGTGCACTGCAACACATCCTGCTGAGCACCCAGGGAGAGGTCAAGTTGTGCTCGGACCCGCAAGTAACTCAAGAAGAGCTCCGCCACCTCGTTGAGGCGAAGGTGCCCCTGGCGAACGAATTCCAGAAGAGGCTCGCATCGCACGTGAACCTCACCTTGCTCAAGAAGCCTCAACCAGACCTCAAGAAGGAGGGCACCAGCGTGAGAGCCATCACCCCGTCTGAGCTGGGAAACATGCAGAAGATGCAAGTGCAAACAGGGATCGCTAAGGGTGGGCTCGCGGTGAACAAAGAGATAGAGGAGCATTACACATCCTTCCTCAAGAGCCTGAACCCCACCTATGAGCCTCCCTCCAGAAACGAGGTGGGGAGCCTCCGCGACGAGCTGCACAAAGACATCCACCCTCATCGTCCCCCTTCCACCATGCACTCTTGTCCTCATCCATCTCGTCATTCCTCTTGTTGTCATTCCTCCTCCCCCTTTCTCCTTGCACTCCCCCCCTTCGTGCCAGAGGAGCGGATACAAGCCAGGGACACGATCCTTCAGGCGATGGGGCCTGGGGGGATTGTAAGCGACGGGTGTCGTGGGAAGATGTACGAATCAATGCTCAACTTCCTTTACGTGGAGGGCATCAGCGGGACATGTCTGTACTGGAGCACCGCTCTCATGAGGAGCCGCACCAAAGACGGAGAGGCGCTAGCGAGAGATGTTCGAGATGTGCGGGCCGACATGGAAAGAGTGGCTGGGCCAGGCAAGGTCCGCACGCACACCACGGACAGAGCCAGCGCGAATAAGGTCAATAGCCCCGGACTCGGGCACAGAGAGGGAGAGGGAGGAGGAGGAGGAGGAGGAGGAGGAGGAGGAGGACGACGACGACGACAAGGAGAGTGGGAGGAGAACGAGGAGAAAGGTCAGCTGGAAGCTCCTCGAGGACGACGGGCTCGCAGGCGGCCCAGATAGCGTCCACGTGCACCACTCCACGATAGGAGATGTACTGAAACCCATTCCTGGCTTCACGGAGGCAGCGGCGGACGCCAATACAGCAGTGGAGGGCTTTCGGAAACGCCCGAAACTCCTCAGCGACTTCAGGGACTACCAGACCGAAACCTGCGACAAACGCTTGACCCTTTTGAAGGCCAGGAAGGCGAGGTTCGGCAGCACGTACTACATGAGCAGCCACTTGATCCGCTTGAAGAAGCATTTGAAAACGTACGTGTGCGAAAAGAAGTTCAAGTCCAAGTTCTCCAATGCCGCCCCGGACCAGGCCACGAAGACCCTCATCCGCAGCAAGTTCAAGTCTAAGCGGTTTTGGAAGGAGCAAAAGCACATCGTCAAAGTGCTGCGCCCAATTGTCCGCAGTATGCGGATGTGTGGTGCCAGGAGGCCAGGGAAGGCAGGCTTCTTGTTGCCATCTTTGAAGAGGATGTGGACGTCCCTGGAGAAGCACGTCGGAACTGCGTGCGAGAAGCTTCAGGGCGGCGAGGCTGCCAAGAAAACTCAGGAAGACGTGTTTCGACATATCGCTCTCAGAATCCAGGAGCTCCCGACGGACCGAACCATCGCGGCTACGATAGCCCATCCCCGAAACATCCTGAAGTGGCGCAGCGAGCAAGAAAGGGACGGCCCGATGCACACATTGAAAAGAGCTTGCAATGCAGGCTTTCCCAAAGTCGGCCGTGCGCGTGCCGACTGGGACGAGGCCCAAAACGCAGTGTGCAATTACACCGGCCAAAAAGGGATTTGGCTCGACGGGAAGCTCACCAAGCAATGCGATACAGTGACGCTCGAAGTTTTCTACGAGCAGGCCTCCGTGGAGAGCGGGCGCCCAGGCCTCAAGAACGTCATGATTGACATGTTTAGCCACGTGGTCGACATCGCGGACCACGAGCGCTTGTGGAGCCTGTTCCAATACACAAATCCGACAGGCCCCAACGCCGTTACGACAGATTTTTTTTCTGCTGTACGGGGGCCCCCGCCGTTACGACATAGCTTTGCCATCACCTTCGGGGAGGGCCCAGCGCGACTATGACTGGTGTTGCAAGTCAGTGTGCGTGCATTTGTGTACGTGTGTGTGTGTGTGTGTGTGTGTGCGTGCGTGCGTGCGTGCGTGCGTGCGTGCGTGCGTGCGTGTGTGTGTGTGTGTGTGTGTGTTTGTGTGTGCGTGTGTGTGTGCGTGTGTGGGTGGGTGGGTGGGCGGGTGGGTGGGGGGTTATGAGCCTGTGTTTGCGTCAGTCTCTGTGTCTGTGAGTGCGTTGTGCCTCAGTGCAGCGACGGTGCAGTAAACGCACATGCGCAAGCGCACGCGCACTGGATCAATCAACCGGCAATGCTGCCTGCGTTCCCGGAGGAATGAGGGGGGCGGGTAGGAAGGGGGCAGTGCGAGGCGGGGGGGGGGGGGGAGGGCTTGCACGTGAAAAACACGGGGGCCGATGTAAAAGTGCACCCGTGGAGGCTCCAAGCGCGGCAGATTGGATTTTCAGAACAAGGAAAAGGAGGTCGGCATCGCAGCCGCGATCCACCTCGAGAAATACCTAAAGCGGAACACAATGGCGCAGGTGAGGCGCAGGAAGGTCAAGAAGTCCCTCAGCGCGCCGCTCGCTGCTCATGATGTCCTGGACCCTGATCTCGGCGGGGGCTCGGAAGGGGGACGCGATGCCATTGGCGGACGAGGGAGAAGAGGAAGCCCTAGAACACGCCAAGGACGTGGAAGACGAGGAGGGCGGAGACGAGGGCAACGGCGGAGAGGGCGCTGCGGATGACCCGCCTCTGGGCCCTGGGGGCGATGACGGGGGCAATTCGTCATCTGAGGCATCCGCGTCCGACGGTTCCGATTGGGCGCCCGACTTGTCTGGGCAAGCCCCGTCGCAGCATTTGTAAACTGTAAACCCGCAGATTAATGCGCGCGTCTTGCATTCCAGACGCATTCGGGACTCGCGCCATGAAAACAATTTCAGGTGCTGAGGCGGCCTCTCCCGTCCTTGTCGACGCTCGCTCGGCCGCTCCTGCAATCGCACTAAGAAAACCGACGGTGCTATCGCCCCCCCCCCCCCGCACGCACCCACACACACAACACAACACAACACAACACAACACAACACAACACAACACAACACAACACAACACAACACAACACAACACAACACAACACAACACAACACACACACACAACACACAACACACAACACACAACACACAACACACAACACACACACACACACACGCGCACACACAAACGCGCGCGCGCACGCGCGCATAGGAAATGCGCGAGGTTTGGTTCACAAGCCTTCCCCGCGAAAGCGTGGGAGGAGTGGATCGGCGATTGTTGCATCATGGTTGTCGCCCCCTGCGCTGTTTCCGCGGTCGCCCTTATAACGCCGCGGCCCGGCATCCGTCGGTGCATAGCGCATCGTCTGCTCGACGCCCTGGCGCGCCGCTTTCCGTTTTCAAATTGTTTTCTCTTCGTTCGTTGTTTGTTTCGGGGCCGGCGGGCGTCGTTTTCTTCTTGCGTTGGGTTGCCGCTTTCTGGGTCGATCGCAACGCGAAGAGTTGAAAAACAAAGAACAATATATATATATATATATACACACACCGACCCCAGCGTTTTAAGAAAAACTAAGGTCTCGGCCGCACTTTCATAAGGAGTATCATTGCCAGTGATTCAGGCCGCCCCCATGTTTCTGCGGCATACCTCTTGTGCGCGAGTCGCTTGCATCCCCCCCGTGGTGGGCGCCTCTCGGGGCATCGACTCAGTCGGCGCGCGCGGGTGGCTGTTGAGCCAGCGATTCGCCTTCTCGCGCTCGTCAGGCCAAGTTAAGTTGTTCATCCTCCATGGCGGGTGCTGAGCTGCTTGGCTCCCTGAAGCAGGGCCCCGTGCGCGGGGCGGAGTTGTCGGACATCGAGTAAAAGGCAGGGGTGGGGCGCCTCGCGCGGAACAGCCTGAAGGCGGCGGCGCATTTGGCGAGCGCGCGCATGGGTGACCTGGTGGGCTCAGAGAGCTCGTCAGCAGCGCTGAAGGGCGCTCTCCGCCGCGCGCTGGAACGCGCGACCGCGGCAGGTAAACGGGCAGCGTCGCGCGCGCGCGCGGGGCGACCCGGCGCCTCGCGCGCGCTCCTGCGGGGGCGAAGGCCGGCGTGGATATTGCCGCTCCTGTCGTCCACGTCGACGCGGGCGCCGAACTTGCGTCGACTTCGCTGCGCGGGCTGTGCCAGTCGGTCTGTCCGAGGTCCGGCGAGCGCGCGCGTCGCCCACGGCGGGCGCCGCGTCTGCGGCGCCGCGACAGGAGCGCAAAGTGCAACTGGCTCGCGGCCGAAGCAAGTGCAACTGGCTCGCGGCCGAAGCCGCGAGGGCCAGAAAGCGGGGTTGCAGCGACCTTTTCATTTACGCGGATTCGCGAGGCTTCCTCCCAGCGCGGGCAGCCGGAGCCCGCGGGGGAGACGACGCCGTCGACGACGGCGAGGCTGCGGGTAGCCGCGGTAAGGGCCCGCGCGCAGCGTCGCGGTCCGAGCGGCGCCTCGCCTGCGACGCGCGGGCATTCGTGGCCGCGGTTGTCAAAACAGTTACCGCGTGCGGCGCGCGGGGCACGAGCGCGGTGCGCTGCAGGTCCGCGCCGCGGCGGGCGCCGCCCGGCGCGTCGCCGGGCGGCATTGGAGGCCCCCCCCGCGGGCTTGCGCGATACAGTCGCCAGGAATGGCTGGGTCGAGCGCTCGCTGCAAAGCGGCGCGGAGCCTCTCGACGTCGCAGAAGCCGCCGAAGGTTTCGATTCGCTGGCCCCGCGGGCAGAAATGGGCGAGTTCGATCGCGCCGCCGCGGCCATTTCTAACCCGGGCTGGCGCTGCTTGTCGCGCGCGCGTTCCGCCGCGCAGGCGCAGTCAATCAGCGCGGTCGCGGCGATTGCGGGGGCGCGCGGGCAGGGGGCGAGCGCGGGCCCCGCGCGACAGGATTCAGGCCGCCGCAGCCAGTCGGACCAGCAAGGCAATTCGCGGAAAGCGCAGGAGCGGGGCAGCTCGGGCCGCTCAGAAGAGGCCCGCAGAGGACGACGGGCGCGCGAGCGCCGGACACCTCCGCGCCCGGTCAGGGCCTCCAGCTAGGCTGGGCAGCCGCCGTCAAGGACGGCCTGCGCAGATGGTGAAGACGCAGTGAGCGAAGCTGCGAGGGCGAGACGCGCGGCGCGCGGTGCTGGGGCCCGACGTCACTCGGCGCGGTGTTTGCCCATCGTCGCAGGCTGCGCTCGCGACGCACGGTGCGCGGTATATGCATCGTCGCAGAAGCATGCCCGCGCGGTTTGCATGCGCGCGCGCGAGGGGGTGCGCTCTATATGCGCAGCGCCATTCCAACGGCGCGTTGCGCCGCAATCTTGCATCGCGCCCGCTCGCCGCCCAGCGCGGCTAGAAGACTGCGAGGCCGCCGGCGTCGGCCATGTCGGCGAAGCGAGCGCGGCGCGGCGATGCAGCCGATGGTTTGCGCCGGGCGCGCGTTGCCCCATCGCCGGCCGCGTTTGCGGCGCGGCGTGCGTTCGCGCGGCGCAGGATCGCCGTCCGCGCCTCCATCTGTTCGCCCGGCCGGCGCGCCGCCGCCGCCGCTTCCGGGCGCGCTGCGGGGAGCTATCGCCGGGGGAGCGAAGGCGGCCGACGCGCCTCACGTCGCATTCCCGCCGCGGGCCGAGGGCGACGCCCGCGGGGCCGCGCGCGCGCCCGCCGACGCGCGGCGCGAGTTGGCGCCAGACGCGCAAGCCGACCACTAGTACTACTACTCCTACTACTACTACTACTACCACTACTACTACTACTACTACTACTACTACTACTACTACTACTACTACTACTACTACTACTACTACTACTACTACGACTACTACTACTACTGCTACTACTACCTACTACTAGTACTACTAGTACTACTACTACTACTACTACTACTACTACTACTACTACTACTGCTGCTGCTGCTGCTGCTGCTGCTGCTGCTGCTGCTGCTGCTGCTGCTGCTGCTGCTACCGCCGCACTGCTATACTACGCCCAGTTCGCGAGGACAGCCCAAGCGCTGCGTGCTTTCCATTTCCAGTATGAGCTATGAGGTGGTTCATGTCGCTGTCGATGCCTACCTCGAGTTTGTCGCAAGCCTGGGCGCAATGCGCTCGCGGCGTTTGAACTGCCGTTCGCCTCGCACAAAAACGGCGAATGGAACGAAATACGGCGGACTGGCCGCCCAAGGACGCATCGAACGGAAGAGGGGGGGGGAAGAAGAGGAGGAGGGGGGGGGGGGGGGGAGGAGGGGGAGGAGGAGGAGGAGGAGGAGGAGGAGGGGGGAGGGAGGAGGGAGATGATGAGGAGGCGCGCATCGAGGCCGGCGGGCGCGAGCTCGAGCGCTCCGGCATTTCGGGGCGACGTTGCAGCGGCGTGGCCGACGGCGCCGCCTGCCGGCCCATCGCGGACGTGGGCGGCCCATTATTGGCAGAATTTCTGAGCGACGCGCCGCGCGGGGACCCCGCGGCAACCGAATCGACGCGTGCTGGTTTCCGATTCTGGGCGAGTTGCCCTTCGCAGACGACGGCCGGCCATGTCGCGTGGAGGCCGCGGAGTCGGCTTATGTTTGGCGGCGGACTGCGCTGGTGCATGACGCCGAAGTCTCGCGCGCGCTGCGCGAGCGTCCGCTGTCCGCAGAATTGCTCGCACTCGCGCGCGCCGATGCGGCGCGCAGCCGCGCGGCCCCGCCAGTCGCGCCCGCGCCAGCGCAGGAGGCGCGCGTGCGACGGGCGAAGCGCTTCGCCGTGCGCCAGGGCACTTGCCCCGACGGGTCCGCGAATGTCCGCGCTGTAGACGTTTTGTCGAGGGGCGGCGCCAACGCGCGCGTCTGCGCCAGCGAGAAGGCGGGTCGATAGCGCGGGCAGTTTTATTGCGCATCTAACGTCGCCCCAGTCTGCTGCTGACGCCGGCCCCGCGATCTTCAAAGCAGACATTGATGCCGCGCGCAGGCGCCTGCCAGTGCGCCCCGGGGGCCGATGGGCAGCCGCCGGTCTTGGCGCGCAACGGAAGCCCTGTCAGTTCGACGCGCATCGGGCTGCCGTTCGGCTCAGCGGCATCGGACGGCATCGGTCGCGGCTGGAATCGCGCGGGCGCGGCGCCCCCGCGCATTGCAAGGGCAATTGTGCGCTTGCCGATCGCGCGATACGTCGGCGATTTCTTTGGCGCCGAGCGCGGGGAATCCACCGGGCATTCCAAGCGCGCGCCGCGCGCCTGGTGAGGGCGATCCTCGGATAACCCGCGATCGCGGAAGGGGTGCTCGAATTTGGCTCGCGAGCAACAGTGCTGGGCATTGTCTTCCATTGCTCGCCCGGCCCAGTTTCGTCGCGGCCGTGCCCTGAGATTGTTGGGAAGTGGGGCGCCCGTTGCAGCGGCGCGATCGAGTCGCGTGCGCTGCCCGCCGGCGAGGCAGCGAAGCTCGCCGGGGCGCTCGCGTGGACGTGCCAACGCGCGTGGAATAGGCTCGGCCGCGCGATGTTCCGCCCTCTTCGCACGCGGGAACGCAGCCGCAGCGGGCGCGCCGGCGATGACCTCTTAGTTGCCTTGTCATGGTGGCTACAGGCGGTCAGGTTCCGGATGTGGCGCGTCGTCCCGCGGCGCCCTTCCGTCGTGCCGCGCGGAGATCGCGCGCGCGCTGCTCGCCGACGCCGCCTCGAATCCGGCGCGTCTGGCGGCCGCGCTGTCGATTGACGGCCTATTGTTCTGGGTCGACGCGCCGCCTCCAAGCGAACTGGCGGGCGCGCTCGCCAGGTGCCCGGGCGCGCAAATAACGTCGCTGGGGCTTCCCGCAATTTCCTTCGGTCTGTCAGCGTTCGCGCATCGCGCGATCCGCATGTCGCATGCACTCGGACAGCGTCGGCGCAGAGCGTTCGCTGCGCTGGGCGGGCGCCGAAGCGTTCGATCACGCGCGCCGTCTGGCGTCGGCTGGCCGCGCTCGACGCCGACGCGCGGTTGTTGCAGGCGCCTTCGAAGGCCTGCGCCGCCGACCTGCCCAGCCAAAGCCAGCGTTCCCTTCTTCGGCGGGCCCGCCCGCCCGAGGTGGTCGCGCGCTGGTTCGAGGCGCATCGCTCATTTAATGACGTCTCAGCGTTCCTGCCCGAGCGCATGCATCGGCGCTCGCCCGCGCGCGTTCCGCGGCGCGAGTGGCGGGGCGCGCGGCGCGAGCGGCGACGCCCTCGGCCGCGTCGCGCCGGGTCGCGCGCCTGCGCGCGGCATCGCGCAGGGCGCGAGCGAGCGAACGGTGCGACGGCGGGCTTCGCCGCCGGAGTCGTTCGCGCAATGCGCTCCGAGTAAAGCGACGTCCGCGATCATTGCAAGTGGGGGGCGCGCGAGTCGCCTGGTCGCGCGGCTTCTCTCCCCCGCCCAGGGGTCCAAGACTTGCTAAATTAGCCCTTGAGATTCATCTTGCATGCGAGAGGCTTATTATAAGCCTCAAGGCCTATAACAAGCCTCCAAGTTTCATTTTTATGATGTTCCTGTCCTCCTACAGGGCGGATCTGAGCCAAAGTTGGCCGTTCACGTTAAAATGCGCTTTAATACGATGGGCAAGTACACGTGAAATAAGGTGTGGAAACCCTGATACGGTTTCGATTACGTCGTTGTGATCGATGTATTTTTGTACACTGATGTGAGCACGTCGCAAACCATCGGCCGTTATTGATGATGATGCGGAGGACGTTGATGACCACGATGATCATAAGGAGGATGACTGTGACGATGAGGACCGACGATCCGCGCGAGGGGTGAGCCGAAATGGGCGGCGTTCCCTGTTGGCCTCCCTAATGGGCCCTTTGGGGTACCATATGTCTGGGGCCCCCCCCTTGGCCCCGAGGGAGTCTGGGGGGGGCGTCTAGGAGGGCTTCCAGGGGGGCTCCCAGAGGGCTTCCAGGCAGGCGTCCAGGGAGTTTCGGGGGGACTGCTCGGTGGGCTTCTAGGGGGTCTCGGGGAGGGGGGGGGCGGTCTATGGTGGGCTTCTGCGGTGCTCTTAGGGGCGCTTTTAGGTGGGTTTCTTAGAGGTCGTCTAGGGTTTGGGGGCTTCTAGGTGGGCTTCTTTGGAGGTCGTCTAGGTGGGCTTCTTTGGAGGGCGTCTAGGTGGGCTTCTTGGAGGGCGTCTAGGTGGGCTTCTTGGGGGGTTTCTTGGAGGGCGTCTACGTGGGCTTCTTGGGGGGCGTCTAGGTGAGCTTGCCCTTGCCCCCCCGCCGCACTGCTATCCCCCGCGCTCCATAACCATTTTGGCGAAAGGGCACCATGCCCTGGACATCCATATTGAAGGAATCATCTGAGAACGAAGCTGGTGACGACATTCACACAGGATGGTCTCGGGCCTTGTTGGCTGCCGGAGCAGCCGACACGGAGGCAGCAGCAGAGATTGACGCCGCCGACGGCGGCGAGGACAAGGCTGCAGCGTCCGCCATTGTCGTGGCCCCGGCGCGTGACGCAGCTGCTGCCGTTCAGAATTCGATCGCTACGTCAGCTGACTTGTCTTTTTCTCGACATGGGTTGCCGAGAGAGGCGTTGGAACCATTTTGCCGCCGCAGTGCACGGCGGAAACATGTTGCACATCTGCTGGGTCATATTTTCGGTCGCCGAGACCAGGTTGCAGCTCACGGCCACGACGTTGGCCCTCTCCCTTTGCCCGACGCTCCTGAGTCTGAGGCCGATCACGGCGGCGACGAAGTCGACATTGCTGCCCCGCATGCTCCACCAGCTCCAGTTCCGATAGATTCTCACCCGACTACCTTCCCAGCAGCAGTTCTCGAACAGAGCAGCGTCTGGTTGGAGCGTGCTGCAGCCCTGGTGGATTCTGCCTTGGGCACGCCTTTGGCACCGCGCGTCGTCGACGGCAGTGCGAGGGACATGATGACGAAACTACTTGCGCCGAGTCACGTGGATAGGCCCATAAGTGCATCGACGATTGGAGACCTATTGCATCGAAGCCACATAGACGTCGCCCAGACGATGGAGGACATTGCATGCGCGAGTATCTTGATGTACCAGCGTGACGCGGGCCGAATGCTTCGACCACATAGTAAAGATGCTCTTGCGCGTGGAGGTAGAATCATTTGCTTCAGTCACAACTTGCAGTGCGACTGCACCCCGCTCAAAACGACGATCAAGGACTTGGAAGATATAGGGCCATCGATTTGCGATACTGTTGAGAGCGACGCCGCGGTTGTGAGACGGATTGGAGTTTCGAAATTTGCCCTTGCAGCCTCCCAGAGTTGCAACTACAAGCTGCTGCAAACCCATCAATCCATCAGTGCAGTGACGCAGACGGGCGACGATATCCTCCGCATCAATGTGAAGATTCCAGTTTGGTTGCAAGCCGTTTCTCGCGCGACTGGGGGGGTATATCTCCAAGCAGTGGCGGCCACAAACCCGAGGTTCGACGATACTGCTAGCCTTTATTCTCGGTCTCAACGGAGTGCATGCACCGATGCCGATGGATCAGTGGAACGAGCTGAGCGCGGGATCGCACAGGCGACTGCATCGTTGAGGGTTAAGTGCGAGGTGCACCGCGTCAGCGGCTCGATGAAGGAAGTGTTTGAGCCTCTGGAGCCGACGGTCAGTGCCAGCACCAATTTTAGCCTCACGCTCAGCAGCGCGACATCGATGCAGAGCTTACGGACATGCATCAGGCTGGTTCTCTCAGATGGTCGGTTCGAGTATGTGCGCGGTCGCCCAGAGGGACACCACATACGTTATAGTGAATCATTGCTGGACTTGTTCTGCGATGCAAGTACTATCTCAAGGGTTCACTGCCGATCTGCCTTCTTGCTGTTCTTCAATTACAAGTGGGATCATTCTCAAGCGCGTCATGTTTGCAACGGGTGTTACATTGGCCCAGAGAGCGCCTTGAAAAAGGCTTGCGCTCTAGTGTGCTCCATGTTGGTAGGACACGAACCTCCGACCTGGCCTCGCCACAAGTGGTTGGGCGCATCCAAGCCGGTCGACTACATCGGCCTGGCGCTGTCGATCCACCCACCGCTGTTCAAGGACGCGTACCTGAGATGGGCAAGTTCGGAGCCAGAGGGCGGCTCTTTGTTGACCAGGCTGGCGACGCGCGGCATGTGCAGTGGAAATCCTATGTCCAGCCTTGCCCCGAATGCCAGCAATATCAGAGATGGCCTCGCCGAGAAGATCAAGAGATGTACCATTACGGGCCTAGCAGCTCAGGCATCTTCCCAAAACATCCCTGCCATCGAAGATCGACATCCCAGGACGGAGGATTTGGAGAAGGCAGATGTTGGGAAACAGCAAGGTATATCACGCCACGTGTTGGAAGTATCTTTGAGGTGGTTTGTCTTGGGCCACCCTCTGCCTGGAATGATCGTACTGAAACGCATCATAACGCCGTTCGACATGATGTTGGTTGAATACATAGATACGTCGAGCCAGGGTTGGAAACATCGTCAACAGCAAGTGGCAGCTGCGGGGGGGTGCCGAGAGTATGCGATCCTCAAACAAGCTTTGCGCAAGACGACTGGGCCAGCCCAGGCGGAGATCAGAGAGCTCTTTACCAACAGCGGCAGGTGGTGTATCACAAACAGCTTTTGTGTCGGATTTCCCGTTTGAAGGTTTTGGTTTGGTTGGATATGTTGCTTACAGGGCTTCGTTGGCGCATGTTTTGGTTTTTGCGCCTGAAAGCCTTTCCCCCGCACCCTGGGGAACATGGGGGGCGACGCGTGACGCTGTTGGTGGGGTTCTCTAGTCTCCTCGGGCGGAAATGCATGCCATCAGAATTTCGGACCTCTGCGATGATAGCTCGGATATTCTGCATGTTAGCTGAAGCGTCCTGCAGCGTGTACAACTTGAGACGGCTGCACGAGAATTGCCCGTTCAAGACTTTTCTGATTTTGGATTCGGCCGTTGGTGTACCTGGAGCTTGCAGTGAAAAGGAGTGCAGGCTTGACGAATGGACACTAGACTACCTCACGCATTATCGCACCAAGCTGGAGATAGACCCAAGGGACCCTGCTGCAAGCTCCGACCTGATCAGCACTGCCATGGACATCGATGTAGAGTCAGTTGCAGTGGAGGTGGGTCATACAGCAGTCCGAAGGTGTCTTGGTCAGCTCTCCTACCATTGCAAGACGGCCAGACTGGAGCAGGCATCTGCCCGATGGGCGTTGGGTAAAATCAAGGAGCTCGAGTACAGCTACGCCAGGGCAGGTGCGCGAGCAGCTATCAGGCGATCGCGCTGCATTTCTAGTCCCACGGATCAGGGGAGCTTACCTCAGAAGCGAACGCGCGGTGGTGGAGGTCTGTGGAGGGAGCATGTAAAGCGCACGAAGGGGACAACAGGACGACCTTGTCTACGAGCACTTGGGATATCATATCGTGGTCTTTCGGCTGCTCAGAAGGCGACGCTCAGGCAACCCGCGAAGCTCGCTACCCGTCGGCATCGCGAACAGCCAGAACGATTGCGCGCCAGCTTGCAAAACCGAGGCTTGAAGAGACCTCACTTGCAATTCGCTCGGCGGTCGCGGGTGGCGGGCGCATGGCTGCATCAGATGTGTTGCGAAGATTTCATCCTGATGGCTCCAACTGGGACGTGCCTAAGCGATTACTGAGGGCCCATGGCAAGGCAGTGACCAAGCTCGAGGCCGCGTCTGAGGACGTCCTAGCTGCTTTCATCGATAGCGACGCTTTGAAGCCCGATGGCTTTTCGTCGGTCTTCGCAGACCCTGGGCAAGCAGCGGCGCATCCACGTCAGTCAGCATCCGCGTCAGTCAGAATGCAAGACGCGCCCATTCTTACACCCACTCACGCTCAGACTCACTCGCATTCGGTCTAACGCACTCAGACCACTCACACTCCGATATACTGAGACTCAGTCTTGCCAAACTTCCGAACACTCTGTCGCTAGTGCCAAGACCCACTCACACTCGCTTCTCTTCCCCAAGACTCGCCCATGCTCACCGCGACATTGCAGGTATCGCACTCGATCACATCAAGGAGGGGCCGCCTCGAGCGGGGGGGGCATTGAATTCATATGCGCACCCTGGGAAGGGGAGGGGACCGACCGACACTCAGGATCGGCCGAACGACTCAGGATGGAGGGGGCCTAACGACTCAGGATCGGTCGACCGACTCAGGGGACCGAGGGGCCCAGGAGGGAGGGGCCCGAACGATTCAGGAGGAAGGGGAGGAAGGTTGGATGGTTGGATGGTTGGTTGATGCTCGTATGGTTGGTTCATTGATTGGCCTGTAGCGGCTAGCCGCGTTACTGACTGGCTGGTTGAGATGCGCATCGATCGGCTGGTTGTGTTGAGTGGGCAACTTGGCAAACATGGGCCATTGACCTCCCACGATTCATGTGTGTTGAGAGTTGTTTCGTTTGGCTTGTTTGGAATGTTGTGGAGCGAGGCGAATGTCACCGCGCGACACGCGGTACGTCAGCTTGGAACTCTGGCACCAAGACTTTCTTTGAGGCCGTCCGCCGTCCGCCCCCCCCCGAAGCCCTCGGCCGACGATCCGTGCGAGGGGTGAGACGGAATGGGCGAGCTCCCTGGCCTCTCTCCTAATGGGCCCCTTGGGGTACAGGGTGTCTGGGGGGCTCCCTGCGGCTCCGATGGCTCCGGGTATTCAAAATCATGCCCAGGAATGGAGTTCTGGAAACTCGAAGAACACGAAGTGGCCTACAGTTGGCTCTGCGCATTCAAAATCATGCCCTGGAATGGAGTTCTGGGAACTCGAAGACCACGAAGTGCGTTACTGTTTGCTAAAAAAGGAATCCCCGGCACCCGTCCCTGGATCCCGCCCAGACCCCCCTGGGGAGTCATGAGGCTTTCTTTTGACCCTACTAGAAACCTATCAGTCTTCGCTGTTCGGCAAAAAACTCATGGAGATGGGCGGCCTCAGCATCGAGGTATCCCTGGCCATTGGTGCGGAATGCATCTTCAAGTCCTTGTCAAACAAAGACCTGACGAAGCCGACTGACTGCAGCTTCTTGTGTCACGTAAGTTGGAGACGACAAATGAGGGGGGCGCCGCGTCATTCATAGCGCGCAGTGGCGCGACGTGACCGCAGATGGCCACGCGGGGGGGGGGGGGTGTCGATCGAGATGTGCTCCTGCAAGTCATGGACGGGATGCAATCTTTCAAGCGTGACTTGAAGCAACATGCTCCATCCAGGGCTGGCCAGGCGAGAACATCTGAACCGTCCGCGGCGTAGTGAGATGCGGGGTAAGCCCGCCGCGGTCTAGAATCGCGCGATGTTGCCTTTCCTCTGTGCTATAGCTGCGTCGTCAAGTTAGGCCGGGCGCGGGCTCGCGCATCGCCCCCCAAAAAAAAACTCCGATGGGGGAGGGGCAGAGGTGGCAGTATTTAGCGAGCGCATGTCCGCGGCCGAATGGGCCCCCAGCGCCCGGCCGCCTATGCGACCGCGTCGCGCCGCGACGCGTTGCCCAGCATCGGCGCGGACAAAGTTCCACCTTCTACTCTGGAGATGGTACTCTCCAGCCGCCTGCGCGGTCATTTTTTCTTTCTTGTCCTATCGCTACCGCGACGCGACGGGCCAAGTAAGTGGCTCCGCCTAAGACGCAGTACTTGGTTCGGCCTACCACCTCACTTTAAATTTTCTCTGGCCCCTCGCCCCTCCCGGGCGTCCTCTGGAACGACTTGGGCGCTCTTGAAGCGGGGGCGGCAGAAATGGCAGCGCAATGGTTGCGCGCGTTGTGTTTGTTCGATTTCTGCAGTTTGAGCCGATTTCAGGGTTCCCGAGGCGGCCCGCGATGCTGCGCCGCGGCGCCGCGACAGGCTCGCGGGTCTGTTGGGGCGCGCCAGCGCGAATTATTTGTCCCATGTTTTGGCTTGTGGGAAGGTCGCGCGGCGAGCCGCGACAACTTTCCGAAGGCGCCAGGAGCGGCCGTCGGTGTGATCACTTGCCAGACCTATGAACATAGTTCTAGGGTTGTTGGGGGGCTCTGCGACGCAGCCCGCGGCCCCGCGGGGGCGGGGGGGGGGGCGCCGCGCATGGCAGCGAAACCCGTGGCCTGAGGATCCACGGGTTCTGCGTCGCAGGTGCGAGCCTAGCGGCCAGCGGGAGGCCCCGCAGGCCGCGGAGGGCAGCCCAGCGGCCAGCGGGGGGGCCCGCGGGCCGCGGAAGGCGATCGCGTCTGGCCCGGCGGCCAGCGGGAGGCCCCGCAGGCCGCGGAGGGCAGCCCAGCGGCCAGCGGGAGGATCCGCGGGCCGCGGAAGGCAGCAGAGCACCCCCTTGTACCCCTTGCGGACCGAGGCGCGGCCTCGGCGGGCGTCGACGCGACGGGGCGCGAGCGACGTGGGCGGCGGCGGTCAGAGGGCGCCGTCTGGCGACGACAGCGCCGAGACATCTGCAGGCTGCTCGAGTCGACGCTGAGCCTCGCGGAGCGCATCGTCGGGCACGACATCGACCTGCCGGCGTTTGCCCACCGCGCGTTCGGGGACGTCGTCTTCGACGACGCGTTGGGACACGCCTGTCCGCTCGACTTCGTGGACGAGGACGGCATCTCCTTCGTGAACCACGAGGGCGAGGCCGACGCAGAGATGGGGGGGGAGCTGCAAGCAGCAGCGGCAGCGGTCGACCCCGCAGCCGCGGCCGCGGCCGCAGCAGGAGCCGCGGCGCCGCCTCAGCTGACCGCCCAACAGGTGCTGGACACGCTGCGGATCGTGACGGCTCGAGCGGAAGCTGCCGAGAAGCGAGCTCAGGAGCTGGGGGCGCGGGCGGAGACGACAGCCGGACAGCGGAGCGCCCAGCTTCAGCAGCTGCAGCAGGCGCTCCAGCAGCCGACCGCCGCGGGGGGCACCGCGGCGGCGGCTCCGGCGCCGGCCAGGACCGAGGATCGTCGCAAGTTGGCCATCATCGGCGCGGAGCTGCTGGCGAAGCCAGCGCAGTTCAAGGGCGGCGAGGCGGCGTGGCCCGCGCGGTCGCTCAAGCTGCCGGCGTACGTCGCGACGCTCGACGACGACCTACCAGGAGATGATCTCAGTCGACCAGAAGGCCGAGGAGGACGTCACCAACGACGCGTTGGACGTGACGAATCCAGCGCTCATCGGAGCGTCTTGGCAGTTGCGCCACATGCTCGTGCTGCTCCTGGAAGGCAAGGCGTCCGCCATGCAGCGGCCGATCCCGAAGGGCGAAGGGCTGTTGGCGTGGCGCAAGCTCGCGAAGGAGTTCGAGGCCGACCCAGCCTCGGCTCTTGGTCCGATGAGGAAGCTGGCGGGCTGGACCTTCGGAGCTGCGGCGATCGAGACCGACGGGGGCGACTTCGACGTGGCAGTCCAGACCCGCGAGCGGCGCGGCAGCTCGGTGCCCAGCGACATCAAGGCGGCGATCCTCATCGCGGTGATTCAGGGCACCAGCAGTGGCTGATGGTCAACGCCGACCGCCTCGGGGGTCACGACGGAATCGCGAAGCACATGAAGACGTACCTGGCGAACGGGAAGACGTTCAGGGGCGCAGCAAGAGGCGCCGCAGCGGGGGCCGCCGCAGCGGGCGACGGCGGGTCAGCACCGATGGACATCGGCTCCCTGGCGGCGACGCTAGCGGCAGGGGGCGTGGCGCCAGCGGAGGTGACCATGGTCGTGAACGCCATCAAGAAGGGCAGGGGAATGGGGGAAGGCAAAGGAAAAGACGGCGGCAAGAAGGGCAAGGGATACGAGAAGTCCTGCGACGGAAGCAGGGCCCCCCGAACCCAGCACCAGACGCAGAAGGGCGGCAAGGGCAGGGGCGGCCGCGGTGGTTAGCGCGTCGAGACGCGCACGCACAGGAAGTGCCGTCATAACGGCCACTTGGCGAGAGACTGCCCCGACGAGGCCACGAGAGTGAACGGCGCAGCCAGCAAGGCGATCGAGCTTAGGGACGCGTTGAATTTGGTTCAACTGCTTAAGCCTGCGACGGGGGGGGGGGGGTCAGCAGCGTCGAGCGCACCGCCCGCGGCGCCGAGCAGTGTCGCACCAGCGCGTGCCAACGCTGTGCAGCTGTCAGCGGCGAGCTCAGCGGCTGCCCCGCGTGGCGGCAGCGCCAGCTCAGGCGGTGGCGGGGCTGCAGGAGACTCCGCGCCCGCCATCCAGTGGGCGCCGCGCCTGGCAGCCCAGGCGGCTGATCCTGCGAATCGGATCTCGATGCTGCGAGCCCCACATGCAGAGGGCCCAGGGGGCGACAGCGAGCGCTACGACGAGTACATCACGGTGGGCTCGGGGGACTCTCGAGCGACGTGCCCGCGCAGCCACGCCCCGAGCGCGGCGATGCGCGAGCCTGCCAAGCACTACGACACCCGCGCCGCGGACGACAGGCGCGCGAAGCACTGCGGCGAGAAAAGCGCGCAGTACGACTTGCTAGACGGCTCAGACGTGCACGGAGTGGGCAAAACTAGGGTGTTCTCACGATTAGGAAAACTAAAACACGACAAGAGAACATTGCAGCGCGACAAGGTAGAGCCCATTCACGACACGCAACTTTCGCCACCGTTTTTCGCCACCCACGTTCGCCACCCACTTTCGCAAACCACTTTCGCAAACCACTTTCGCAAACCACTTTCGCAAACCACTTTCGCCGCCCGCTTTCGCCGCCCACTTCCGCCGCCCACTTTCGCCGCCCACTTTCGCCGCCCGCTTTCGCCGCCCGCTTTCGCCGCCCACTTTCGCCGCCCACTCTCGCCGCCCACTTTCGCCGCCCGCAAATGGGTTGCGAAAGAAAGTGGGTGGCGGACGAGCGTGGGCGGCGAGCGAAAGTAGGCGGCGAACGGAAGTGGGCGGCGAACGAAAGCGGGCGGCGAACGAAAGTGGGCGGCGAACGAACGTGGGCGGCGAACGAAAGTGGGCTGCGAGCAAGAGCTGGCGGCGAACGAGAGCGGGTGGCGAACGAAAGTGGGCGGCGAACGAAAATAGGCGGCGAACGAAAGTGGGCGTCGATCGAAATTGGGCGGGCGGCGAACAAAAGCGGGCGGCGAACGAGCGCGGGCGGCGAGCGAAAGTGGGCGGCGAACGAAAGTGGGCGGCGAACAAAAGTGGGCGGCGAAAGTGGGCGGCGAGGGCGCGAACGAAAGTGGGCGGCGAACGCAAGCGGCCGGCGAAAATGGGCGGCGAACAGAAGGGGGCGGCGAACGGAAGCGGGCGGCGAGCGAAAGTGGGCGGCGAAAGTAGGTGGCGAACGCAAGTGGGTAGAGATGATTCGTTTCGCCTCCAATTTTCGCTTCGCCTTTCACTTTCGCTTCGCCCCCCGCGTTCGCTTCGCCTCTTGCGTTCGCTTCGCCTCGAAGCGAGCGCGAGAGGCGAAGCAGGCGCGGGGGGCGAAGCGAACGCGAGATGCGAAGCGAACGCGAGGTGCGAAGCGAAGGCGGGAGGCGCAGCGCAAGTGGAAGGCGAAGCGAACGCGGGAGGCAAAGCGAACGCGGGAGGCGAACGCGAACGCGAAAGCGAAGCGAAAATTGGAGAAGAAACGAAACAATCGCCACCCTCTTGTTCGGCGCCCACTTTTGTTCGCCGCCCACGTTCGACACATATTTTCGTTCGCCGCCCACTTTCGTTCGCCGCCCACTTTCCATCGCCGCCCACCTTCGCTCGCCACCCACTTTTGTTCGCCGCCCACTTTCGTTCGCCGCCCGCTTTTTTCGGCGCCCACTTTCGCTCGCCTCCCACTTCCGTTCGCCACCCTCTTTCGTTCGCCGCCCGCTTTCGTTCGCCGCGCACTTTCGTTCGCCACCCGCTTTCGTTCGCCGCCGGCTTTCGTTCGCCGCCCATTTTCGCTCGCCGCCCGCTTTCGTTCGCCGCCCATTTTCGCCCGCCGCCCGCTTTCGTTCGCCGCCCGCTTTCGTTCGCCACCCACTTTCGTTCGCCGCCCACTTTCGATCGCCGCGCGCCTTCGTTCGCCGCCGACTTTCGTTCGTCATCCCACCGACCTTCGTTCGCCGCCCGCTTTCTTTCGCCGCCCGCTTTCGTTCGCCGCCCACTTTCGTTCGCCGCTCATTCTCGTTCGCCATCCATTTTCGTTCGCCGCCCACTTTCGTTCGCCGCCCACTTTTTTCCGCCGCCTGGTTTCCTTCGCCGCCCCTCCTCGTTCGCCGCGCATTTTCGTTCGCCGCCCGCTTTCGTTCGCCGCCCACTTTCGTTCGCCGCCCACTTTCGTTCGCCGCCCACTTCCCTTCGCCGCCCACTTTCCTTCGCCGCCCACTTTCGTTCGCCGCCCACTTTCGTTCGCCGCCCCCTCTCGTTCGCCGCCCACTTTCGCTCGCCGCCCGCTTTCTTTCGCCGCCCGCTCTCGCTCGCCGCCCGCTTTCGTTCGCCGCGCACTTTCGCCGCCCACTTTCGTTCGCCATTCATCTTCGTTCGCCGCCCACTCTCGTTCGCCGCCCACATTCGCCCCCCGCCCACCGCCGTTCGCCACTCACTTATGGCGGAAGTAAGTCGCGAAGGTGGGCGGCGAGCGTGGGTGGCGAATGTGGGCGGCGAAAGCGGGCGGCGAAAGTGGGCGGCGAAAGTGGGCGGCGAGAGCGTGGGCGGCGAAAGTGGCGAAAGTGGGCGGCGAAAGTGGGCGGCGAGAGCGGGTGGCGAAGGTGGGTGGCGAGAGTGAGCGGCGAAAGTGGGCGGCGAAAGTGGGCGGCGAAAGCGGGCGGCGAGAGTGGGCGGCGAATGTGGGCGGCGAAAGCGGCGGCGAAAGTGGGCGGCGAAAGTGGGCGGCGAAAGTGGGCGGCGAAAGCGGGTGGCGAAAGTGGGTGGGGAGAGCGCGGGCGGCGAGAGTGGGCGGCGAGAGTGGGCGGCGAAAGTGGGCGGCGAAAGTGGGCGGCGAAAGTGGGCGGCGAAAGGGGCCGGCCAAACTGGGCGGCGCAAGTGGGTGGCGAATGTGGGTGGCGAGCGTGGGTTTGCTTGTCGCGAATATGTATCTTCCTTGTCGCGACGCTGCTTGCCGCGAAAGCACCCCGGCCATGGAGTAGGCATCGAGTGCCAGGTCGCCGACGTCTCGCGCCCCATCATGGGGGTCGCCGAGGCGTGCGACAACGGACACTCTGCGCTGTTCTCCCCGACGGGCTCGTTCATCGCGCCCGCGGCGCTCAACCTGCCAGATGGCATCGCCGACGCGCCCCTGGCGCGACAGGACAACCTGTTCTGGATGCGAGGGCGCGTCGCGGGAGCCACCGCGACGACGTCCGAGACGCCGCGGCTCAACCCAGTCGGGGCCGAAGTGCCCGCGGCGGCGGCCCCGGCGGCGGCCGAGCAGCCCCTGCGCGAGGAGGCGCCGCTGGCAGAGGCGGACCCCGAGCCGCCGCTCCCTGGCCAGGAGGAGATCGACAAGCACGAGCTCGCCCACCTGCCACCGAGAGGCTGTTGCGACAAGCGCGGGCCAGCCAAGGCGGCAGACGACCCGCTCCGACAGGGCGGCGGGCCTGGCAGCATCGATGAGGTGCAGATGGACTACCTGCAGCTCGGCGCCGTGGTCACAGCCGACGAGCTGGCGGCCTCAGCCGACGGCGAGTTGTGGTTGGCGCCAGCGGATCAGCTGATCTACCAGGCCGTCCTGATGCCTCAGCTGGTGACCCCAGTCACTAGCGACGGCGTGGAGGTTGCTCAACGCTCTGGCGGTGGCGCACCGTCAGTCTGCTGCAGTGCATGCGGTCTTGGGGCCGAAGGGCATGCATCCCTTCATGTCCATAGCGGCGAGTGCAGCCATCGACGCGCGGGGCATCGCGGAGTGCATCCTGCGCACCGGCCAGGGGCCAGCAATCCAAGCGCTGGCCAGGCAGATCTCCGAGGAGCGGGAGTTGAAGGGTTTCAAGCGCCAGCTCGCGGCGGCGCCTGCCAGGAGTCACTAATCGATGGGCTTCATCGAGGCCATGAACGATCAAGTGGCCAAGCAGGTGCGCGTGATCAAGCTCCAGCTCAAGTCGGGCATGGGCGCGCGCATTCCCGTGTTCCATAGGGCGATGTCGTGGGTGATCGGGCGTGGCCCCTGGTCAGACAGGCCTCTGGCAAGACGGCCTACCACGTCAACCAGGGCAAGCCGCGCCCAGGGGGGGTGGCCACGCTGGGCGAGGTCGTCTAGGCCAGAGCGCCAGGCGACCGCACTCAGAAGGCGGAGGCTCAGTGGCGCTTGAGCGTCTGGCTGGGCAAGACCAAGAAGAGCGACGAGCACCTGGTCGGCGGGTCGCGGCAGACTTGCCGCCGCCGCGCGATCAGGAGGCAGCCGAAGGAGCGGAGGTTCAACGTGGACGCGCTGAACAGATTCGCGGGCTTGCCTTGGGACCTCCAGTCCAAGCCTGAGCGCGCGGACACCGCGGCAGAGCAGCCCTGGGGAGGCGCCGAGCCTCACCGCGGTGACGACGTGGCGAGGGCGCGCCAGGCGCAGGCACAGCAGCGCCAGGCCGAGGGGGCGCTTTCAGCGGCAGCAGCAGCAGCTCCGGTGGCGGAAGAACCAGCGCGCCCGCTTCCAGGACCTGCGGACGCGCCGCCAGGACCCTCACCCGAGCCGAGGCTCGGACGGGCCGCCTGCGTGACGAAGAGGATGGTGCAGACCTACGGGCACGCCTTGAACTGTCCGAGGTGATGGGGGGGCGACGCGACGCACTCCCACGAGTGCAGGGAGCGAATGGAGCGGAGGTTCCTGGACGAGGCGAATCGGCAGGCAGCGGTCCACCCGTTGCCAGGCGAGGCCATCGCAGCCCCTGAGATGGAGGTGGACGCGACAGCGGTCGACACCGCAGCCGCGACGGCAGCAGCAGCAGCAGCTGACGCAGCACCAGCGGCGAGTCCATGCCAGCCACCTCCCACAGAGGGCGGCTCAGCGGGCGACTCCGCAGGGATGGGCGTAGACTCGAGGAGCCGACCAGCAGCTCCCGCAGACGGCGAGCCACTGCTGAAGGCGTGGCCAACCTTGTGGTGCCCGTGGACGCCCGTGAGCCCGCCTACTTGGGACTCGACGGCGAGGGCTGCGAGCGGCTGCAGCTGTTTGCGATCCGCTGCGTGGGCTTGCGACTTCGTGCCAGAGGCGGTGGCGTGCGACAGCCGCGCGGGCGAGATGCTCCCGATGGGAGCTCGTGGTGCAGGGGCGCCAGCAGGAGCTCAACCAGATGGCCGCGTTCGGCGTCTACGAGGACGTATCCGACGATTCGAGCGTAGGCAGGCGCATGCGGAGGAGGTGGCTTGACGGGCTCCGATACAGGCCAGACGGGACGCCATTCGTGCGATCGAGACTCGTGGCCATGGACTTCAACCTCTTCGAGCGCGACGACGTGGCGGCAGGTGCGCCATACCTCTTCTACATGTGCTTGGTGGTGTCCCTGGCTGCCTCGAAGCCCCCATCGGGGCAGAGGCACGTTGCTCTGTGCGATGCCAGCGTGGCGTTCTTCCACGCGGACATGGGCGAGTGGCTGTGCGCGATGCCACCGCCAGGGCTGCGTCGGCCAGGGCAGGTCTGGCAGCTCCACAAGGCGCTCTACGGCGCCAGGCCTGCGTCGAAGCTGTGGCAGGCGTACGTCGGCGAGGTCTTCGAGAAGAGTCAGCCACCGCGGGCTCGGATCACGCCGTGCCCTGGCGCTTTCTACAACGAGACGTTGGACATCGCGCTGGGCGTGCGCGGCGACGACTTCGTGGCTGAGGGCATCTCGGCGAAGCTGGACGTGCTTGACGCGCTGCTGGAGGAGCACATCGAGATCAAGAAGCTTGGTCGAGTGGGGCCGGGTGCCACCGGCGGCAGCCACGGCAGGTTGCTCAAGCGACGCATCGAGTGGCGGGTGGCTCCGTCTCCTCGCTCCGCGTGGAGAGCAGATGACGCGCGCGTGGGAACTTGCTCGACCCCTTGGACATGCCAGCTGACAGGGCGAAGCCGCAGACGAAGGCGACGGGAGGCTCCGTGCCTGAGGAGGCGGTCGTGGACGAGCGCCTCAAGAGGATGGTGCCCATGGCGGGCGGCGCGCTGGCCGACTTGTCCCAGGACGTGCCGCAGGTGCAGTACGCGGCGAAGATGGTCATGGCGGAAGCGTCGAAACCCGCGCCACTCGCTGAGGTCAGGCTCAAGCGTGCTGCGCGGCACCTGGCGTGGTGCCCAGTGACAGATCGGCACTGCCCGTTGCAGGACCTCCCAGTCACGGCGGACGTTGATGGCGACAGCGACTGGACAGGAGCGGATGGCGCGAAGTCCACGCAGTGCACGGTGATGATGTCCGGCGACCACTGCCTGGAGGTGACGACGTCAACGCAGGGCCACGTGGCAGCGTCAAGCGGGACGGCAGAGGTCCTAGCTTTCAACGGGGCGGGTGCCTCCGCTACCCGTTGCAGCAGATCCTCGCGCCATGCGGGGTCCACGCGCAGGGAGTTGCCGGCGCGGACAGCTCGGCCGCGAAGGGGATGGCCCACCGAGCGGGGTCAGGCAGAGCGCGGCACCTCCGTATCCAGGACCTGTGGATACAGGAGCGCGCGAGGACCAGGGGTCCGAAGGCGACCAGGTTGGACGCGGCGGTGAACCGAGCATACATCGGGACGAAGTGCCAGGGCGACTCGAGGATAGGTCTTGCCGAAGCTCATGGGGCTAGCGTCTAGAGGGCGTGCGGCTGGCCATGTGGGCGATTCCACGGCGGCTATGCTGGGGGTAGTCGCATCAGCAGCATGCGTGCGAGGCGTGGCGGGGGGCACCGCAGCCACGGCAGAAGGCCAGTATGACGGCAGCGCGATGGGCATCGTCATGCCGCTGTTCATTTTCATGCTGGTGTACATGCTGGGAGCCGCGGCAGCGGTGTGCCACCTCGTCCAGAGGCGCTCGGGGGGGGCGGCAGCCCGACGCTGCGGGCGGCGAGGAGCGGCAGGACACCGGCGACGGGCGAGACGACGCTCGGCGCGGGCGAGAGCGGGAAGCACCGCCCCCGGCCACAGAGAGCGCGGACGAGGGATCGGCAGCGGGAGGCTCCGCGCCGATCCGTGACGAAGGACCCCGGAAGCGACGGCAGGTCGCGTCGAGGATCGCGGAGTGCCAGTTCGAGGAATTCCACGGCAGTCCACTCAGTGGTGAACAGATAGCCGTCAGGGACGAGCTGATGCGCTACAGGGTGGACGAGCTGAGGGCGGCGCTGAGGGCGCGGGGCCTCAGCGCGACGGGCTTGAAGGCGAACCTTGCCAACGGGCTGGCGAGGGTGGCGACGGGGCCATCCAGGGCCAAGCAGGGCGCGAGACTGACCATCCACGAGCTGGTCGGGTCGGCTACTACGGCTGCGGGCGTTAGCACCTGAGGGTGCCCAGCGACCCCTGCGAGGCTGTGCCCAACGGGAGGCTCCGCGGGGGGCGCCGCGCCCTGCTCCGCCGAGGCGCGGCGAGGAGGCGTGCCAGAGCTATGAGCATAGTTCTTGGCTTTCTTGGGGGGCGCTGTGACGCAGCCCTTTTGGTTCAAAAAGGATCGCGGTTCCGCGGGGGGGCTGCCGCGCACCATTTCGTTAATTTGCCATGTATATGCGTGCGGATCGCACTTGCTAGTTTCGCAGCATTCGCGGCCACAGATTGAAAGTTTCATGTTAGAACATGACCACGCCAGCATGTTCCCACGCAGTCTTGTGAAACTAGCCGCCGAAGGATGGTTCGTGCACAGCTCACACGGCTGGATGGCTCATCTCATTGTTGTTCGTCGTGGTGCCTGGTGGATGCGGGCTGCAGTAGGCTCTTGAATGTATATCCTGGCCTGTCAGCAGGTGCCCCACGGAAGTTTCTTATCTCCCGATGGCCCCAAGGGGCTCACAGAAGTTCTGGGTACTGCTAAGGACCTTCAAATATTGAGGAATAGTGTGGCCCGACATCTCATGCAGCATCATGTTTTATCGTATTTGCTCTCGGTGCATGCCAGAGTGGTCTGCGCATGGTCGTGTCTGCACGATGACAGGTTGATCCTGGCCTGTTCGAGACCCCGGTCAAGCGCCTGCAGGTCTGCCGCCCTCTTTGACGATTGAAGCATGCTGGCGCTGAGTAGAGTGGTTAGCCATAGCAAGAGGACGCGATCGCGGAGAGGATAGCTTCAGGGTCGACGTCATGGGGGGGGACAGGTTCAAGGGGAAATCGAGCCCCAATCGCCCCGCCCACTCATCGCCGATAGGGCCCGATAGCCCACCCCGTCCAGAACCGGGTGGATGTGGCCGACGTATCGCCGATGTTTGCGCGATGTTTCCCCCCTGGAGCGTGTTCCCCCCTTGATGATCCCATTCGTGGTTTGAGATCATACGACCGCGGCGTCCTGGGAGGAATGGGTCACCCCCCCCCGACATCATAATTTTCCTCCAGGGGCGAGCGAAATGGGTACGCAAAACGTGGGGTGGAAGACAGGCTGCAGATTCTGTCGTCGTTGCTGCGGACGTTGTTCATTTGATACAGAAGGTCCTTGCCCGACAGCGGCCGTTGTCAGTTTTGAACGAACTTGCCTGTCGGGTATCGACAATGTTTCCGTACCCACTTCGGACGTGCCAGAGCAGGGGGAGGACGGCCTGATATTGAACGACCGCGGCGTGTTTAGGTGAGGAGTTGTCCGGCCTCCCCACCAGTCCCATTGTCGCCTTCAGGGCCGTTCAGTTGTCCCTGCTCTCGCCTCCGCCTCCGCGCCCGTCCGTCTCTCTCGCTCTCACTTTTCTTTTTCGTTTGCATCCATCTGTACAGACGCCTACAGCGAATCAACGCCGCCCCCTGCCTTCTGGAAACGCCGACGCGGCCAAACTTTGGCCGGCGTCTGGCGAAGCTGTTGGATTATGTGTTTCCCCAGCTGTTATGGACCTTTTGGGGGAACGCTATGGAGAGGAGGAGGAGGAAGGAGGACGATAATCAGGACAAGGAGGAAAAGGAGGAGGCACCCCTAGCACCGTCGGTACCGTTAGCCGGGACCCTTCTCTCCAAACTCATTGGACCAGGTCGCATGGGGCTTGGGAAAGGGAAGTGATCCCACCTGCCCAACGTTACAATTCCTGCCAGCCTATCCGTAAGGGCTTCGCAAACTGCCGCCGGCCCCTTTTATCAGAGCGGGACATACCAGAGTCACGTCTGTGCGTCTCGGCGCTGCCTTGGCGCGGGGGCGAATAGGAATCATCAGCGCATATTGAGACGTTGGCGTTATCGAAGACGCCTACGGCGAATCACCGCCGCCCCGTGCCCTTGTGGAAGCGCCTGCGTGGCCGACAGCTGTCGGGCCAGTTGTTCCCTGAGTTAGTTTGGAAAGCCTTCGGGGAACACGTGGGGGAGCAAGAGGTTCGAACTCGCCGATGTGTCCGAGCGCTGTGGCAAGAGCTCTGCCAAGCTATTGGAACATGTGTTCCCCCAACCGTTGTGGAAACCCTTCGGGGAACACTTTGGGAAGGAGGGCGAGGAAGATTATGAGGAGGAGGGTGAGGAGGAGGCGAAGGAAAGGAGGAGGAGGAGCAGAAGGAGGAGGAGAGGAGGAGGAGGCATATGGGGAGCCTCTGGGGTCACTCTTGGGGCCTCCTGGGAGCTTCCTGGGAGCCTCTTGGAGGCCTCCTTGGGCTTCTTGGGGGCCTTTGGGGGCTTCTCGGGGGCCTCTTTGGCCGTCTCAGGGCATTCCTGGCCCGTCCGATTCCGTCGGAAGCCGTCTTGCGGGCCTCTCTTGGCCGACTTGAAATCCTCTTGGGGTGCTCCAGGGCCGTCTTGGATGTCAGTTTGGGCGTGTTGGAGGCCTCTTGTGCCGTCTGGGGGCCCTCTTGGGGCCGTCTTGGGGGCCTCTTGTGCCGTTCTGGGGCCGTCCTGGAGGCCTCTTGGGCGATCTTTCGAGGCTCTTTGGCCGTCACGGGCCGTTGGAATGCCGAAAAGAAGCGCATGCCACATTCCTTCAAATACGTAACGAAAATCCATGATGTTGGCATCTCCGAGGCCTCTTGGGCCGTCTCGGAGGCCTATTGGGGGCCTCTTGGGCCTTCTTGGGCCGTCTTAGGGCGTTCTTGGCCCGTCTGAGGCCGTCGGAAGCAGTCTTGGGGGCATCTCTGAATCAACTGGGGGCCTTGGGCCGTATCAGAGCCGTCTTGAAGGACATTTTGGGCGTGTTGGAAACCGCTTGGGACATCTTGGAACCCTCTTGGGGCCGTCTTGGTGGCCTCTTGCCGTCGTAAAGCGATCTTGGAGGCCTCTTGGGCGATCTTGGGACGATTTTTGGGGGCTGTTGGGCCGTCTCGGGCCGTCGGAAAGAGCGCGTTCCGTTGTCGCTTGGAGGGGGGAGTTTCGACCCCCCCCCTCCCCTAATGCTCCTGTCTCCCTCTCTCCTCGGGCCGGCGGCGGCGGCGGCTGGCGGCGGCGGCGGGGGTGGTGGTAGTGGCGGTGGTGGTGGTGGTGAGGTGGTTTGTGGTGGTGGTGGTGGTGGTGGTGGTGGTGGTGGTGGTGGTGGTAGTGGGTGGTGGGTTGTGGTGGTATTGGTGGTGGTGGTGGTGGTGGTGTGCTGTTGTGGTGGTGGTGGTGGCTGTGGTGGTGGTGGTTGTGTGGTGGTGGTTGTGGTGGTGGTGGGTTGAGGTGGTGATGGTGGTGGTCGTGGTGGTGGCGGTGGGGTGGCGTGGTGGTTTGTGGTGGTGGTGGTGGTGGTGGGCTGCGGTGTTGGTGGTGGTGGTGGTGGTGCTGGTAGTGGTCTTGGCGGTGGTGGTGGGTGGTGGTGGTGGTGGTGGTGGTGTGGTGGTTGTGGTGGTTGTTGTGTGGTGGTTTGTGGTGGTGGTGTTGGGGGTGGGTTGTGGTGATGGTGGTGGTGGTGGCGGTGGTGGTAATGGTGGTGGGAATAGTGTGTTGGTTTGTGGTTGTGGTGGGTTGTGGTGGGTTGTGGTGGTGCTGGTGGTGGTGGCGTTTTTGGTGGTGGTGGTGGTGCGGTGGTTTATAGTGATGGTGGTGGTTGTGGTCGTGGTGGTGGTGGGTTGTGGTGGTTGTGGTGGTGGTTGTGGTGGTGGCGGTGGTGGTGGTGGTGGTGGTATGGTGTTCTGTGGTAGTGGTGGTGTGGCCTTCGGCTCCTCCCGCCGCTGTGCTTTGGCTTTGGGTCAGAGTTTTAATGGGTGCCTCTTGATGTCTCGTCAGAAGGGTCTCGGGGGCGTCGGAGGAGCATGCGAGGGCTCGATATAGCGATTTGTGTGTTCCCTCTGCTGCCTCTGGGCCCTCTCTGGTCATCGTCGCTGCGTCCCCACAGTCGCGCTGCTGGCCGCCGCCAGCGCCGGCGCCGGCGCGAGGGGGGGGGGTTTGAACCACCCGCCTCCCCTCCTGGGCCCTCTCTGGTCATCGTCGCCGCGTTCCCGCCGTCGGCGTTGCGGCGGCCGCCA
>CAUYUJ010019860.1:0-60000 GCA_963575745.1 Prorocentrum cordatum | reverse complement strand
CTCCACGACCTCATGACTGCCACGCCCAAAGGCAAGGGCGTCGCACCGCTCCTGATCCCCAAGGAGGAGCCTTTAGCCAAGCGCCACCGATCCTCCAGTGGGAAACGCGACGCCACGCCGCACGCAAGATCACACGGCGCCCCAGGCCGCAGCTCCTCTGCACCCCCGCACGGCACGGACGGAGCTGCCGAGCAGACGGCCGTCCAAGGATCAGGTGGTCATGACCCGCAGCTTGGCACGGTGGCGGCTGAAGGTGGGGGCCACACCGAAGGGGACGCTGCCACAGCCGCCGAAGTACCAGGCGACGCTGACGACGTCGAGATCCTCTCATCAGGTGATGAATACAGCGTGGCTTCCCACGAACTCAACACCTTCGGCGAACGCTTCGCATCGGCCCCTAAACTGCCAGATGCCGCCACGACCCGCATCCAACACATGGAACAACAGCACGAGCTGCTTGCCAACACGGTGGATAACATGCAGGTTCAGCTTGCGGGCGTTCTCTCCTCCCAGGCCACACTCACGGAGCACGTCTCAGGTTTGGAACGGGGGCTTGCCACCGTCGTCACCCAGCAACAGACGGCAACCGCCGAAGCCGCTGCACTGCGTGGCGACATCCAGGCCCTCCTCGGGCACCTCACGGGGGGCACCATCCACCTGCCACAGGTGGCCACTCTCGAAACTAAGAAGGAGGAAGCTGCATCAGTTGCCGATCCCGTGGTTGTCTGCGGGTGGATCGACCAGCCAGGCCAGGTCACCCCAGGGACGGGGCCCCCAGGGGCTGACAAAGGCAAAGACAAGGGTCGGGTCACCCAGGAACCCTATTGAAGGTGCCTCAGAGAGCCTGCCTCAGCCCTCCGAGGAAGCGCCTTCAGAGGCATCTCTTCTCTCTTCGCGTCGTATCTCTTTCTTGTCATATCATGTCAGTTTTGGCAGCAGCACGCGCAAGCTATCTGGTGTAGGGACACCCGTCATCTTGCAGGGGGCGTGATTGTTGCAATGTACATGAGCATGCAGGGGTATCTGAGGATGCGTGCTGACATGCAGCTTTTGGCTCATCGCTCGCGCCGCCCGCCAGGCCTCGCCATCATGTGGCGCCTTGCCTGCAGCCTGGCCCTCCCCTCGCTCGCTGGAGCACACCCGTCTTCAGGCGGTGCGCCCCAGCATGGAGGTGAGGTTTTCCTGCGACATGCTGAACGTGGGACTCTTTTCTACCTTTACGATGACAGCATCTACAAGTACGATCACTGCACCATTTTGGACCCGATCGTGAACAGCACCGCCGCCGCGGGTCCGTGCGGCAACGGACCGCTGGGCGCCATCGTGAGCGCATGCACGCCCTTGTCAACTACGACACATGCATCGAAATCCACCCCCAGCGTGGCCTCGACCGTGGTGCAGCAGATCCTTGACGGGGACGTTGATACAGGCCAGGCACGCAGTGGCGGCTTCAGCCCCGCTGTCGTGCCCCGCTATAGCCCCACGGGTCTCACCACCCCCCTGTGCGCTAGGGGCGAACCCGAGGAGGACCCCGCTTTCTGGCACCTGATGATGATCCGCGCCCGGCTCATACCGTGCGCTGCGGCGTGGGCACCAGGTGAGGACCACCAGGACGTGTTCTGGGCATGGCTCGAGGACTGCGTCCCGTACATCCTGGCGACGCTTCATCTGCCACAGTACGATCACCTCTTCCAGGAGGACTCTGAGGACACAACCGACGCCCTGCGCCAGCTCACCGCGTTCGACATGTGCGAGGACATCTGGTATAGAGCGGGCCCCGACAGACAGCGCACAAACCGCAACCTCACTCGTATCCAGGGCAGCCGCGAGTATTCCACCCGCTACTTTGGCCTCCTTCTGGAATACCAGGGTGCTCGTGCCCAGCTTGTCGGCCCTGAAGCTTTCACGGCACCTTTGCCGCCATACCTCTCACGGGCCCACGCCTTACTACCAAGAGGCCTTCCCCCACCCGACCAAGACGCCCTGGCGTACCTCGCTGATGCGATCCTGCACCACCCGACAGACATGCAGCCGCTTGTCGAGGCGGAGCTCGCCGCGGCACCGATGGAACCGCTTAACCCACCACCGCCAGCTGGCCTCGCCCAGCACGCCACGGGTGATCAGGCCGCAGACGACCCCGTATCATGGCTGCTCCAGCACATCGCGGCCAGCGACATCAGCGACACACCCCTGGACTCGTTCCACGCGTCGGACGATATCAGCAACATATCCCTGGGCTCGGTCCATGTGGACGATAGCCAGGACGACATGGAAACCCAGGATCGCGACGGCACGACACCACCAGGCGACACGGCCCAGCGTGACCGTGACAGTGAACCCCACTTAGGGCACACCTCGTCGCACAGCAGTCCGCCCAACAACTCGGCCCAGGCCGACCCCTGCGCACAGCTCAACGACGCTGAAGGCGCCACTGCCGCCGACGCGACAAGCCATGCCACTGCATCGCCAGCTCATGCCAGCCCGCGCAGTGGCGGCTTCAGCCCCGCTGCAGCACTGGCTGGACCTGGACATCCCCAGACCGCAGGTGGCAGCACCACGCCCCGCACCTCTGTCTGCCGTGTTAACGTGACTGACTCCAACCCCAGTGTCATTGACCACTGGCAGGCCGACATCGACAACGACCCCATCGATGACGAGTACCCAGATGCCAGCGGTTCCCACGAGCCCCAGCACAGCGCAGCGGCATCACGACACTGTGGCTGCCTCATCTGCCTCTTTGTGGCCACGTACGCCATCGTGATAGCAATGCCGTACAAGGACCAGATCGATGGGTACTTGCCGACACCGAGCCGAGACCCCAGCTACCGACAACGACGACGACGTGAAGCGGCGGCACCAGGCCCATCTGTGCCCACCACATCCCGACGCACAACGACATACAACGTCACGTCCGCATTGTGGGCCACTCTCAAGTGGACCAGCGTCAAACTCAGAGATAGCGTCTCGGGCGGAGCCAGCGCAGTCGGGGTCGGCCTCGGGGGTGTCCTGAAATGGGCCAGCGGCAAACTCGGGGCTATTGCCACGGGCGGAGTTGTGTGCGGTCTTCTACTCGTCGGCGCCAAACTTCTTGCTCAAGGAGCCGTCGGACACGTAGGAGCCCGCATCTGTGCGCGGGCCCTGGACTCATCCACAGCCCAGTGGTGCCTCCGCTGTTGCCAACCGAGCAGGAGGCCGCGCGATGAGGCCACATACACAATGCCGTGCACGCTTGCCGACGAACACGACGACCAGCACGTGCACTCACTCCGACATCCGCTGCTGCAGGAACACTACGCCGCAGCAGTTGCCGCCGCAGTCGCCGATGTCACCACCGCCACCACCGCCGCCATCGTCGAAGTCACTGCCGCCGTATCGCGAGCCTCGTCTGTCACACCAAGATCGACCAGCCCGTCCCCGCGAGACGGCTCCAAAAGCGGCGCGGCATACGGTAACCTACCGACTAATGAGGATGCCACAGCACACGGCAGCGACACCGAGGCAAGGGAAACACGTGAGTGCACCCACGTTAGCCCGTGGTCCATCTTCCGACATGCTGATGCTCGTGGTTCCTCTCCCGACGCGGACACCCAACCACCACGACGGCGAGCACGCTATGCATCACCCGCCAGGCCCCAGGCGCCTTCAGGCCCTGGTATGCCTTACACAGCCCTCAAGCCACCGACACGCAACTTACGCAACACTATCCAGCGCGACCCAGCGGTCCCCGTGCCGCCGACGAGCATCCTCAACGCCCTGTACCAAAACGGCTTTGCGCTTGGTAACAGTGGCGTGTCTACAGAGGACATCAAAGACGCTCTGCGACTCCACGACCATCCTCGATTTACCCATGATCTAACACTCCAAGCGCTGGGGCCGTGGACTGACATCATGCAGAGGCCCCCGAACCGCCTCACTTGGGTGCTGGAAGACTCGGGCGGGAACTCAGGCGAGACAATCTTCCCCTACCTCACGTGGGACCTCCGCCAACCCACCACCGACGCGCCCACTGTCTTCTGGCATGGGACCCGCGGCGACCTTGCGGCCCGTCTTGCTGCCAGCGGAGGGCACCTCTTGCCAGGTCCCCGCCGTGAAGCGAAGGGTCGAACTGGCACCAACGTTGGCCGCACGTACGTGAGCGTGCACCCTTCGCTGGCCGCGTGGTACGCAATGCCGCCCCACCCGCCCTACAGTCTCGAAGACGACACCCTCGCGTGGGGACCCATCGCACTCTGGATGTGCGAGGCCACCCAACCACCGCGCGGGGAAAACAGGCACAACGTCGTGAAAGGGGAGGCCCACGGAGCGCGTCTCATTTACCCTCGGGTCCTGAGCCTCCTCATCCGCATGGACTGGTGCGCCCCCACAGAAGCTGCTTCCAGGTGCCGTGCCCTACCACACGCCTATGGCATGGGCGACTGTGCGCACGCCCTTCACATCGCTGGCTACGATCATCCAGATCTCCGTGAGGCGGCTGAAGCTCACGACCAGGAAGCTAGCACCAGGCGCAGACCAGTCATCGCGGCAGCGTGGCCACCGCCGCAGGCACTATACTCGCCAGAGGCAGCGCGAGTATGGGCCAAACAGCACTACGACACTGAAGCAGCCACCAGGGACGACCCTAACCAGCCCCGCCCACGCGTCTCGCTTCGCAAGCTCCAGCTGGACCCGAAACCACTCATCGACCTGGTGTACACTGGCTTGCAAGCCGTCCCCGTGCGGGGGCATCCTGACGCACGCGAGTCGCGCCCCAGCGGCTCCAGCCCTGGGGCCGCGTCTGGCCCACCGCGCACTCACAAGTCAGGCACAGCCCTGGCGCACAGTCCAGACCGCTCATCGACGACATCAGGAGCCGACGAACGCCGTACGCCTTCCCTCATCAGCGCGGCCGCCGCCCTCGCCCGAGGCCACGCCCGCCCACGGCGATCCGCCTCTCGTTCGTCACGACAGAGTGGCGGAAACTCCACCTCAGACAACAGTGGCATCGAGACGTGGGAGCACATTGAGACGGAAGAGGAGCCGACTGCCTACCACGTCCTCGCCTACCACGTCCGTGATGTGCGGGCCCGTGTCAATGCCCCTGGCATCGAGGTCTGGCTTGACCCTGGTGATCACCACGACGGCGCCTACTTACCGTGGGGGACGACAGTCATGGGCCATCGCGTCATTAACCCTGCGGTGGCGGGGCGGGACGGCTGGGTCATCCTCCACCACGACCACGGCGACACCACTACTAAGCTCTGGGCACCGACCCAAGTCCACGTCAAAGCGGACGACACCTGGCGCACGGTCATGGTACCAGCGGACATGGGGCCCCAGTGGATCGAGTGCCATGCCGAGGACGCTCGCCTCCCCGCCGAGGTTGTCCGCACTACAGGCCAATCCTGGTTTGCTGACGTCTGGCCCTTGTGGGATCGCCCTCGACCCCACCCAGACGACCCAGGCACAAACGAGCATGCGCTCCCGCCTCTACCAGGACGCTGGTCTTGCCTACAGTGTCGATTCCAATGCTGTCAGTACTGTGCGGCTCGCCGCAACACGCAGCTCGGCACCTCGGGCCAACCAACGTGCCCAGACTGTGCCCGCAGCGGACTGCGTACACTTATGGACTGGTCCACGGACTACTCTTGCAACAGTTGGACGTGTGCATACAGCACCGACAACAGGGACTCCGACACATGCTGCCTGTCCAGCAGGTGCCCCCATCCCCCCAGTCCACACAGCCTGCTCGACGTCCGTGCCACAGGGATGCCGCCGCACATCCTTGCCCGCCAATACGGCAACGCGCCAGCCCACCACGACCTCAAGGAACCCCCCCGAGCGCCTTCAGGCCCCGGGGGGGAACCTCCACAACCAGGCCAAGCAGGTTACCAGGGTCAATGGTACTTCCCACCGAGGCCGCGGCGCGTCCCCAGGCAGGGACTGCCTGACGGCACGAGGCGGCCACCTGGGTTCACAGGAACGGGGATGCCCGAAGAACCGTCCCCCGACCAACCTCTCTGGAGGGAAGGCTACGTGCTCTTCGGCCCCCACCAGGCCCTCAAGGAGGAATTCACCTTCAACAAGACGGTCCGCCGACCCTACTCCCTAGCCATCACCAACATGTACAGGGACCGTGTCACGGTCAGGACCGTCTGCGAGTCGATCGCCGAGCGCATCCACACTACCCGCACCCGCTGGCGAGATGTGGTACTGTACTGGGACGCCGAGGGTGGTCCTGGGCCTCAAGCTCTCGACTATGACATGCGACTCTGCGACGCCATGGTGAGCCGTGCCACGACCGAAGCCGAGCTAAACCACGACCGCAGCAACCGTGGTAGTTTCTGCCTCTATGGACCAGCGCACCAGCGAGCTGTAAACATCACGGCGATCTCCGAGCCGCAGAACATCGACTACATGGAGCATGTGCGGCGATACTCACCCGTAGGGGAGACCTACCCAGACCACGCCTTCGAGCACGTCTATCGGGGCTGGCAGCGGCCCGACGTGCCCACCATCCTCCCCGACACCCGCCCCCTCTCGAGAGCCGACCAGCAGCGATATCAACAGCACCAGCAGCGCATTCAGCAGCGCGACCAACGCGACGCAGGACAGCCGAGCACGCCACGCTACCGCTCTCCCGCGCGAGTCCCGACAGGCGGCAGCACGGCCTACGGCGGGGTTGCCGCCTATTACCGTGGCCCCATTGGCGCCAGGCCCGCGGCGGCTGGAGCAGCCGCCTCCAGCTACGGCCACGCCCCCCACGCCAGGGTACACCCAGCGGTCATCGGCTACCCGCGTGCACTCGCGCAGGCCCCCCCACGGGCCACCTCGCCCGTGCCAGGGTCCACGCGCGCCTGGGGCCATTACTCAGGCCGACATGATGGCACCTCCAGCAACCAGCCCGCAGTGATAACCCCTGCGGCTTCAGCCCAGGGGGCTGCAACAAACCGTGGCAGGACAGGGCGCCCTGAAGGATGGCGTGATGCGAACGTGCGTGCTTGGCAACCGCGCCAGCACACGCCCCCGCCAAACGTGGCTGCAGCGCTGCGCCCTGCCCAGGCAAAACCTGCCCCACCTGAGCGGGAGAGGCAGCCGCTTGTCCCGCTCGTCCTCACGTACACCCAGGCGCATCACAGCGCCTCCCCGCGGCACAGCGAGGGAAGCGCCCACCACGTCAGCCCCCGCCCCGACGCTGTCGACCCTGACCAGGCCACAGCCACGGCGGAGGGCGGCACAAGCGCCTCCCGCCAGCCCAGCCCATCACCCTGCGCGGCGCCGATCCGATCCCCGAGCAGGGCGGATTCCGAGCGCGCTAATGCCCAGGCGACCTCGCCACGCGACCGCCACACGGGCGGGCGCGTCCCGCGCAGCAGGTCCTGCAGCCGCCACAGCTCACGCAAGGCCCCAGGGAGCTCCACGAGCTCGCCGCCTCGCGAGACTCAGGCTGATGGCCGAGCCCCCGAAGTGGTGCCACGCTTCGGTGCCAGCGTCATCGAACCTGGCCAGGTCGACCTCGAGCCGACGCCGTCCACGGACCACGAGCCGCCGCTGCCCACCCGCGTGATCGTCCCCATCGACGAGGCGCCGACCTTCGACCCGTTCAAGAACAAGTACCGTGTCAAGGACCTTGCGGCGGGTTTCGGCGGTGGCTCACCGCTCTCACCTCAGAGTCGGGGCGGAGCCCCCGCCACCTCAGCCGCTGCCGCGGCAGCGGCGGCCCCGCGGGGAATCAGCCCTGTCCGCAACGCGGGCCTCACGGCAGCGGGCATGGACGAGGCCCAGCGCCAGGCCACCGACCGCGCTGCTCGAGCTGTTCCACCAGATGCTGCTCATCAAGATACTGACGGGGCGGGCGCGCCACCGCAGGACGGACCAGCGGTGTCGCGTGCGCAGTATATGCGCGTGCGTTGTGCCGCTGCCGCGCCTAGCCGCCGCCGCTGGTTCGCTTTTGCTTTTGTGTTCGGCAGGACGGATCGAGGAGTCGCCTCCCTCTCCCTCTGCTGCCGTCTCACCTCTCCTCCCCTCGTCCCCTATGGTACAGGAGTGAGGAGGATTTTTCGAGACAGTTTTACTGACGTTTATGAACCCCCCCTGGCGCAGTGCCGACCATGTCTCGCCTATACTTCTGGCCTGACGGCGGCTTCAGCCCCGGTCAAGCTAATCCATAGGAACGCCATGAGCTCCTACTGTGGCCAAGCCTTCTACCTGGGCGAGGGTCAGGCTGACCTACACCGTGCGGGGCGTGCAAACCCCAGCTCCACCGATGGAGACGGGCCAGGTCGCTCCATACACCTCGTCAGCCTAAACATCACCAGTCTCTCAGCGAACTGGCCAACCATCACCGCTCTTGGTGTCGACCACAACGCCGCAGTCATAGCACTGCAGGAGACCCGACATGCCAAGCCGACCAGACAAGCCATCGCTACCAGCGCCGCCAATCCACACCACGGGGGATACCACGCCAGTCTTGGACCTGACCTGGATCTGGCGCGAGCCCAGCGCAGAGCTGCCCACGGCGGCACAGACCACACCGTCGTGGGCAACACTGGCGCCTCGGGAGGGGTCGCCATCCTCTCTAAGGATGCCATTGTCGACTCCACTGTCGACGACACTGCGCCCTGTATCGTCGCCCTCAAGGCCAAGAAAAGATGGCACGAGGCCTTTCTCCCGCTCTGCACTCAGCACCGCCGCAGGCGGCGACGAAACAACCACGGGCCCGCTGGGATCTACATAGCGAGCCTCTACGGGATTGCTGGAGGAGACAGCACAGATCTTTTTCGGCTCGCTGACTGCGCCGCCGCTAGGGTCGGCTCAGCCCCGTATTTCATCTGCATGGACGCCAACACGAACATCGACGACAATCCACACCTGCTGCACATGATGCAGCACGGATGGTTTAACGTCGCTGAGGGCACACCAGACCACACCATGCACACATACGGCAATATCCCTGACTGGGACCGCGTCACCAAGTGCCCCCGCACTTCGCGCATCGATTATATCATTGCCAACCAAGCGGCGCGATCCCTTGTCACCGACTTCTGCTATCTGCGCGACTTGCCAGCGAAGTCCCATGTTGGCCTGCAGGTCACGCTTGACCTCAGTCGCCTCGACCATACGGCCCGACGCCTTCTCGCCCCCACGCCCTACCCTCCCAACGATGGAGCTCACGAGGGTCACGAACTGCAGGCATTAGGGACCCTCATCGCTGGGCGATATCAGGACCGCATGGAGCAGGCCGACACACGCGACGACGTGGAACGCATGTTCGCCCTGGCTAACGAGGCCAGTCATGAGTACCATCTCACCCGTCTGCGCGACCTGCCACCTCCACCGCCCGACCACCCAAAAAAGAAGCCCCCCACCATGCACGGGCTCACGCCCATGTTCGAGGAGCGACCAGTTGTCCCCCGCGCCTTCCCCACCTACGGAGCTTCCACGATACACATGAACCGACTGCGCAAGCTCCATCGGCAACTCTGTGAGCTTCGCTTCATCGGACAGCACCATCATTTAGACTGCCGTGCCATCCCGCCGTACCTAGCGCAGCGCATCGACTGCACGTGGACCGCGGCCCGCCTCCTATGTCACAAGCTGCGCCCCACGGTTCTCCTTGACTTCCCCGAGGCCTGGACCCCCGACGAGCCAGCACCTCACGGAGAGCACCTTGACGGTTTGATCCAAAACCTCGACTTAGAGCTGGCGCGACGTGCGAACCGTGCCAAAGCTGAACGCATCAAGATATGGGCTGAGGGCGTCCGCGAGCCAAGCGGGCGAAAGGCGGCCATATACGCACGGGCTGCTGACAGCTCGCCCACGGCGTATCTCCGCACGCCTACCACACCTGACGATACGCAACTCCACTGCGACACCAACGCCTTCAAACCTGACAAAGCTAGCACGGACGATAGCGACGCTGACACCGAAGCTGGCGGCTTCAGCCCCAGCGACGGTAGTTCGCCCGACACGGACAACGACGAAGACCACACTTGTGAACCACCACCTGCACAAGTCCCCGACATTCTCCCTGCCAACGCCATTGTTGCTAATACCAAAGACATGCTTAAGCTCATGGTCGACACCTGGGAGCCCATCTTGGGCAGGTACCGCGCCCGTGCAGGACATGACGCCGAAGCCATGCCGACGTGGGCTGACTTCTACGACGAGTACCGACAAGAGCTGCCTACGCCATCACCAGCTACCCCTTTCCACCTCACCGACGACCAACTCATCCACTTTATTCGCACCCGTTCACCGCGCCGTGCGGGGGGACTGGACGGCTGGACTACTAAGGAGGCTAAGGAGTTACCCGACGACATCCTTCGCCTCTTCGCCAGCGTCTTACGCGCTATGCAACGCACTGGCACCATCCCAGAACCCCTCCTTCATGTGCCAAACCCGTGCCTCCGAAAAGGCCGAGGCGAACTCCCAACGGACCAACGACTTCTCTCGGTGCTTTCCGTTTGGATGTATGCGTGGGAAGCGCCAGCTTACCGCAGCCTCACGGACTGGCGGAAAGGATGGACCCACGCCACGAGCTTTGGCGCTGTCCCCAAAGCTACCATTGGGGACGTCAGCACCTCTCTTGCCCTGCGCATCGAACACGCCAGGGCCTTACTCCTTCCCTTAGCTGGGGCTGCCCTTGACCGACAGAAGTGTTTCGACTACCTCATCACGGACATCTGCCTTAACCTTGCGCTTCACGCGGGGTGCCCCCAAGACATCGTTACTGTCCGCAGAAACTTCTACAGTCGCCACAAACGCTACATCCGCATGAACGGAGCGTACTCTAAGGAATTGGCCAGGACCAACGGTCACCTCCAGGGAAGCTCTTGGTCCCTGGACGACATTAAGCTGCTCATGTGTGTGTGGACCAAGAGACAGCATCGATACGTTCCGCGATCACTCAGCACTACCTTTGTTGACGACAGCAACTCCACTACTCACACCGCGCCTGAGTTGCAGAAATCTCTTGATGAAACCGCCAAGTTTGATCGATTTTCAGGTCAACGCATTCACCCTGGCAAAGTGGCGGGGTGGGCGCTCACCGACGAGCTTCACGCCGCCGTTACCCAGCTCACTCTGGCGGAACGGCCCTTACGCGTGGTCGACTCCTTCAAGCTCGTCGGGAGTTACATCAACGCCGAGGCAGCGCCGGCTCCAGCCGCGCTTAACCTCACGGCCACCGCTGACGCCCGTGTTCGGAGGGCGACTAGTCGCCTGCCGCGCATTGGCAAGCTCCCATCGCCGATGCTTATTAAGGCGCGGCACGCCCGTTCCCTTGCTGCCAGCGTCTGTACCACGGGCACCGACATTCAAGCCCCATCAGGCCCCGTCAAAACTGCCTACAACCATGCCCTTAAGGCGGCTATCCGCCCCAAGGGAAACAAGTGGGTCGAGTTTTGGACTCTCATGGCCGTGTGCGTCCCAGGACACGCCCTGGAGATTGACGCCATCACGCAGCGTGAAGTTTTCCTGTGTCTGCGGCGACAGGTTAATCGCGACGCTACACTCTGCGGTCTCGTCAGGGATCTCCAACACCACGTTCAGACCCTGTTTGGTGGAGGACCTGTCGGACGACTTGTCCAGACGCTCCAGCAGCTCCGTTGGACCTGGCCCACATTTGGCATCATGTACGACGACTGGGGCTGCCAGATCAGTTGGCTGAACTTACCCCAAAACGCCTTCCTTCACATGCTGCGGGCCTCACAACGCAGAGCCTTTCTGAGGAGGATCAAGCCACGGCGTCACGACCTTGGATACCTTGCCTCTGTCAGACAGGGCCTCGACCTCTTCGCCAGCACGTGGCTCGCCCGAACGAAAGGAGCAGCCAAATGCAATGCCTGGCAGCTGGCGCTCCTCCTGAACTACCTGTCGGGCGGGGACCACACCCAACAGCGACGATCCCGATCAAACACGTCTGCTGACCCCAGCCCCATCTGCCGATACTGCGACGAGGAAGAGGAAACTCAGGAGCACACTGTCCGCGACTGCAAGTGCTGGGCCCGAGAAAGACTCCCTCTCACCACCCTCATCAGTGACGAGCAGTGGGCCCGTCTTCCGCCGCACACAAGACACTGCGGGCTCTTCGATGAAGACCCAGCCCTCCTCGACCTGCAGGCCGACCTCGCGAGGGACCCGCTACCTCAGCCCATACCGCGGCCCCCACCTGAGGGAGATCCTGCGGCTTCAGCCCAGGACTCCTACACCACCTACCTTGACCACGACACTGGTTGGACATGGGTCTACGCTGCCACGGACGGTGCATGCACCAACCAAGCCATCCCATTGCTAGCACGAGCGGGCTACGGCGTCTACTACGGCATCGACCACCGCATGAACTACAGTGCACGCGTTCACGGCATTACGCAGAACGCACAGCTTGCGGAGACCCTCGCCATTGTCCACCTCACGGCATGTGCTGAACGGCCCGTACACGTTTTCGTGGACAACCAGGCGGTGGTCGATGGGTTCCAAAGTATCATCGACGGACACTCACCACCGCAGGGCACGCACGTGGAGCTCTGGGAAAAGATCCACCGATGCGTCATGGCCAAGCCCAACATGTTCCGCGTCGAGAAAATCGCAAGCCACCTGGGAGACATGGGCATCGACCTCGGGCTCATCGGGCCCATCGCGGAGGAGTTCAATCGTCAGGCTGACGCCCTCGCCACAACGGCGGCACGTACTCATAACCTTCCAGACGACATTGTCGAAGCTGCCAAAACACGACATCGCCAAGCGACCGTGCTTCATGGAGTCGCTGTCGCCATCTACGAGCGTAGACACCGCACACTCCCCCTCCCACACCGCAGGGCTGGGTTTACAGCTGCGGAACTCAACAAAATGGAACCAAACCCCCTGCTGTCTGACCAGGCACCACCCGCGGCTGGACCAGACATCCCACAGAACCCGGACGAGCTCTGGGCCGAGGCCCAACGGGCGATATTCGACGAACAGGAGGACGACCCGTTCGGCTTTGGCGGGGGCCTTGACTTCCTAGGCGACGGGCCAGCCAGCGCCAACCTTGCCCCGTCGGGCACCCGCACGTCGCCCTCGACTCCGCCACTGAGAGCGGCATCGCACCCACATGACAACGCCGCTCACCTTCAAGACGCTGACGAACAGGAGGACGACCTGTTCAGCTTCGGTGGGGGATCGGACGCTTTGGACGACGGACCAGTCAGCGAAAACCCTGCCCCGTCGGGCAACCTCTCGATGCCTACCGCGACTCCGTCCCCGAGAGCGACATCGCCCCCATACGATGATATCGGCCACCGCCAAGACGCCGACGACGACCTGGGTGACCCCCGCGGACTGAGTGGCATAGACGACGCACCGCCGACACCCCACGCTGCCGACCATGCCGCCCTACCGAGACGCCACCCTTCTACGCGGCCGACCTCAGAGCCCTTGCACGGCATCATGATTGGTCCCACCGCGCAAACCACTCCGCCCCCCCACCAGCGGCAGCCCGCGGGGGCGGCTTCAGCCCCCCCGCAGGGCACTGAACCAGACAGGCCCTCGCGCCCCGTCCACGCTTCCATCGTTGCTGAGCGAGAGGATGCGGCTCTCCCGACCTCTCGGGGCGTGGCCCTAGCGGCTCCAGCCCTGGGGTCGCGTGTTCCCCTCCAGTCACCTTTCAAGGGTGACGGACGACAGCGTACAGGGTGCCGCACTACGCTAGTCCACCATCTGGACAGGCGTACCGAGGACCTCGCCTCTGTCTCGAGGCCCTCGGCCGCTGGCACTGAGCAGCCACCCCTCACCGACCGCGAAACCGAGCTGTCCCAGGCTATGGCTGCTCTCCAGCAGAGGTGCGTTGCTCTCGCCGCGGACCTCGCCGCCGCCCAAGCTCGCCAAGGCCCTCTACTCCAGCGCCTCCACAGCGCCGGGCGAGCCTTCGCCGAGCTGCTCACGCCCTCGCCCGATGGTGCCGTGCCGTCACTCACCATCCAAGCTATGCTGTCATCGTTCCGCGGCGCTCCACCTGGTGCCCCGCGCTAATCTCCTCCTTTCTGCCTGCCCGTGTGTACGCGTGGCTCCGCGTCCACGGTGTCAGGGCGTGGGGGCGGGGGGTGCCCCGTCACTGCGCGCCGCTTAGCGGCCAAGCGCCCAACTGGCGGTCTGCCAAGCCGCCTAGCCACGTGTCAGCACGTCGCCTTTCTTGTTGGGGCCTCTTTCTTTACGCGGTCTGACAGGTGAGATCATCACCGTCTGTCCGCCGTCTGTAGCGTCTGTCGCACTGCGCCGGGGGAGGGGTTTTTTGTTGCCCGCCCTCGTATCTAAAGGCTGCACCGCCGCAAATAGTGTTTTGCGAGTTGTCGCACCGCAGTGCGCCTCGCGGACGGACCCTGGTCCGCCTACTTGTCCGCTCTCTCGCTCTCCCTCTCTCTCTCTCTCTCACTCTCTCACTCTCTCTCTCTCTCTCTCTCTCTCTCTCTCTCTCACTCTCTCTCACTCTCTCTCTCACTCTCTCTCTCTCTCACTCTCTCACTCTCTCTCTCTCTCTCGCACACTCTCTCTCACTCTCTCTCTCTCTCTCTCTCTCTAGGCCATCGACGCCCCGATTTACAACGAGAGGGGCCTGCGCACGCCGCGGGCCAGAATGCGCGGAAGGCCCGGAGATTTACTGTCCGGGAAGAACGACCGACACTCGGCAATGCCAGAGGCCTGTGTGCCGAGGCTGTTCATTTCAATGCCCTCTGTGCAATCTGAGCTACTTGTGCCATGAGTGCTCGCCTCCGAAACAGCGCAACTGCTTCGCGTACAGGGGCCGCGAATGGGAGCAACAGCAGGAGATGAGGCAGCATCAGCTAGAAGAGGAACGCCTCTCTGAGATCGCAACCGCGCGCCCCTTGACGGCTGGCATGGAAGCTAATCAGAAAAGGCAAACCGAACTCATTGCACAGCAGGCGGAACATGAACTCAACGTAATCCTTCGAAGGGAAAAGGAGGAGAATGCGGCCTTCCATGAGGCTGCGCTTTCGGCGGATCGCGAGGCTAAGGAGCAAAAGAAGGCTGAACACGCCAAAGCAGAACAGGCCCGTCTTGCCCCCCGGGGGGCACGAGACAGGGAAGCCAGGCTTGAGGAACAGATCCGTCTGAAGCTCCAGGAGGCTACCGCGGCGCATGAACAGTCCGTCTGCAAAGCGGAACAGGTCACAGCGACGTCAATCGCCGAGAAGCGCCACCTGGAGGAGAAAGCAGTCGTCGCACAAAAGACGGCCGAGTCAGCCAGCCGCAAAGCTCGGTCAACGCAGCTGCGACTCGAGAAGGAGGCAAGGGATTCGCAAGCTGGCGCTGCCAAAGTACATGCTGAGCGCAAGCTGGTCTCAGAACCCGCGGCGGCAATCCGGGGGGGGGGGGCCAGCGGGGGGGCCGAGGCGCTGATCCGAGCATGGGCGGAGGATTTTGAGGAACAGGAATCAGCCGCTCGCAGGGCGACAGAGCTGGGGCCCCTGCATCAACATGCTCAGCGCGTCGTGGCGACTTTCCAAGCCGGACGTGACAGCGCGAGGATCGAGGCGGAAGAAGCAATTCAGGCCATGCGAATCGCTGAAATACAGGCCCACTTGGATGTCGAAGCAGCAAAACAACACTTCCAGAGGGAAGCTGTTTCGAATGTGCAGGAATGGCAAGCTCAACGCAAGCTGACGCATCGACAACAGGCGTTGCAGCTGGCGCAGGACGGCCTGCAGGGCATGACAAGCACGGTGAGGGGGGCGGCCTCGGCGACCGCGACGCGCGTTCGATCGAACGGCGGGACCATGTCCCAGCGAGAGGGTTCGCAATCCGGACCGGCCATGTCCGATGAAACCAGATGCTTCGCATGCAACGCCCTGCGCGCGTGCGAGCGACGCCGACGAACGTTCTGCGCCCGGCACTACGACTGGGCGATGAGACGCTGTCGACAGTGTGAAGACGACCAGGCGCGTGGCCACGAGGCCGCGTTGAGGGGGCGGCATGAAGAAGAGGAAGCCGCGATGAAGAAAATATGCAAGAAGAGGGGGGGGCCAAGCGGTCCCGAGACGAAGCTGGGGCTCAGGCCGAGGCCATCGCCCTTCGTCGCATGCATGAGCTCGAAGAAAACGCTGAACTGCGCGCTTAAAATGGAAGAAGCCGCGCGTGCCCAAGCCGATGAGATGCGAGAGAAGGCCGAAGCGCTGATGAGAGAAACAGAACTCAGCGCCGCTAAGGCCAAACAGAAAGATCGCAACCACCTGGAGTTGGTCCCCAGCGAGGCGCAACAACAGAAAGAGGAACATAACAGGAAGAAGCAGGAGGGGCCACCGACCTATTCCTTCCCGGGGTATACCACGCCAGCCCGGCCGAAGAAAACCACGGCCACTGCGGGGGACCTCGCATGGGGCGGCGACGAGCCTCTTCACCAGGGCCATGCTAACGGTGCAGGGGACAAGCAGGGAGGAAAGAAGGGCGGCATTGGAGGTGCGCCTGGGGGCGACGACCCTGATGATGGAAGCGATGATGACGACGACAGCGACGGCGCTGATCCCGATGGAGACGACGATTCCGAGGAGGAGGATTCCAGCGATGAGAATTATGAGAGGTCCGAGGAAGGATGAAGAAGCCGCGAACCGGAGAATCGGCCGATACGCCGTAGCTCAGAACGCCGGGCAAGACTGTCCAGGGGGAGGTGGCCCACCACCCCCGGGCCCTCCTGGAGGAGGTGGAGGCCCGGGACTCCAGAATGGGGGACTGGTTCCGGCCGTGACCCCATGGGTTGCGACGGGTCGGATTGACAAAGTTACCCTAGACCCCCTGCCAGACGCGGGCACCTTTCGAATGTGGAAGGGGTCCGTCATGCGGGCAGTGGCTTCACGTTCGCAGCAAAACCATGTTTTGACAACAAAATAAGCGAAGCGTTCGAACCCAAAACGGTGAAAGCCAATGCGTTGAAGGACCCAGGCCAATACTTTGGGAACCTTGATATACGCATAGGGGCAGATCTCGTTGCGAAATTCAACAAGGTCCAAAGGGATCCGAATGCTTCCCACGTCCTTCGACATCTCGCCGACGAGGTCGACCGCGCTGACTCCGCACAACTGCAGAATGGGAAGCTGCTCTCGGGCAGGTCGATCCTCCGCATTATCCAAACTCACGTCGCCACTCGAGAGGACCATGGACAGGTGTATGCCTACGAGGATCTTATGTCCATTCAGATCAAGGGGGAGGGCAAAGAGGCAGACCGAGACCTCTACCACTTCTCTGACGACTGGATGGGGGCGACGCTAGAAATGGAGAAACCCCACAAATCTTGCAGACCATCCATTCAGAGCCACTTCTACAAGCAGATGAAGAAGTGCCCATGTATGACCATGACCCTTGCTATGTACGATCACAGCAACGACCCCTACGGGAAGGGCATGGAGTCCTATGAACTGCTCTTGGGCGTGATCTCGAGCCAGGTGCTGAAGGGTCGGGGAGAGGATAACCGGAGAACCCAGAAGCAGCATTTAACAAGCGTGGAGTAAAACCCAGTGGCGGAAGGACGGGTGATGGGAACGAGGATTCAATCACCATGAAGGACGGGGGGGCTTGAGGAATCCGTCATCTGTCGACGTTGGCAGAAGGCAATGTTCACTTAGTCGGCAAGATTGTCAGGAGAGAGGCAAAGGCAGAGGCGACAGCAAGAGTGGGAAAACTGACCAGCCTCAGAAAAAGGATGGGCGCGGTGGCAGCCGCGGTAGAAGCGACCCCCCATCCAAGAGCAGGAGTCGAGTTTGTTACGCCTACAGCCGCGGCCCCCAGAATTGCGATGGCCCCTGCGGTCGCGAGCATCGGCCACCGACAAAACAGGAGAAGCAGGGGCGAGGCGCCCGGGAGCAGAGCCTCCAGAAGGCCGGAAAGGGCTTGCCATGCAGTCGCAACGCGGAGCAGACGGCCGCGGCCGAGAAAAGCGTAAACGCTCTGAAGCCATCGGCCGCTCCGCACTTGACGGTGGAAAGCCGCGGGGTAGTAAGTCAAGTGGTCAAAAGGGTAAATCCAAGGCGAAGTGCCGGTGCCACTTGGACGGTCAAACGCGCCCTTTCGGCGACAAGTGCCGGCGCAAGTGATCCGGGGGGTCGGCGCGCAGCACCCATGGTGCTGGCGCCGCCCCGGCGGGGGGCGCGGCAGGATGCCACTGTGCAGCTCCTGCGGAACAGGTGCAGTTGGCCAGCCCAGCTGCGCCATTCGCCGGGTCACGATCCCGCGCGACAATGCAAGGGCCCATGGCCAGCCCTGGCAACGAGAGGTCAACCATTACCCCGGGTCCAAACGATGAGGCCGCGGGAGACGATATCGCAATCGCAGCAAACAGCAAACGCACAGCGCCGTTCAGCCGTCGCGAAGACCGATGATTCTCTCTTTATTGGGACGCTGAGATGCTTGCTGGCGGGCGGGATTCAGTCGCGTCCGAAGGGGGCGCTGGGCCTGCTCGAATCGGGAAGACCCGACAGAAGCTCCTTGCGCCATGCCGCGGGGGGCAACGACAAGCAGACATCAGCCGCTGACAAGAAATAACGGAGGGTAATAATCCGCCTTCTACACACTTCCCCACGCCGTGGACGCTGAGGAAGATCAGAGAGATCGAGCCAAGACCGGCTGCCACGAAGCACGGAGACCCGTTTTGTTTTCCGAAGAAGTGGCAAGATTGGCGTGGCAAGACCACCCGAGTGCATCAGCAGCTTGCAAATAACGACGCGAGTGATCTGGAGCATGAGGTGTGGAGGTTGTGGCTGGACTGCGAGTTGGCGCCCGCGCATGAAGGCGGGCGCAGTAGTGATGCCGGGGGCGGCCATGCCGATGCCCCATCAGCTAAACGACACAGCCACAGGAAGGGGGCTAGTGAGGCAGTCCAACTCGGGTCAATGCGATTCATTATAGACACCGTCTGTGGCTCTAACCTGAATGCTCCCAAGTACATACAGAACGCAGGCGCCATCAGCAAGGTGAAGGAGCTCCAAGTTCCAATCGCGCTGAACACGGCCGGGGGGCTGTCTAGCGCCCTTGGGACTGTGAAGGTTGCCTGCGATCGGCTATTGAGTGGTAAATTCGACGCGATTGTAATGCCGGAGACACCGAGCGTGATATCCGTGGGCGAACTATGCATGGATAACGGCTACAGTTTCCAGTGGAAGAGTGGGAAGCCGTATCTCCTCCTACCCAATGATATGAGAGTGGACCTGACGGTTGATGATAAGATACCGCACCTCAACATTGGGGGGGGGGGTGAGGTTTTGGGTCAAGTAGACGAGGCAGCTCCCGCCTACCCAGTAAGGTTAGCGCGGTGGGCCTGTGTGGAGGGTAACGCGAAGTCATGCCTGGCAGACCCCGAGCAAGCGGGTGGCCTTGGCCCCCCGCTCCGGGCTGTTAGGCGCCGCGCAACCTTGGATTTGCACTCGCATGAAGTAATGGCGGATGATTCGTATGTGGACGGAGTCCTGGAGGACCGTTCGGGTCACCGCTGCGGGGGCGTGCCTCATAGAGCCGACCTCGACGGCAGGGGCGCCGTTACCTATTTCTACTATGAGCCAAAGATGGCGAGCCGGGGGAGCTGGCAGCCTGGCCCCGCCGGGATCGCCAACAAAATGCCACCGGCTCCTACATGCCTCGGCCATGCCGTTGGATGTGGGAGACAAGCCGCTCCCGCACCTGCTGAGGGGGCGGCAGAACAACACGCGGAGGAACTGGGCGCTATCGATCTAGTCGACGATGATGGCGCCGATGACCCAATGCAGGAGTCAGGAGGCGAGCCGAGCAAGGTTGAGTGGCTCCAGAAGGAGGCGCAGTCCCGCAAACACCTCGTGACACACCTGCCAAATAATCCGCACTGCCCGACTTGCACCTGGGCGAAGACACCCAGGGCGCAACAGCGCAAGAAACATAACAAATCGCTAAAGAAGCTGAAGCCTTTCTCGGAACCGAAGGCATCCGGAGGCCTGTGCACCATGGATCACTGGTTTGCGTTGGATGACCTCTCGAGGGAACGCTACGGGGAAACCTCGTGTGTGACGCTGCGCGATCGGTGACGCTGCGGCTAAGGGCACCTTCGGCAAATCGGCCGAACAGGTTACATATGTCCAGGTGAATCTGCGCGCACCACATGAGCAGTTCGTGTATGTATATATATATATATATATATATATATATATATATGTATATATATGGTCGCTTTTGACAAGCCGAAGTGACGTGTCTGTGCCCCGTGGGTTCGCCGCATCGACGCCTGCCGTCGACGTGTCTGCTCAAGTCTTTGAGGGGCGCAGCCTGCCCCCAGCTTACGGTCGTGCGCGGTCTCGGCTTTTCAGTCTTCTGTCACTTGAGTGCCATAGGAGTGGCGCGCTGGTGGTGGCAGGCTGCGCCGAGGCTGGTGCCCTCCTCTCCTGCGTCGGCTGCAGGTGCTGTCCAGCCCGAGTTCCTAGCGCTGGAGCGGGAGGAGCCGCCCGAGGTGCTGGCCCCGCTGTCGGATTGCATCGCGGCGGTTGTGGGTGCCAGCCCGCCGTCAGGGCGCCCGTCGCCGTGCACCCCTTGCCCGGCCTGCCCAGAGGCAGGCGAGTCGTCGACGCCTTCCTGGACGCTGCAGATCGGGACCGGGCTCCTGGGGCTGCTGTTCGTGGAGAGTGCCAAGCTTGTGGTCTCTCTGGCCCGTCAGCTCGGGAGCGCTCTGTGCCAGGTTGCTGGAGGAGGAGGCCCGCGCTCGCGCGTCGCCCTCGGCGACTGTGCGCGCGCCTCGCCAGAGCCCGAGCTCGGGCCAGCTGAGGCAGTTGACTTCCACGCCCTCGCGCTCGAGCAGGCGCGGGCCAGCCAGTTCAGGCGTTCACAGGCGCAGTGATGGCTGGCTCTATCTACTTGGTCAGATACCGCGTACCTGGACCCGTTATCTCCCATGAGAGGTTGACGTTGGGCGAGAGGGGTGCGTTGTCCTACATGCTGACGCTTGATGGCGACAGCTACGATGAGGGCACTGCGCCCACGCCGGCCATCGCTGAGGTCATCAGGCTCGCCGGCCAGGGTGGTGCTACGGCAGGCGTTGGAGGAGCCCACGTGCATCGGTTTCGGCGCCCGCGGAGTGCTGTTGAGGCTTGGGCTGCAATCGGGCACGGAGTCGCCGGTGGCTTTCGGCGGCCTGCTGGCAACAACCTCAATCTCGAGCTCGCCGCGGGGAGCGTGCTCGGGGTGGCTGCCGGCATTTACCCCCTCGTCGACCCAGGCGCACCTGCCGCCGCCCCCGCTGCCGTGGCCGCTGGCGGCGCCCCTGTGCCCGACGGGGGAGTGGGCGCCCTGGTCGCTGCCTTTGGCGGCGCTGCACCCCCGCCTGCCAGCCCGGAGGCCGTGGCGCCTCCCGCGGCCGCGCCGGCGGCCCCTGGGGCCTTGGCGGCCCCCCCGCCTGTCGCCGCGGCTGCTGCTGCTCCAGCCGCTGCTCCTGAGGCGCCCGTCGTGGCGCAGTCCGTCCTGGCGCCTGTGCCGGGGCCCCCGGCCCTGGCGTCGCGTCGCTGGCCTCCTTCGAGGCCGTCGGCCGGTCTCTCCAGGTGCAAGAGGAGAAGTGCCAGTACCACCTGAACGACGAGAACGATGGCGAGAGCTATGACCGGCACCTCTTCCTCGGGAACCAGCACTCCCGTTGGAACCCTTGTGTTTGCCCGCTGCTGCAGTCCTTCGTGGCTGCCGAGCTGTCCCGCGAGGCCGCGCTCGCCAAGGAGCGCCGCAAGGCGCATGAGGAACGAGCCCCCCGCAGCCATCCGCCAAGAAGCCTGGCAAGAAGGGGCAGCGAGGGCAGGGCGGCGATGCTTGATCGACCCGCGGCGGGGATCCTGGGCGCCCCCGCCGCGCTACCAGCCCACGGCGCTCTCCGCTCCTCTCCGGCAATGGAGGAGGCCCGCCAGCGCGACCTCTTCCCGTTACCCGCCTCGGAGCTTGCGACCCACAATTTTGACAAGGTCTCTGTCAGCCGCTGTGTTGCCCGCCGTCGTCTTCGTGCTGCCCATGCTGATCGCTGGGCTGCCGAGGGCGTGGACGCGTTGAATGACATGTACGGCAGTTTTGTGTCCAGCTCCGGCGTCAGCCTCAATGCAGGTCAGCGACTGGCCCTGGATCACGTTCGCCGCAGCTATCGACGTGTCGGCCCACCTCCTGCAGACCTTCTTTCAGGACAGGGAGCCCTCAGCGCGCCCCTGTCAGGCGCGCCTGGCTACACCAGTGGTGGCGGGCCCGTCGCTCCCTACGACGGCGACAAGATCGCCTGGCCTTCCACTTCCAGCAAGCCCATTCCGTTGACCGACCTGCTTGGCGAAGTGGAGACGCCTCGTGGCTTAGGGATTGGAAGGAACACATGCTCCGTCTCAGGCTGCTCGGAGCCTCCGCGCGGAGGCCTGCCCCTGGGGCGCATACGTCGACCCGGTGCTGAAGCACAACGTACGTGAATATGCGACCTTTTTGAGAGAGGCCTGGCGCCGTGGGATGCTGACTTGGAAGCATGGGCACGGCGGCGACCTTGGGCTGTTTGTCGTCAGGCGCAAGGGCGAGCGCCTTCGGATCATCTTCGACACGCGGGTCATCAACTGTGACTTCGTTCCTGCTCCGTCGACGCGCTTGCCTACTCCTTCGGCTTTCGGCGCGCTGGAGGCGGATCAGAAGGTCTTCATCGCTTCTGGGGACCTGGAGGCGGCGTCTTATCACATGCTGGTTCCCCCTGACATGGTCGGACGCTTCTCCTTGCCGAGCCTGGACGCGGGGCTGCTGCTGAACTGCGGGGTCTCCGACCTGCCAGCTGGCGCGGGGCAGCCGATCGCGCCGTGTCTGCGCGTGCTGCCCATGGGCTTTTCGTGGGCCCTCCACCTGTGCCAGGGCGTCCTGCGGCGCGGCATCAGCCTCGGCGGGTTCCCGGCGAGCAGCCTCATCGAGGGCGGCCAGCCTGGGCGGCAAGTGCGACATGGAGAGCTACCTGCTTGTGCCGGCTACGTGGACAACTTCTTCGCGATGGGCACGGGGGCCAGCAGCACGGACCGCCACTGCGACAGCGTGCGTTTCCAGCTCGAGAAGCTGGGGCTTGTCGTGCACGACCGGGAGCCTGCCAGCCACGACGCGGAGTTCCTGGGCTTCAGCTTCTCAGAGGGGCGGTTCTTGGGCGTTCGGCCCAAGTGTTTGTGGCGTCTGCGGCTGTCGATCGAGAAGCTCCTCCGCATTGGCAATTGCAGCGGACTGCTCATGAAGGTCCTGCTTGGCCATGTCAGTGGGTCTGCGCTTCTCAGGCGTGACTGCTGCAGGCGTCGTATGCTTTCGCCGCCAAGGCCGGCAGCCAGCCTCTAGCTCTGTGGCGCTCTGTGCGTGAGGAGTTGTGGCGCGTGAGGTGCCTCCTTCCTCTTCTGCAGGCCGACGTGCTGGCTGGCTGGCACGGGCAGGTGGTCGCGTCCGACGCGTCTGAGTTCGGGCTCGGACTCGTGCGACGCCGGCTCCCGACTGACCGAGTCGCGGAGCTTGGGCGTCAGTCCGAGCGTTGGCGCTACCGAGTCGAGGGAGGTTCGCGAGCCCGCGAGAGAGCGCTGCATCACCTCGACCCCTCGTCACCTCCAGTGCCTAGCTCTTCATCGTCTACATCTTCTGGAGGCCCCTTCCTAAACGTATCGGAGGCCGTCTTCGACGAGATTCCTGGAGATGTTCTGGAGGCGTCGTCCTGGGCTGGCGCGGCCGCGGTGCAGATCTCGGAGGGCCCCAACATCTTGGAGCTTGAGGGTGAGGCTTTGGTATTAGCAGTTCGTCATGTTCTTCGGAGTTCACAAGCTTACGGTAAACGCATCGTCGCCCTGGTCGATAACCTGCCCCTGGCCCTTGCGGCCACCAAGGGGAGAGCACGGTCTCGTCATCTTAGAGGGCCCCTTCAGAAGCTAGCAGCTCTCAGCCTGGCCTCGGGATCTCGGGTCTACGTGCGGTGGATCGCCTCAGAGCTCAACCCTCGGACCCGTACTCACGTGGGCTCAGAGGGTGGTTCTCGGGCGCGCGCCTTTTGCGCGCCCGGGCCGCGCCTTCTCCTGCTGCCGAGACGGGCGGCCCTGACAGCCTGACAGCTGATGTCGCGGCGAGCGCCCCGGGCCTCGGGCGGCAGTCGGCAGTCACAGGCGCGCGCCACGCTGGCGCAGAGCCTGCTGCAGGGCAGGGAGCCCATCGCCGAGCGCACCTCGCTGGAGCAGCTGGCGATCAAGGAGTCGACCGAGGAGCTCTACCGCTTGGCGTGCAGCAAGTTCACGGATCACTGCATCCTCCACCAGATCTCCTGGGCCACCTTCCGCGTGCTGGACCTGGCCGCGCTGGTCTTCCTCAACAGCCAGTTCCACTCTGGCGCGGCGGTGGCCGAGGGGAGCCAGCTGCTTGCCGCCCTGGCGCACTTCCTCTCAGAGGTTCGGCGTGCTGGCAAGTCGGCACTCTCGCAGAGCTGGCGCGCGACAGCGGCTTGGAAGCATCGGGTGCCCAGCTTCACGCGCTTCCCGCTGCCGCGATCGGCGACCTTCGCGGTTGCGGGGGGCATGATCGCCCTTGGCCTGTCGCGGATGGCGCTGTGGATAATGGTGTCCTTCGTGTGGTACCTCCGCCCGTGCGATTGCTTCAAGTTGGAGGCGCAGCACTTGGTGGCGCCCTCCGCCAAGGCGGGGCTTGCCCACCAGGCGCGGGGGCCCCTGCCCCACGACGCGGCGGAGGCCCCGCCGGGCAAGACTGGCATTTTGGAGGAGTCGGTCCTCGTGGGCCTGGGCGCGTGGCTCAACCTGCTGCTCGAGGCGCTCTCGATGGCGACGCCGCCCGGGCAGCTGCCGTGGGCTTTCAGCCCTGCGGATCGGCCGTATCGCTGCTGGGTCTGGACAGCCTCGGGCCTCACTTCTACTCCCTCAGGCACGGCGGGGCGTCGTGCGACCTCCTGGCCAAGCGGGGGGCAGTGGAGCTGGTCCGGCGTCGTGGACGCTGGAAGGCCGCCTCGTCAATGGCCAGGTACGCCAAGGAGTCCAAGCTGCTGCGTGAGATCGGCCGCGCCCCGAACAGCACCTTCCTGTTCGGGATCTTCGCGGAGCAGAACTTCCAGGATCTCGTGGGCAGCGGCTTCTTCCACGCGGGGATATTCGACCAAGTGCCCGACCCGCTCAAGCTGCACGTCGCGCGCCTGGCCACGGCGGCTGCTGCTGGTCCGCCGAGTTTCGCCTTCCTGAGCTCCGCCCGAGCGGCGCGGAAGCGGCCAGCCAGCGCAGGCAGCGCAAGGCCGGCTGCTCGCCGCCGCTGAGCTGCACTACCGCCGGCATCCTGCGCTGGCTGCGAGAGGAGCTCCAGGTTGCCATGCAGATGGCAACGCGGCGGCGCCACTGTGTCTTTCTGGAGTTGTTCGCCGGCTCGGCGGGGATTTCAAAGAAGCTGCGGGCGGCTGGCTACGGCGCCGTTTCTCTTGACATTCAGTATGGTGCGCATGGGAACTTATTGGTGCGGTGTGTTGAGCGTCTCAAGGGGTGGATTAGCTCTGGGCTCGTGCTCGGCGTGCTCTTCGGCACGCCTTGTACATCATGGTCTCAGGCGCTCCGGCAACCGCTGCGGAGCGCTGACTCCCCCATGGGCCTCGACTCGCTCTCTGACTCTCAACGTGCTCGTTTGACTTTGGGCAACGCCACGCTTTTCGTCACTTGCAGGCTCATAGACGCGTGCAGACGCGCCCGTGTGCCAGCCTTCCTGGAAAACCCAGACAGATCGCTGATGTGGCTGGCGCCTCGTCTGATCAGTCTGTCTCGCGGCTCTGATTTCTGTAGCGCTCGTTTTCATCAGCGTCAATTCGGGACGCCTTGGAAGAAGTGCACTCGTGTCGTTTCGTGGAATGGTGGTTGTCTCTCGCGATTGCAGCGCTGGCGCCACGCCAACGGCAAGATCTGCAGTAGAACTGGCCTGCAGCATCAGGAGCTCGCGGGCAGGGCTCCATGTGGAAAGCACTGGGCCGCCATTGCCGCCGCCTATCCTCCTGCGCTCTCCAAGGCTATTGCCACGTCTATGATAGAGGCTGCAGAAGCTCTCAGGGTGTCGACGCTCTGGAACAGGTTTAAACATTGAGTTTTGTGTTTCGGCCATCCTGGCCATTCGTTGTCCTGTTCGGGTATGGGAGTCTCTCCGAGTTGCGCCTGCGCGCCTAATCATTTGCCGCTGTGAATGATGTGCCTTGCTCCAGACACGATAAAAACAGTTTCTGGCCTTCCCGGCGGGGCTGTAGGCTAAGGCCCCGGTCGCTTTTGACAAGCTGAAGTGACGTGTCTGTGCCCCGTGGGTTCGCCGCATCGACGCCTGCCGTCGACGTGTCTGCTCAAGTCTTCCCTCCCTCGCCTCCCATGTTCGCCTCGCTTCCCCTTTTCGCTCCTGCTCTTCCTGCCCCTCCTTCTTCGGCTGGCCGCTCTCTGAAGGTCTGTGCTCACTGCATGTTGCTGCTGAGGGGGGTCTCTCCGAGTTGCGCCTGAGCGCCTAATCATTTGCCGCTGTGAATGATGTGCCTTGATCCAGACACGATAAAAACAGTTTCTGGCGTTCCCGGTGGGGCTGTAGGCTAAGTCTCTCTCTCTCTCTCTCTCTCTCTCTCTCTCTCTCTCTCTCTCTCTCTCTCTCTCTCTCTCTCTCTTCTTATATATATATATATATATATATATATGTATGCGGATCCGGCGCGAAAGCTAAATAATGCTTGCCAGGGCCTGAAGATAGCATGCGACCCCACTCAGCCGGCGAATAAAATGCAGAGATCCGTAGGTGAGCGTGCCAATGGCGTCGTTCAGGACGGTGCAAGAACATTCTTCATGACTGCTGGCCTACCGGCGCAGTTCCGGCTTTGCCGTCTCATATTTTTGCACTTGCTACAACGCAACGCATGAGGAAAACGGCAAGACTCCGTGGAAGTTACGGTTCGGTTGGCCATTTAATGTTCCGCTGGTGCCTTTCGGATCCGCAGTCCGATCCTTGCCGCCGCCAGAACCCAGAATCAAGCAACCCCAGATGGCCCCACGAACAGAGTTGGCATTTATCTTGGGTGCGTTCAGCATGCGGGGGGGCTTGCTGGCCCTGACCACTACTGCATGCCCTTGGCGCAGCTAGAGGGCCTGAACTTCACTGCCGGCATGAAGGCGGACGGCAACATACCCATTGTCGAGAGATCTGAACAGGAATGGACTGACGCCAACGTGGAACAGAACGCCATAGGCTCTCCTGATGGGATCGTCGACAATGTCGATAAGCATCCCCCCGTGCATTTCCCGCCCAGGCGCGCCTATGACACGGCTGCCGCTAACGTTGACAGCATCACCCTTGAACCCTGCTCTCGGGCGGAAATGCCGGGGAAGGACAGAAAGAGGAGCCGCGTGCCAAATCCGGGGGGGGGCGTCTAGCTCCCACGGGGGCATGATGCCAGGGCCGGGCGCTCCCGACGCCCATGGCATGGAGGGAGGTGAGCCCCGCGTCCATTGCGAAGGGGTAGACGAGGTCAGGGATGGCCATGATCCAACAGATGGCGGAGGACCGTCGGGCCCTCCTCCTGGCCCAGAACTCCCGCCAGGTGCCAGGCGCAGAAGAGTGGAATTTAGTGCGGTGAAAATCGGCGAGGACCTTGCCGAGTCGGAAGTTATTCTTGCCAGACAGACCAAGTTCCTTGCGGCCCCCGCCAGAGGAGAGCCGAAGGCCGAGCAAGTCATGGCAAGAACGACGCAGAACCTTGACACAGGAGAATACCCCGAGAAGAATGCCGCGGTTGTAGGAAAGACGATGGAGGGGCTCACGAAGTCGCTCCCATTGAAAGGCAAACAGAAGACATCACATTTCGGATAGTCTATCATTACGATCCATACTACCGAAGACCGAACGAGGTGGCCGTGTACCATGAAGTGATTGGCCATGCTATGCTCCGGCGCGCCCAGAAGGAGTCTACTAACCCAGGTGTCCACCCTGATCGACGGTTCAAGACAGGCGGCCCTGAACGCAAGAGACTCATTGAGGAATGCAAAACCGAGAAAATGGAATTCTATGGCCTGGGGGATCCAGGCCCGAACACAGACCTACTGAGAGCCATAGGCATCGATATGCCTCGGCCAGCGCCGACCTACATCGTGGCTGCTGTTGCCCAGTCCAGCACGGCACAGATAGACGTGTACGCGTTGAAAGACTTGCAAGCGTGGCGCACAGAAGCGTGCACGACAGATGAAGAATCAGGGTCGCCCCATGGGTGGCCCACGAGCACCGACGATGAAAGTGACTGGGGCCGCGCGGCTTTAGACTGCGCGGCCGCGACAAGGCGTCGCGGCGTTCCTCGCATGCCCCTCCGTGGGAGAGATGCGGGTCACGACGCTCGCCGGCAAAAGGAACCGGCTTGCCGGCCACGCTGCAGCCCGTTCGCGGACTCCATGCAGACCGGTGAACAGGAGGCGATCTTCGCTCTTCCATCAGAACCGCGCGACTCTAAGGTCAGACACTGTGCCTGCGTCGCCCGCCCAGTCGCCAAGGCGGAGGCGGCGAACAACGAGAAGGCCCAGAAAGCATTGATGGATGAATGGAGACGTCTGAGAAAGGTCAGGACATGGGATGAATCCAAAGGTCAAGAGCTCTGTTATGTTCAGGCAAAGATGAAAGGGAAAACCTTTCACATCGGGAGGCTTTTTTGCGATCCTAATTGAGAAGAATTATGAACTTCCTGGGGATCACAGAGATCGCAAATTCATGGGAAGGGTCGTATTTGACGGCTCCGATGTGGTAGATCAAGACAAGAACGTCGCACTGTTTCAGGAACTGCCCAGCTGTCCTGCGACGATGCAGGCCAGCAAGGCTGCCGACGCATACGGCTTGTTTGAGGATCACGACATAACAAGCTGACGCTCGACAGGCCCACGCGCAATCCAATTTAGGAGGCGCCCCGACATGGGTGCGATTGCCCAGGGAAGCTTGGCCGGAGAGCTGGGCAGGAATGATTGATCCCGCGTGCCCATTGTTGGCGTTGTATGGGCACCCTGATGCAGGCGGTTTCTGGGAACAACACTGCGAGGCCCACGGCGCGTCGCAATCTGAAGGCGGGTTGGGATCTGATTCTGAGTCCATCCGAGACGGCCCCAGGGGGAATTGACATGGACCCGCCATGCCCTGTGGGAAGGTATCTTGGATGCGAACATAGGGTTTCTGAGAAATGTGTTGATTGGCAAGGCGCGGCTCCGACCATGTTGGACCCACCGCCGCTTAGGGAACAGAAAGCAAAAAAGGCCTGGCTGACTCTGAGCAACAGCCGGCTGCAGTCGCTCACGGTGCAACGCAGCACGACAGTGCAACCCCGATCCTTTGCGACAGATCATTCCATGTCCCCAAGGGACACGGTGTATGGGTGAGATACGACGCTAACGCACCGAGGTCTGCCAGGCGGCCCTGAAGGGCGCAAGGTTACCCGAATAATCACGTTTGATGTCGACATATGGGAGGAGCTCGATGACACTGCCTATGCTGGCGGGGTGGTGGCGAATTCAGCTGCCGCCGCTGAGAAGTGTTTCCGGGCGCCGCTCCCTAGAATACAACGCAACGCGATCACAATATTCGTGTTTCGAGACGATAATGCTGAAACCACCATCTCCACGCCCCAGAGCCCCGCAGACCAGGATTGGTTTCGGGAAGTACGGTGCGCGGCCCCAGCTCCGCCGCCGCCGCTTCCGCCGTCTGAGTACAAGCCAGGACCCGAGAAGAAAGTGCGAATAATGGAATATGATATGGTCGAGTTCTTCAAGTCCTGCGTCTCCTTGTGCGCAGAATTCACGGACACTGACCAAGACACCTACCCGCTCTCTGGCGCTTTTTGGCCCTGAGTTAACGTCCCTCGAGGACGGTCAGGGTGGCCCGCGCGGTGAGGTCTTGGCCCCTGCCGAAGAGGCCCTGGCTGCATGCTTGCGCATTGATGCAGTCGTCGGGCCTCATGGCGCTGAGGTTCACGCGGGTGGCCCTCCCATGGAGGGCCCGCCAGCCCCTGATCCCAAGCCTCCTGTTCCGTCAGGAATCCTGCAACCAATTGCAGCTAACATCCTGATGAAGATCCTGCACGGAGCACGCATGGCACGCCCTGATATGCTAAATGCTGTCTGCAAGACAGCCGCATGCGTCACTACGTGGACGGAACAACAGGATATATATATATATATATATATATATATGTATGCGTGTTCCGCATTACCTGCTATCTGAAGGCTACGACTCGCTACCGCCTGGTGTCCTGGGTGGGAGATCGACGTGAGGACGTGTGGATACGCCAATTTGCGGATGCCGATTTGGCGAGTGACATACGCACGCATCGCAGCACCACCGCGAACGCACAATTCTTGTGGGGACCGAATGCACGGGCGCTTCAGAGCTGCAGTTCCCGCAGACAGACCGCGGTGTCTCATAGCACATTAGAAGCGGAAATTGTCTCAGCCGACGAAGCACTCAGAAGAGAGCTCCTGCCGGCGCTTTCTTTTGTGGGAGATGCTACTCGGTCGTGCGCTGAGGGCGGAGTTCATGGAAGATAACCAGGCCGTTGTGAAGGTTTGTAAGGCGGGCGGCTCTCAAAAATTTATGCACCTGCCGCGTGCTCACCGAATCGACGCTTCCGCTGTGGCGGAACAATTTGCCAGAGGCACGATGAACCTAGTTTACTGTCCCACGCACGATCAGGCCGCGGACATAGGCACCAAGCGTTTTGAGCGCCTCCCTCGTGGACCAAGATGCTCTATCTTGTGCAGGTCGTGGCCCGACCTTCTGGGCTGCCCCGTCCTATCAACAGTATTTGGACTCTCTTTGAAGGCGACGCGGGTCTTCCCCTGAAGCCCGGGGGGATTCTCGAGCCGAAGCTCGGCGCGCAGTCCAAACTTCGGAACGGCGGCAAGATTCCCAGCAAGAAGGCCAAGAAGAAGCCCAAACGTCAAAACAAAGGCAGACCCTCTGCTGATTCACCCGCCAACCCCAGGGTTCATTGCCGAGCGGGAACACCAGCGGAGGCGACCGAAGAACAGCGGAGTGCAACACGTAGCCATGCTATCGCTGCTGCCCCTGATGCCGTTGCAGGTTCCAGCGAAACATCCCGACAACGCCTATTCATAGAGTTTTGCTGCGGGCCTAACAGCCGGCTGGGGGATCAAGGTTTCATCCCCGACCAGCGCTGCACGGTGGTGCTTTTGACATAAAACAAAGACATGACCACCAAGGAAGGCAAAGCGTTTGCCGTGGCTAGAATAGAGGAGTTCGAAAAAGAGATGAAAAGGCAAGGCCAAGCCACGGACAAACGAATAACGCTGTGGATCTCAATGCCATGTACGGGCGGATCCCCATGGCAATGCGTAAATGCAGCAATATATTACCGCTCCGGCAAAGAGAAAGCTCTCAATAAATTGAGGGGTCACGCAACACTTTTCCGGAAGCTGTTATGGGTAGCTCGCGATCTGGCTCAGGAAGTTGATAGGAGGAATGGCCAAATATGCCTTGAGTGGCCGACCCCGCGCCGATGCTGGCACGATCCACACGTGAAGGAATTTTTGAACCAGCATAAAATGACAAAGATGCAACTCCACGGCTGCGCACATAGTTTGAAAAACAACAAAGGACCACACATGAAGAAGCCATGGAGCTTCGCTTCATCCTCGAACGTGATTGCTGAGGGAATAGTACGTAGGCGCGATGGTAGCCACATGCGTGTCGAGGCTAGAGGGGAGGATTGCAAGCAGGCGGGGGATTACACGGATGAGTTTGCGAGACGTGTACATCTGTTGGTGTTGAAGGCATTTGAGGACGGGGCACGTGTTGGTACCATGTACTGTTTTCCGTTGCATGCCGCTTTTGCCGTCGCGTGTGCGCACATGTTTGCTACCGCTGCCGTTTCGGCTTAAACCGGTGCCCCCGCGCAGCCTCCCGACGCGGCTGCCTCGCCAGCCATGGCGCCCTGCTCGCGCCGCCGTTGCTCGCCGGCGCCTCGCAGCTTCTGCACCGGCGCCTCAGCGGCGCCTCAGTTTCGCCAATATCCTTCGGTCGCGGGCCCCGCAGGTCCGCAAGTCACGCGAAGAAGGGCATCGTGTGCCCCAGCTCCGACCAGTGTCTCTTCATCAGAGACTCGGAAAAAATCATGTCCTGCATCGCGCGCGGCGGCCTGCGCGGGTTCTGGGGCAAGATGTTCCAGCGGCGGCCAGGACTGCCCGAACGCTTTCGGGTACGAGCCGATCGCGAGGATCACGCGGTCTACGGAGATGAGTGATGAAGCAAAGCTCACGAACCTCATCAAATAAGCAGCGGGTCTCTTGCACCTCGCCAAGAGCATCCTGGGAGATACCAATCTTGAGCGTCGTTACCGCTCGGGGTGTGCAACGGACGATGCGAATCGTCCAAATCAATATGCGTTCCCGAATGGCCAATGGCATGATGTGGAGTTGCGCTACTTCAATAAGACCCGAAGAGCTGATGGGAGCAACGATCACGGGGGCACCATGTCGCCCACACCGATGCAGCTTGGGTGTGTTCACACCACGCGCGCAACCATGGAGCAAGACCCCCAATATGTACCATGTACTGGGGCCCCAGCCAGGACAAGCACTGACCAAGGAGTTCCGCGAAGTGCATCGTACCATGCACGCGGACAAGCTGGCAAGGATGCCTAACAAGGGACTCGATGAAGCAGGATCCTCACGCAGATCTTCAAGAAACCGATCTATCGTCCCACGGTGAAGCTCCCGCCGGATATGTACAACGCCATTGGGAGTTCCGCCAGTTCCGGCAACGTACCCTGGGTTGGGGGATTGGAGCCTTTCATAATGGGCAAACACCTCCCTGTCCTTCGTGGCAAGATGTCAGTCTGGGAGGTTCCCCGCGAACTGGGTGGTCGACGTAGGATCGAGGACTTGAGCGCTGTTGTTACAACGCCCTGGTTGGATGCGAAAGCCCCCATGGGGCACCGCATCGCCCGGCCATTCCTCACCCAAGAACAAAACGAGGCCCTGCTCCAGGCGTGGTTCCAGGATCCAACCGACAAGGTCTACGAGATTTTGGAAACGAGAACGCCTCGGGATCTCTTCCAATGGTTCTTGAGTCCCGTCTGGGACCACGTGCGCCAGTGCAGACCCAGAGGGCCTCGGAGGCACATTGCCGACAGGTTTTACTCCATCCACGCCACGCTCCCCGACCATGTCCAGTGGACTGGCGCTGCAGTCGATCCTGACCATGTTCAGCCAGGGCCTGCTGCACGCATCCGCTATCCTACGAGGGAGAACGAGCCCCTCGCGGACAGCGTGCTGGGCAGGAGGATGCTATTACACGATGTCGGGTCGATGACCTCTTTCGAGGGATCCACGTTTGAAGACCTGGAGGCTCACGTGAAGGACTTTCCAACTTACCGCAACGTTCGGCACCCGCGCCAGCGCCCCGCATGGGGCGGCGACCCATGGCCGTTCGTCACATTGGAGGGCCGCGCGCGGCGTTGCACAAACAGGACTACCAGGTCGAGTACGCGGACAACCTGGTTCATTACGAGTGGCTGAAGCGCTCTGACTACGTGTCTCCTGACCCCGAGCAGCGCCGCCTTCGGGGCCTTCCCGACTGTGAGTTCGACCCGGGTCCCCTCTACGTTGCGCCGTCGGCGTACGTCAACCTTCGCCAGCAGCTGAGGCGCGACGAGAGGGCGCGGCGTGCTAACATCGCACAAAAGGCAGCTCCCTCGGCAGCGTGCCACGCACCGACCGGGGACGGCCCCCCCTCGGGCCGGTGGAATCGCACAAGGGCGGGGGGCCCAGGACAGTCATCGAGAGGACAGACGGCGAAAGGACCTCCCTCGCCGCCTCCGAAGGCACCTCCCGGTGGCGCCCCGCCGAAGAAGGCGCCACCGAGGCCCCGGGCTCCTGGGGCTTCTCCGCCTTATACCGCCCATGGCGAAGGCCGCCCATCGAAGCCGCAGGCTCTTGGGGCGCCTCCGCCGCACTCTGACTCTGGCGCGGGCCGTCCGCCGAAGCCGCGGGCCCCCGGCGCGCCCCCGCCGTGCCGCGCATCAAACGAAGGCCGCTCGGCGAAGCCCCGGGCTCCCAGCGCGCCTCCGCCCTGCGCCGCCTATGGCGAGGGGCCGGCGCCGAAGCCTCGGGCTCCTAGCGCGCCTCCGCCTCATACCGCCTACGGCGAGGGGCCGACACTGAAGCTCCAGGCTCCGGGCGCACCTCCGCCATCTTACGCCCATGGCGAGGGTCGTGCTCCTAAGCCTCAGGCCCCGGGTACTGCCCCGCTATACACTATACAAACCGCCCCCTCAGGGGATGGCTCCGCCCGGAGCGCCCTCGCGGCCGGCGCAGACCTCGACGGCCCCGCCCTCGCAGGCGCCGCCGCGGAAGGAGCCGCCTTCGAATTTGCCAGCGGGGAAACCCCCGCCTCCGGGATGGAAGCCACGGCCGACGGGTGCTCGCGCGCCGCCGTCGCCTCCCCCGAGCAGTTACTCGCCGGCAGGGGGGCAGAGCAAACCCCCGCCCACGACGCATCCGAGGCAGAAGAGAGCGCCTGCTGCGCCTCACCCGGGCTCTGCCGCAGCCCACGCGGATGGCCGGGAGCAGCAGGCACCTGCCGACTACGCCAGCGAGAACATGGCGGGCCTGGAAGATCGCCTGCGCAGAGCGCGCGAGGAGCGTGAGGCGGCCAATCGCCCCCCACAGGCGGAGACTCCAACCCGCGAACCAGCCCATGGCTCGGACGGCATTGATCAGCAGGCGACTTGCAGTTACGCTACAGGAGCATCGGAGGGACTGGCGTTGCGAGTCCGTTGGCTCCAGGAGCTAGCTGCTGCCAGTGAGGCTGCCGCTGCAGAGCGACAGCGGCAAGCTGATGCCAGCGCCGCTGCCGCTGCAGAGCAACGACGGCCAGCCCCGGCGCCACCCCTTTCGGACGATTCTATGCCGCTTGACTCCTGACCTTGGAGGATCTACTTCCGAGGGATTTCACGAAGAACCTTTGCAGCGCGCCGAGCGGGCCCAGGACCTGCCCGACGTGAGAATGGAGCCCAATTCGCCGCAGAGAGAAGAGGACAAGTTGGGGCCGATTCAAGAGGACGGCACGAGGACTCCGACCGACCATGTCGTCGAGGATCCTCCGCCCCCCGATAGGATGGACGTTGATCCGCCCCCTCACGAAGTGCATGATACTGCACAGGACGATGCGAATGGCCCGGGGAGTGCAAGTACCCGGGGCCATGCCCACGGTACCGGGTCAACCGAACCGGCCCGACAGCCCATGGTTGGCCGCTCACAAGCCGACGACTCCAAGACGGCAGAGAAGCGGAACATATATGCTCTTGCTGACAAGGTGTGAGTACACGGCTATTGGAACGCTCTGGAGTGTTGTTACGAGCGGCGCAAGAAGGAGAGCAGACCCGATCCGCGCCTGAACCTGAACGTCTTGCCAAACGAAAGGCCAAGGCCTGATTGCGTTACGGCAGTGGAGTCGATTGGCAAGGCCCTCGCCTACGTCATAAAGGGGCCAGAGGCGGTCACGGCTTTCGCCAGACTCGACTTTCCCCAGGCTTGTGCTGCGCTCAGCAGCCTCATCAGGGCTGCTGGGATCCCTTCTCGCATTTCGGGGGAGGCGATCTACCTCTACGCAGCCATCGACGTCCATCATACAACGTGGTTCAGGCCTATTCCGATCCAAACGCGGGCCCGAAATTTCGGGGTTGACTTGCACGAGGGCGATAGGGTGTTCAACGATGTAGAATACCTCATCTCCTCCGACTCCACGGCAGCGTTCCTAAACGCCAAAGGAAGTCCAGCGCTCACCGCCGCCCTAAGGTAACAACTTGAAAGTCGTTCGACAGGGGCGCGCGTGAATAGCAATAGCGGTGGGACACTGGATGATATACGAGCCAACCTACGTTCCATGAGTTGGGATGCTCCTCTTGGACGCAGCAAGACCAGATGTCGGGTTATGATCTGGAACGGCAGCGAGCTGTGCGTCCATAGCGACGGCGCCCAGAAGCGAGTAAAGAGGGCACGACGAGAAGACCCCCGTTCGGATTACGACGAGGTGGAGAGGGACGCTCTATCCATGATAGACGACGTCGTTGACGAGCAGGCATACATCGCCAACGCGACAGGCGACATGCTCGTGATGCTCGCTCTTGGCGATGGGCAAAGCTGGAATCAGATCAGAGGTGGATCTGACCGCAGAATCTGGGACGCGCTCGCGTCCCGTGTGTTTGCGCGGGGACAGAACAGGATCAATTTCGACCAGGAAGCTGGCCAGAACCCCAGGATGCTCCTCCTACGCGGCTCGGAGCTTTTTCACCGAGGGGAACACCCAGAGGGCGACCACTGGCACTTCCTCCCGGGAAGCGACAACTACACGTGCGCCATCGACTTCGCCAAGTACATCATCAACGCGGCGAAGGTGTGCTACGAGCTGTGCTGCCCCGTGTTCGACGTGGCGGATCGCCCCTGTGGCGCCGCATCGTCTGCCGTTCCTCCTGCGCCACCGACGGCGCCCCCGCCAATGGCGTCGACTCCGGTACCCTTGCCCCCAGGCGCGAAGGAGGGCCCGAGGATGAGTCACGTCATATCCACCGGCGGCCACCATGTGCGCTGCCAGGTGGGGGAATTGCTACCATTCGGTGATATTGGAGCGCCGCAATACGTGCCGCCTGAGTCCGGTTGGGGGAACACCATGACGACAGGCAGGCATGGGCAGACCGACGCTACACTACAGTACCGTACGATGACGGAGCGGACATCTACGGAATGGAACTCGAAGCAGGGCCTCCCATGGAGACTCTGCCCATCGACGACAATATGAATAATGTTATAGAGGCCGTCGAAAAAGGAACAGCCGTGCAGTTCACGGCGAAGTCTCGCAAACCAGCGGCGCCGACCGTGAAGGAAGCGACGAAGGCTACGACCGGAGCATCATCGTCGTCAGGATCAGGCCTTCCTGGAAGACCCCTCTGGGAGGCGATCATCCAGAGTGTGCTTCACCACTCCACCATTACCGGCCACGAGGAGCAGATTGTCTGCAACTCTGGCAATGGTCGCATACCCTGTCCACACTTTTTCAACGCATGCGAAGACCATCAAACAGCGGTGGTCAGGGGGCTGAGGGCCGGATCCGGGACGCTGCCTCAAGTCGAGACAATAGTCGGACCCCAAGAGGTCGTTGTCTACGAGATCATGCTGATTCCCCGCAAGAGGGAGCATTTTATTCAAGAGTTCCATCTCGTTGAGCAGGTCTACGACGCCGACGACTGGTACGATGGGCTGAAAGGACGGGTCGCCGCCCGTGAGTGGGTGTTGGCCAGGATGTGTCTGGCACGCTCTCAACGTATCACGGCATAATATTGCCGGAGGATGGCCATTGAATACTTGATCACGAGGCGCTGGCACACTACATCAAGTCCGAATTTGTCGTGCCCTGCTCTATTCGACTGGGGTAAGACGCAATTCGTGGAACGTGAATCTTGTGCCATGCTCGAGATTCCGTTCTTATGGCCTGACAGTGTTCATGACCGTGTCAGGCGGGGAAAGTGGGAAGCCTTCTCACATGCTACTGACGTCCGGAAGCTCTACGCGCTCCTGAACGCTGGTGTATTCCCCCCGTCCAGAGACAAATGGGGTGCATCAGAAGACTAAGAACAAATCTCCTGCTGAAAGAGTATATGCTTTCCATGATAACGACAATATCCACGTGTTTCACCGAAACTACAGCCATGGTGCAGAACTATGGGACGACGGTAAGTAACATCGTAACCATGGACTTCAAGATCGCAACCCCGCCGGCGGGAGCAGGCGGCTTCCGCCTTATCGACGCGGAGACAAAGGGGAAGAAGCAGTGCGTTTGCGGCATGCCAGAACTCATAGTTAGGCTTTCGCTGCGACTGTAATTCATGACCCCCAGTCAGGCCAACCAACTACAGGCCTGGGTGTTCCATCCGCCACATTCTCGCCACTACGAGGTGGACTTCAAGGCGCTCGTTGACCCCGCTCCTGCTCCGGAGGTAGAAGTCGCGCCATGGCGGATTGAGAACGAGGTAGCCGATCAGCTCCTGGTGGAACAGCCCCGCACAGATTTCGACAAGGCAACCGTGAAGAGACAGGTGCGGAGCCGTTTTTATTCGACAAAACAGGAGATCGTCGCCGAGCTCAAGGAGCTAAGGAAGAGACATCTTCAATTTCTGGACATGGGGGACTGGGCGCATCGTGAGCTATATTTTGAACAGCTTGTCACCGAGCAGCTCGACGCGCCCATCCTTGTAGCCCGTGCCTTTCGGGATATCGTCACTCCATTCAAACGAGCCGAACTGCAGCGAGAACGGCCCCCCGAGGGCTTGCCTTCGTGGCGTGGGTGGCGCACGCGTGCGAGCTCGAGTCGACGCAGTAGACGTGCTCCGCAATGGGGCGGCCGAGGTCCGAGACGGCGAGGGGCAGGAGGCCTCTGATGAGCCTGATCTCGGCGAGCTCGTTGGCGTCAAATTCCCCCCACTCCCCGCGGCCGTCGCCGATGAACGGGCACAGGTACTGCAGGGTCGAGAGCAGCTCCCGCCAGGTCGAGAAATGGTCGACGATGTGCCCAACGACCCGCCTGACGATGCCATGAGCGGAGCCCTCGGTGAACTCGAGCTCGCGGAGGGCGTGCCACAACCGCCACATGCGCGACGACCGTGGCGCGAGGGATCGTCTCGTTCCCTCGATCCGCGAGTCACGAACACTATAGCGCCGCCCGGTTCTCCGGAGGGTCTCCCGGGGTTCTCCGGGTTCTCCGGATTCTCCGGGTTCTCCGGGTTCTCCGGGTTCTCCGGCCGGGTTCTCCGGGTTCTCCGGGTTCTCCGGGTTCTCCGGGTTCTCCGGGTTCTCCGACGGTTCTCCGGGGGTTCTCCGGGGGTTCTCCGGGTTCTCCGGTGTCTCCGGGTTCTCCGGGTTCTCCGGGTTCTCCGGGTTCTCCGGGTTCTCCGGGTTCTCCGGGTTCTCCGAGGGTTCTCCGAGGGTTCTCCGGGAGTTCTCCGAGGGTTCTCCGGATTCTCCGGGTTCTCCGGGTTCTCCGGGTTCTCCGGGTTCTCCGGGTTCTCCGGGTTCTCCGGGTTCTCCGAGGGTTCTCCGTGGGTTCTCTGGATTCTCCGGGTTCTCCAGATTCTCCGGGTTCTCCGGGGCCGGGTTCTCCGGGTTCTCCGGGGTTTCTCCGGGGGTTCTCCGGGTTCTCTGGGTTCTCCGGGTTCTCCGGGTTCTCCGGGTTCTCCGGGGGTTCTCCGGGTTCTCCGAGGGTTTTCCGGGGGTTCTCCGGGTTCTCCAGATTCTCCGGGTTCTCCGGGTTCTCCGGGTTCTCCGGGTTCTCCGGGTTCTCCGGGTTCTCCGGGTTCTCCGGGTTCTCCGGGTTCTCCGGGGGATCTCCGGGGTTTCTCCGGGGTTTCTCCGGGTTCTCCGGATTCTCCATGAGGTTCCAAAGCTTGTCCACAGACAAACATGTGTTCATCGGTCCAGAGGATTTGTCCCCGGACGGGTATACTTGTTCGCAGGCACAACGCCCCTAAACAAACATATGTCCCTGGACGAAGCTTATCAGAACGAGGGGGTCGAACGGTCATTCACTGTCCCAGGGTGCGTGGTTGAAGTGGAGTTCCGTGGTGCGGATTGTTGTTCTTCTTGTTGTTGTTGTTGCTGTTGTGTTTGTTGTTGTTGTTGTTGCTGGTGCTGCTGTTGTTGTTGTTGTTGTTGTTGTTGTGGTTGCTTGTTGCTTGTTGCTTGTTGTTTGTCGTCGCCCCCCCCCCCCCAGACCGACCCGCGACCCACCCCGCGACCGACCCGCGACCCAACCCGCGACCCACCCCGCGACCCACCCGCGACCCACCCGCGACCGACCCACGATCCACCCCGCGACCCATCCCCGACCCACCCCGCGACCCACACCCTGACCACCCGCGACCCACCCCGCGACCCACCGCGCCTCTAGTGTTGTTAGGGGGGCCGTTGGTGCCCATGATTGTTTGGTGTGTTCATCCGTGATGTATGCGTGTATGTATATGCGTATGCTGCGCTGTGCGGATACGCATGTATGTATACGTGATATAACCTGCATCATGACAACAGCTTACATCGGTGATCATATACACAAGAATGCATATGCATCCGCATATACATGTTGGCTTAGATATTTATATGTGCCTATATATGTATGCATGTATGTATGTACATAGTTGTGTGCACGACCCGTGTACACATGTATTGTCGTTAACATCGTCGTAATCGACATCATGGCGTGGGGAGTGTCTCGAAAACCTGGTCGTTTTTCTGACGGCGTCTAGATTTTGAGACGCCCCTTGTGTCGGGGAGGAGGGGTGGGTGGGGGGGTGTCTCGTTTTCTTGGTCCACATTTTTAGGGGTGTCTCGATTTCCAAATCGAGACGCCTGATTTCAAGAGTTTCGTTGGCCTCACGAATATGTTCGAAACGCAGAAGATCTCGACACCAAGCCACCCGCCCGCCCCGCAAGTGCGGGCGCCCCTCACTCTTATCCGCAACTGCGGGCGCATACATCGAAATTACGCTGCGACCGCAGCAGAAGAAATTGCAGGAGGCCGCTCTAGTTGAAGAGGCCTCCTTTTTTTTTGTTTTTCATTGCACACACATCACTGCTTCCATGCGGAAGCGGCTCAATGTGCTATATGAAACGACAGAGACGTTGGCGGGCGCGCCACGGGAGGTTGCAATCCTTGACGCGACCCCTCCCCAATCTTCATCCCGGCATGTCCAACATGTGTCTGGGCGCTGGTCGCCGCGACACACCTCAAGCATCAAATGGAGCTTGGGTTTAATCCGGAAAATATCTTCCATCCTATCTTCGAGGCCTCCATGCAGCAGGGCGAATTTCATCGAACTCTCGCGTAAAACAGCACCGCTGCCATCATGCCAATGATGCATTGCTTCGTAGCATGCATCCAAATGCTCGGCCGCTTTCAAAATTGCGTTGTCGATGGCATCTGCAGGGTCTAAATATTCGCGCGAAACTTCGAGAATCCATGGAACCATGCGGCGCATCGGCGCAGCCATGCATTTCATTTTTGCCCAAGTGGAGGACGTTCGCTTGATGACAGTCTCAGACAGAACGCGCAGGCGATCTGAAATGTCATGTTGATCATACCATTTTTGAAGTTTGTCGTTCAATCGGCGCACCTGCTCTTTTCTATTTGAGCCTGGTGCTTTGCCTTTCACCAACATGTACTGCAAGGCTTGTCCCCCGAAGTCTGCCGCCGCTCCCATATCGATGGCGTGTAGCCAGTCTACTTTGAAAATGTTGGGCGACCGGACGTATGGGCAAGAAAGCAAGGGCGACACGGTGTTTCCAGCCGAAAGAATTGCTCCAATCAAACTCGAGAAAGTCCGACGAGTCGAGCGCCACCTCGCCGAGTTTCCCGCATCCTTCACCTGTAGGCGGACAGCAAAACGCAAAAAACATCCCTCCTTGTCCTCCTCCTCTTCCTCCTCCGCCCCTTCCTCTTCCTCCTCCGCCTCCTCCTCCTCCTCCTCCCTCTTCCTCCTGCTCCTCCTCCTCCTCCTCCTCTTCCCTCCTCCTCCCTCCCCCCCTTCCTCTTCCTCCTCGAATTCCTCCCCCCTCTCCTCCCCCCCCCTGATCCTCCTCATCCTCCGCCTCCTCCTTCCCGCGTGTGTCATTGTTATCAACTGGCTGTGGCATTTGTGTAGTGGGAAAGATTTTTTCCACACCCTGAACCTCGGAATAACGGCAATCACACATCCAACATATAGGTGAATCAGCAGCTCGGCCCCAGCCAGGAAAACATAACGTTTCCTTGAAACTCTTCCAATCTCCGCGGACCTGCGATAAACATGCTTTTGGTAAGCGCCGCCCAGATGTAGCATTTTTTTGGCGTTTCTCTGTCTTTCCGAACGGCTGCCCGCCGTGTCGTTTGTCTGGCCATCGGCCGGAAGCGAGGACTTCAAAACTCCAGCGCACAACTTCCATAATGGCGTCCCAAGTTCCTTTTGCAAAGCAGCTTTTTTTCATGCACGTAATTGGGCACCGCAAACTGGAGAAGCGGCCGACAATGCCAGGAAATGATAAACACACAACTTCGATTGATTCATTTCTTTTTGCTGACTGGACAGGCACGCCGTCGCTCCAGAGCCCAAGCGGCGCAAGAGGGCATCCAGCTTCCTCCTCAGCTGCCCCGTGATCTCGCCTCGACAACTCGTCTAAACTATCCTTGCTGTACAGGGCCGCCTCGCTACCGAAATCGTGCAGCGTAGCGAAAATTTCATGCGGAAGAAGAAAATGCAGCGGTTTGTTCTCGACCCTCTGGCGGGTGGCGTTCCAAGTGGGTACGGTCGCAGAATACAGAGACGGCCACTTCGAATTTTTAAGATAACTCCTCCTCATATCTCGGGACCAGTTCCCAAGAAATTTCTTCGCCTTGAAGCCATTTACACAGCATCTGCCTAAATTATGCGATAATCTGCCGACTCTGTATGCGGGGAGCATATTCTCAGCATGCATATCTCGCACGTCATGGCCAATGCATTTCGCAGGGTCACCATCCAAGTCAGCATCTGCTGGCCTCCGCTTTTTTCCTTTCAACATTAGGTTGAACGCTCAAGAGGCCGCTGGCAACTCGAACGGGAAAAGGCTGCGATGTGACAAAGAATACGCTTGGACTGCTTGGGAAGAGATTGCCATCTGAGCGCACTTGGGAACATATATACCTCTAGGGCGTGCACGCAACAAAGTATCGCGCCAAGAGGCCTCCTTAGCACTTCACAGGAGGCCTCCTGTTCAAACCAGCATCAAGAATGCGCACAAAGGACAATGGATAATGAGGATGCTCAGGAGGGGGGCGAGGAGGAGTGGGGGGGGGAGGGGAAATACTCGGAGGCAGGGGCCGACGCGGTGGAGGACCGAACCCCAGAAAGGGTTTCTGCTTCCTCTGGAAGAGGCGTCTCTGGTGCTCCACGGGCGCGTGCCCAGGCAAATGTGCCCGGAATGGACACATGCATGATATGGAAATATGAATCGTGCTTAGGCCTTCAATAGCTGCTCCCACTGCTTCTTGGCCTTCTTCACAGCCGCAAGATGGTCATCCGCTGTCGTGCGAATCCTCTTCATGTCCTGAAGGCTCACATCTGCGTTGTCCTCCCATACCGCCAAGGTCGCCTCTGCCTGCGTCAAGAACTCCGTGAGCGTGCTTTTCTGCTGGATGATTTTGTCCACCTCTGTATTGTAAACGGGTTTGCTCTGGGCCTTGGTCTTGGGCTTCGCCTCGATCGCAAACAGAGCCGGGGGCAACGCGCGCAGCGACTTCAGAATGGCCCCGCGGAAACCGTGCTCCGAAGCCACGGCAATGACACAGCCCCTCGCCCTCCCCCTCCTCTCTGCTAACCCCCATCCCTCCACCGCCAGAATTCCCAGTTGGCCATTGTCGTGGTTTCAAGAGCTTCGCTCCTGAGCTGCTTCGCCTCCTCGGCCTCCTCGGCGTTCTTGGTCTCCTCCTTCACGCCGTCCTTCAGGGCCTGCACGCCCATTCGGTCAGCAATGCTCGAGACGGTCTTGTCCTTCACATCGGCGGTTGCTCTCCATGCCTTGCTGTGGATCTCGGCGCTGGAACTCTCCCGAGAGGTCTCGTGCCAGTAGCGCTCTGTCAAAAGCGGGTTCTCCTCTTCCGTGAAAGGGAAATCATCCGGATTGATGCCTTGTTCCGCGATGCATGCAACCTGGGTTCACGGGGGCGCTCTGTCTCCGACTCGCACGCGCAAAAACAAATGGGCTTGGCACAGAAGTGGCGCAGCGAGCTCGCGAGACGAAGTGCCTGTGCGAAACCAGATTTGGATGCCTGCGGCGCCGTGTTTCTTGTAAGAGTGATTGATGACGTCATCAGCCATTTGAGCCATATTCTTCCTGGTAGTGGGGTTCACGAGGTCAGACGCGCTCGGCGTGATGTTGTTGAAACCGAGAATCTGCAGCCTGACACAGAAAATCCGTAGTTCACTTGCACATGGGGCGGCCTCCTTTGAAGGAGGCCGCCCTGAACAAACGGATGAGGTAAATAACACACACACACACATGGGGCACAATATGCACGCCACAACGGAAATCGAGGCCTTGTCCACCACCCGTCCTTCTGGATGTTCACCTCCTTGTCTCTCTTGTCCATGCCCTCTGTGTAATCACTGGTCCAAGACAAGTTGTCCTTGCCGTTCTTCTCATATTTGAGCAAGAATTTCTGCCGGGCGTCTTTCGTAGAGCACAACCCCCATTGGTCGAGCGCTTTTTTCGCCTCCTCCCGTTTCTTTGGATCTGAATGGTGATCCCTCCTGTAGGCAAGCATGTTCTCCATCCTCTTCTTGCTTTTGGTATAATCGGCGAGATCTTCCAAAAGCTCCTCGTCATCTTGGCTGCCGGGGCGCGCTGCCTGGCCAGGTCGCAGGCATCACTCCCACTCATACTCCCTAATTATTGTTACTCCTACTCCTACTCCCTATCCTACTCCTACGCCTCCTGCTCCATCATCTCCATGCGCCTGCGTTTACCTACGGGGAGTTTCATTGCCAGTCCGAATTGCCTCAGCCGCGCCCTCGAGGACAGGCTGGGCCAGGCGCCCCCCGCGACCATCGGCATTCCCACTGGATGATCCAGCAGCGCCTCTGGCAACGCAACTCGAAAAACTGCACGCAAGGACCGATGTTTTATCATGCTGGCTCCTAACAAATTCACGCGCGCAATGTGCACAACGATCTCGTCTCACAACATGACAAAACAACACATGCACGTGCAAGCGCCTGGTTCCACCTTCGGTGCTGCCGGCCTCGTTTGGCTTGGCGCCCGCTGGCGTTTTGGGGAGCGGGAGCGTTGTGCGGGAGGCTTGGCCGCGGCTTTCTTGGCTGCAGGCTTCTTCGGCACCCCGCGCGCGGGCATGAAGTGCCACAGCGCGATGAGCAGCCAAACAAACAGCGCTGTCATGGCTGCAACAGAACCTCTGGCCTTGAATGGAATCGAGAACAGCAAAAGAAGTTCACGCCTAGAGCAACTTGAGCTGCAATGCGTATTCACAAACCATCAGCTTGCACCGAATACAATGAATATGGAATGACGGCGCTTCACGCGACACACATGTCGAAACTACAACTGCAACGGTCTGTCTTGACACATAATCGTGCGATGGTGTTTGTCTCGCGCATGGTCCTCCTCCTTTTCCTCCTCCTCCTCCTCCTCCTCCCCCTCCTTTTCCTCCTCCTCCTCCTCCCCCTCCCTGGCACGCGCCCCTATGGCCTTTTCGGCCTCTGGCGGAAATGGCCCGCCAGATTTTGCTTGCCAGCCGACTTTTGGCTTTTGCTGCTCTGTGGCGCTGCGCTCTGTTGCCATATAAGTTGCGCTCCCGCTGAAACGCGGCGCAGATTTTTCGCTCGCCTGGAGCCTCCTGGGGCCCTGAAGCCTCGTAGGGCTCTGCTGGGGCTCCTCCTGAGGCCTCCTGGGGCCTCCTGACGCCTCCAGGGGCCTCTTGTGCTCTTCTGGCGTGTCCTCGCGTGTCCTGGCGCTCCTGGGGCCTCGTGGGGCTTCCTGGGGCCTCCGGAGGCCTTCGGAACCTCCTGGGGCCCCGTGGGGTTTTCTGAAACATCTTGGGGCCTCCGGGGGTTTTCTGGGGCCTCGATTTCCTGGCGCCTCCTGGGGGGCGCTCCTGACGCCTCCTAAGGCTTCCTCAGGCCTCCTGTGGACATGTCTCGCGAAGCATCTTGAGACCTTCCCGAGCGAACAAGAAATTAGGATGCCTCCTTCCCTGCAGGAGGCATCCTTTTCCAAATGCGCGCGGCGACCATCTGGATGTGCAACGGAAGTTGGGCGAACATCTCGACATGTATGCGGCATGGGCTGGAAATGTTGAACGATCATATGCCAATGTGTAAGGGGTAAAATAATTTGCCGGTAAATTTTTTTACCCCCTATGTTCTGTTTGCTTTATTTGTTTGAGAGGGGTAAAATTTTTTACCGGTAAGTTTTTTTACCCTCGCGCCCGGTCTGATACGACCAACATGAAGGTCAAACTGCTCGTGCACAACAACCAAGCATGGCGCGAATGCGAAGACATATGCAGACAATCAAAGGCAACGTGCAGGAAGGCGGCCCCAAAAATTGCATGCAACAAAGCACGCACGTTAATGCCGCGCAACATTTCCAAAGCACAGCAGTACGGCGGTCAAATAAAAATACCCTTGCCCGGAAAGTTGCCGCTCTCGCGGCCGTTGCTAGCGTTCGCGGCCGAGGCAGGTGGCGACGCAGCATCTGAGAGACGCCGCGCCGCTTCGAGCTGCGCGTGGAGCACCGACGCGGCAAGAGCCTGCAGGCGCCCTCCTTTACAATTACTCAAGATGAATACTACTCTCCTCTCTCCCCTGAGTACGTCCGGGACGTATGCGCCCCCGCGGGTCCTGTCTTTTTACACACAGGATTCCCCGGAGTTCGGTTTTCGCCTGCGTTTTTTTTCAAAATGCTGCTCTCAGGGAGGCGTTGCCCTCATTTTCGGGCTTCCGCTCGTTCCGAATCGTGTTCCCGCTGCAGCGCTGGCCTCATTTACATTTACAATTACAATACGTCGTCGCCGTCGCCGTCGTCGTCGTCGCCGCCGTCGTCGTCGTGGTCGTCGTCGTGGTCGTCGTCGTCGTCGTCGTCGTCGTGGTCGTCGTCAGGCGTCGTCGCGCTTTCGATCGTTCCTAATTCCGTACTCTTTCGGGATCATTGCCGTGCTCGACATCTGACTGTGCGAATAAAGAGGATATCTACGTCATGGTAAGGGATGGGAGGGAGGGGTTGGACGTCATATATGACGTGAGCACACCTAGCTTGTCCTCCTCCCCCTCCTCCTCCTGCTCCTGCTCCTGACAAGATCCAGCCCCTCCCCCTTTTTCCTCCTCAGCATCGGTAGTGCGAGGAGGAAGGGGGGGGGGGGGGATCTTGTCAGCTTATTGGAACGTGTATGATTTTGTCCACCGATGACACCTCCGGCCTCCCTGGCGGCGGCGGCGGGGAGCAGTGCTGGAAGCGCCAAGGTGGGAAGCCGTGCTGGTGCTGCTGCAGCTGTTGCTGCTGTTGTTGTTGCTCCTGCTGTTTCAGGGCCGTCTCTGCGGCGTCAGCTGGCGGCCGCACTGGCGGCGGCGGGGGTGGTGGCCAGGTCTGCTGCTGTTGCTGCGGCAGCTGCTGCTGTTGCTGCGGCTGCTGCTGCAGGGCCGTCTCTGGGGCGTCAGCTGGCGGCCGCACTGGTGGCGGCGGGGGTGGTGGCCAGGTCTGCTGCTGTTGCTGCGGCAGCTGCTGCTGTTGCTGCGGCAGCTGCTGCTGTTGCTGCAGTTGCCGCTGGGCTGCCCGCCTCAGTTCAAATATCGCTTTTCATGTGTAATGACAAGAGGGATCGTTACAAGTGCGAGGAGGCCTCCTTTGGCAGGAGGCCTCGCATGGCTGAAAACGAACAGGAATGTGGCAACGCAAATACTTCGAAATTGTATCTTCACAAAAAAGAGATCGCGCTTATCATGTGTGATGACTAGAGGGACCGTTACAAGTGCTAGGAGGCCTCCTTTGGCAGGAGGCCTCGCATAGCTGAGAACGCATACGTATGTGGCAATACAAACACTTCGAAATTAGATCTTCCGCAACAAAGCAGTCGCAATTGCCCGGACGCGCGCGCTGACAATCTAAGGCAACCGCAGCTCTCGCTTTTTCCCCTTGTTCCTCCATCCAGACCTTGTTTGCGAGAGCGCAGGATTCGCGAGCGAGCACTGCTTGTTCGCACACGTGCCCTTGCCCGTGTACGCGTTCTTGTTACACACCAAGCAACGGCGCCTGAAGCGGCGAGCCCCGTTCCGCAGCGACGGCTGCGCGTCCTCGAAATCGTTCGCGTCGTCGTCGTCGTCCTGGACGGGCGCATGGCCGTCGCCACGACGAGGCGCTCCACCGCCACCGTCGGGAGGCAGGCCGCCGCCGCTTGACGCGGAAGCTGCCGTGGCGCCCTCGGAGACCAGAAGCACCCCTGACCCCCCACAGGGTGCCTTGTGGGAGGCCTGTCGGGGCAGGAAGATCAGGGAAATTCGTAAATAGCCGCAGAATTCGAAACCCCCTTCTGTTAGTTTAAACAGGGGGGTCTAAATTTCTGCTCCCAGGAAGAATTTTTGGGACCACCCGAAATGGAGTTTGGGGTTTCTGGGCCCACCCCAGGATTGTTTTTTCGGCCTGCCCCAAGGCGGGTTTCTGGGCCCACCAAATGGTGGGTTTGGGGTTTTCGGCCCCCGGGGGCCCCGAGGGTGGGCTTTGGGGCCCACCCTGGGGGCAGTTCCGTTCGAAAATGAACAAAATACCGACCAGTCGGTATTTTGGTTTCCTTTCTCAGCTGTTCGGAGAAGACGAACCTGCGGCAGAGTGGTGCCTCTTTCTCCTCCTCCGCCCCCCTCCTCCTCCCCCCTCCGTCGCGCATTAGTTTTTTGCGCTCGGGCTCCTGCGCAAGCAGCAGGAGGAGCACCGCGCGCAGCATGGCGGCGGCTGCGGTGGCGGGGGGCCGCGGGCCGCCCGGCGCTGCCCGAGCGTCGCGGTCTGGTTTGGCGCGGAGCGGCGGGCGAAAGATACGCGCGATAAAATGCTGGAGGCCTCCTTGAATGAACGCCAGGAGGCCTCCGTGCCAAAGAGTGCACATCGCGCATGCATATCACACATACCTGCAGGCGCAAGAAGCCCCCGTTGCATGAACAGCAAGAGGCCCCATTGACCAAGATAATGTACCTACTCCGAGCATCAAGCATACTTGAAGCCAAATATAATATGCCGGCATATTATATACATGTACATGCGTATTCGTACTAATACACACACGCGCACCAGAGCCGCACTCCTGAACATTCTCTTGCACATAAGCTTATTGGCACTGCATGTTTGAGTCACATCCATACGCGTGGTTCCCACCTCATGGCAGGCAACTTAACCCTGAACATGCGTCTGAATCGGTACAGGATCACACGCTGAAGTTCCCTACGACAGGAGCGCAAACAAACTTGCACGAACGCTATGGTTTTCTGCGACACCGAGAGGGACGTCTGTTGCGCAAAGCGCGAGTGAAAGTTGAATGGCATGGAAACCAAAGGGGCGCTCGCTCTGCCCTAACCTATTCAACCGGGCCCGAGCTCCTCGCTCAACTTGGAAGCCAACCAATCTTTCGCGGCGCCCTCCTCCACGACGCCTTGCTCCATGAGCTCGGCGCACTTCTTACAGAGATCCCTGAGGCACTCCTCACTAGCCTTGCAGCCGCTGCCACCTACCGTCGCGATATCCTTTTTTGTGGCTCTGAGGACCACGCCTGCCCTGTGCCTCGGACGCTTGTAATAGTGCACGTAATACCTCCCGGGCGCGCTGGGCACCGCGGCTGGGTCGTGCGGCGCCGCCGCCATTGCCTCAGCCACAAGCGCGGGCTCGCGCGCTGCTGGAGCCGCAGGCGCGGCCTCAGGCGCCGCTGCCTCTCCAGGCGCTCCTGCCACCGCAGCGGGCCTTTTGAACGCGGCCTCAGGTGCCGCCGCCGCTGCAGGCCTTCTGCGCGCGCCCTGATGCGCGCCAGCCTCCGCCTTCGCCTCCTTGGCCTGGGCTCTGGCAAGGGCCTTCGCCGCCGCCTCGGCGCTCCTCTTCTGAGCCCTGGCGCCTTCCTCCTTGTCAGCGAGCAAGGCGTTGGCGAGCTCCGTTTCCTTCTCATCGCAGCCTTCGAAGCGGTACACCAAGAAACCATTTTCGCCTGCCCTCAGTTTCGCCAGCATGCCGCCCTTGTGGGCTTCCATCTTGTTGTAGTCGAACCACACTGCCTCCTATGGAAGAACGAGAGCTGCATTCGAGATGGAGGAGGAGGAGGAGGAGGGAGAGCAGAAGGAGCAAGAGCAGAGGCAGGAGCAGGAGGAGGCGGATGATGATTATGGGAACGCGGATCCTCGTTCTGCGTTGGCGCGGCCTTGGCCGCCCTCGTCGTGGCGCTCATGGCCTGCTCGTCTGTCGAAGATATACTCTTTGGAGACGAGACCACTGGGATCAGCTCGCGTCGGCGCTTAACATCTGGCGACACACCGTGCAAGTCCCAGACGCTCGATGACCGTTTTGCAGCAGCGGAGGTGGGCACATCAGCGAGTGCTCTTTCACCTGCTGGGCAGCAATGCGTACTCGACTCCTCCTCCTCCTCGTCCTCCTCCTCCTCCTCCTCCTCTTCCTCCTCCTGTTCCTCCTGCTCCTCGTCGTCCTCTCCCTCCTTCTTCTCCTCCTCGACTCCCCCTTTCTGCCCGTCCTTCTTCTCTTCGCCACTCCTCCCCGTCCTCCTCCTCCTACGCCTCCTCCTCCTCCTCCTCCTCCTTCTCTTCCTCCTCCTCCTCCTCCACCTCCTCCTCCTCCGGTCCCTCCTCCTCCTACTCCTCCTCCTCCTCCTCCTCCTCCTCCTCCCCCTCCTCCTCCTTCGTCCTCCTATTCGCCCTTGCCCTCATCCTCGTTCTCCATTCCTCCTCTCCCACGTCCTCCTCGTCCTCCTCGCCTCTCCTCCACGTCTACCCCCTCCCCCTCCTCCTCCTCCAGTGCCCGAGTGGTGCTGCGGGATCCCACAGCAAGCAATTGGTTTGGCCCCCCCTCCTCGCCTGCGGCCGGAGAGGCCTCTATGGCGGGAGAGCTGTGTGAGGGGTTCGGCGAGGGACTCGCGGGCGGCCGCTCCTGCCGTTCCACTTGGCAGCAACCGCGCGCACGCTGGCGTGCACCCGCACTCCAGTCACCATCTGCTTCGCCTTGTCAGAGCAGAAGGACATGGCGCTGCACATGCCCTTGGCCCAGCGGCCAGCATCATCCTTGCTCAAGTTTGTGTGCCTGGACGCGAGCCTCTCCATCTGTTTTTTGGCCAGCCGCCTGGTGCCCTCTGCTGCGCCGCATAGGAAGCCTTGGTTGTTCGCGATCACATCCTCCGACGAGCCCTGCACGTCGCACCGCTCAATCTCGATGCTGTTGGCTTTCAGCAGCCGAACGACATCATCGTCGCTGAGATCAGCAGCCACGCGGGGGGCGGACCCACCTGCAGCCATGCAGCCTGAGCCTATTGCGCAATATACATGCATAGCCAACGCCGAAGGCAAGAGGGGGCCTCCTTGATCGAGGAGGCCCCCTTCTACGCACGAGCTAGCGAGGGCTGCTACGGATTGTCGAGAAACCATAAGCGAATGCACGCGTGCATGCGTCCAGGGACAAATATGCATGCGCCCGCAGTTGCGGATAAGAATGAGGGGCGCCCGCAGTTGCGGATAAGAGTGAGGGGCGGGCGGGTGGCTTGGTGTCGAGATCTTGTGCGTTTCGAACATATTCGTGAGACCAACGAAACTCTTGAAATCAGGCGTCACCCCTAAAAATGCGGACCAAGAGAACGAGACACCCCCCCCCCCCCACCCACCCCTCCCCCCCGACACCAGGGGCGTCTATTTCGAGACGCCGTCAAAAAAAAAAACGACCAGGTTTTCGAGACACTCCCTACGCCATGATGTCGATTACGACGATGTTAACGACAATGCATGTGTACACGGGTCGTGCACACAACTATATACATACATGCATACATACATAGGCACATATAAATATCTAAGCCAACATGTATATGCGGATGCATATACATTCTTGTGTATATGATCACCGATGTAAGCTGTTGCACTGATGAAAGTGATATCACGTATACATACATGCGTATCCGCACAGCGCAGCATACGCATATACTTATACGCATACATCACGGATGAACACACCAAACAATCATGGGCACCAACGGCCCCCCTAAGAACACTAGAGGCGCGGTGGGTCGCGGGGTGGGTCGCGGGTGGTCGCGGTGTGGGTCGCGGGGTGGGTCGGGGATGGGTCGCGGGGTGGATCGTGGGTCGGTCGCGGGTGGGTCGCGGGTGGGTCGCGGGGTGGGTCGCGGGTTGGGTCGCGGGTCGGTCGCGGGGTGGGTCGCGGGTCGGTCTGGGGGGGGGGGGCGACGACAAACAACAACAAGCAACAACAACAACAACAACAACTTTTTTTTCAACACCCACTCGGCAACCCCGATACAAGAAAGCTTCTGGAAACGGTGTCTGGTCGCCTGGGCCACGTCGCTTGGACGCGTCACACGCTGCGGCCTCCTGGATTTCACCGAGGAGAGGAAGGGCAGAAAAAGTGAGGGTTAAAACTGAGGGGCCCTCGTGTCGTCGTTGTCTAGGCTCCTACAACAACAACAACAACAATCCGCACCGCGGAACTCCACTTCAGCCACGCACCCAGGGACAGTGAATGACCGTTCGGCCCCCTCACTCTGACGCGTCAGTCGTTGTTGTCCACGGACGCACACTTGTCCCTGGACAGAGGCTTGGCCGTGGACGAGTATACTTGTCCCTGGACACATGTGCACTTGTCCAGGGACATGTATACTCGTCCCTGGACAAAACATGCGTCCCTGAACCAGTTTTCAAAGATGATCATTGGTCCGTGGACACACGTTGTCCACGGACAGCCTTTGGAACCTCATGGCTCCAGGTTCTCCGGGTTCTCCGGGTTTTCCGGCCGGGTTCTCCGGGTTCTCCGGGTTCTCCGAGGGTTCTCCGGAGGGTCTCTGGGAGTTCTCCGGGTTCTCCGGTTTCTCCGGGTTCTCCGGGTTCTCCGGGTTCTCCGGGTTCTCCTCCGGGGGTTCTCCGGGGGTTCTCCGGGTTCTCCGGATTCTCCGGGTTCTCCGGGTTCTCCGGGTTCTCCGGCCGGGTTCTCCGGGGTCTCCGGGTTCTCCGGGTTCTCCGAGGGGTCTCCGGAGGGTCTCCGGGAGTTCTCCGGGTTCTCAGGATTCTCCATGTTCTCCGGGTTCTCCGGGTTCTCCGGGTTCTCCGGGTTCTCCGGGTTTTTTTCCGAAGGTTCTCCGGGGGTTCTCCGGGGGTTCTCCGGGTTCTCCAGATTCTCCGGGTTCTCCGGGTTCTCCGGGTTCTCCGGGTTCTCCGGGTTCTCCGGGGGTTCTCCGGGGGTTTTCCGGGGGTTCTCCGGATTCTCTGGATTCTCCGGGTTCTCCGGGTTCTCCGGGTTCTCCGGCCGGGTTCTCCGGGTTCTCCGGGTTCTCCGGGTTCTCCGAGGGTTTTCCGGAGGTTTTCCGGAGGGTCTCCGGGGGTTCTCCGGGTTCTCCGGGTTCTCTGGGGTTTTCCGGGTTCTCCGGGTTCTCCGGGTTCTCCGGGTTCTCCGGGTTCTCCGGGTTCTCCGGGGGTTCTCCGGGGGTTCTCCGGGTTCCCCGGATTCTCCGGTTTCTCCGGGTTCTCCGGGTTCTCTGGCCGGGTTCTCCGGGTTCTCCAGGTTCTCCGGGTTCTCCGAGGGTTCTCCGAGGGTCTCCGGGAGTTCTCCGGATTCTCTGGGTTCTCCGGGTTCTCCGGGTTCTCCGGGTTCTCCGGGTTCTCCGGGTTCTCCGGGTTCTCCGGGTTTTCCGGGTTCTCCGAGGGTTCTCCGGGGGTTCTCCTGGGGTTCTCCTGGGGTTCTCCGGGTTTTCCAGATTCTCTGGGTTCTCCGGGTTCTCCGGGTTCTCCGGGTTTTCCGGGTTCTCCGGGTTCTCCGGTCCGGGGGTTCTCCGGTGGTTCTCCGGGTTCTCGGGTTCTCCGGCCATGTTCTCCGGGTTCTCCGGGTTCTCCGAGGGTTCTCCGGAGGGTCTCCGGGAGTTTTGCGGGTTCTCCGGGTTCTCCGGGTTCTCCGGCTGGGTTCTCTGGGTTCTCCGGGTTATCCGGGTTATCCGGGTTATCCGAGGGTTCTCCGGGGGTTCTCCGCGGGTTCTCCGGTTTCTCCGGATTCTCCGGGTTCTCCGGGTTTTCCAGGTTCTCCGGCCGGGTTCTCTGGGTTCTCCGGGTTCTCCGGGTTCTCCGGGTTCTCCGAGGGTTCTCCGGGGGTTCTCCGGGAATTCTCCGGGTTCTCCGGATTCTCCGGGTTCTCCGGGTTCTCCGCCCAGAGGTCCTAGAGTTGCAAGATTTACGTTTGAAAGATAATATATTGATTACAGATGTGCTTGATTGCAAGTTTTATTTTCTACGTTTGTAAGATAAAATTTGTCATTCTTATCATATACATATTTTGCTATCTCTGGATATCTCCATCTATGTATACAGCTGGAGCCCGAAAGCCACATAAGGCCAGCGGCGGGGGGCGGAGGGGGCGGAAGCCCTAAATCCTCATAGGGCCAGCGGCGGGGGGCGGAGGGGGCGGAAGCCCTAAAGCCCATATGCCCTATAGCCCGGGCGGTGGGCTAAGCCCTAGAACAAATCACCAAAAGCCCCATAGGGCCAGCGGCGGGGTGCGGAAGGGGGCGGAATCCCCAAAAAAGCACCATGAGAAAGCCCCAGGGGCCAACGGCGGTGCGGAGGGGCGGAAGCCCTAAAGCCCCAATAGCTAGGGCCAGCGGCGGGGGGCGAGGGCGGAAGCCCCTAACAGCACCATAAGGCCAGCGCGTGGGGCTGAGGTGGCGGGGGGAAAGCCCTAATGCCCCTAAAGTGCCATCCCAGTAAGGGATGGGGCCAGCGGCGGGGGGCGGAGGGGGCGGAAGCCCTAAAGCCCTTGCGGGGCCAGCAGCGGCGGGGGGCGGAGGGGGCGGAAGCCCTAAAGCCCCATAGGGCCAGCGGCGGGGGGCGGATGGAGGCGGAAGCCCTAAAGCCCCATAGGGCCAGCGGCGGGGTGCGGATAGAGGCGGAAGCCCTAAAACCCCTCACGGGGCCAGCGGCGGGGGGCGGAGGAGGCGGAAGCCCTCAAGCCCCATGGGGCCAGCGGCGGGGAGCGGAGGAGGCGGAAGCCCTAAAGCCCCATGGTGCCAGCGGCGGGGAGCGGAGAAGGCAGAAGCCTCACAGCCCCATAGGGCCAGCGGCGGGGAGCGGAGGAGGCGGAAGCCCTAAAGCCCCCTAGGGCCAGCGGCGGATGGCGCGTGGCAGCCCAATCGGGCCGCGCCCAAGGCCCAGGCAAGACGCGCGCCCGCAGACACGCACGCAGGCGGAATGCCGACAGGCCAACTGTGATGAGGCAGGGCTGGCGGTAGCGGCGGCAGCGGCATCTGCGGCGCGTCGGCAGCCAGCAAAAGTCCGACTGGCTGGCAGCAGAGGTCGCACCCAATCGCCCCAGTGAGCCCGTACCCGAAGGCATAGGGAGTTATGGCGCCCTTGCCCCGCCTCCTGCCGAAACGCTTCAGGGAGCGACAGCGGCGAGTCTGAAGCGCTTCGGCATGTTTCGGCCACTGGGTCGAGCCATCATGTTTCTGGCCATGGTGCCGCGAACATTCCAAACTGCATGGGGCACAACTTGTAACATCAATCACAAAAAAACTTGAGGCCTGGAAAAAAAGGGGAAGGACCCATGCCCGCTTCCACTGGGAGCATGGAGTTCTGCAGACCTGCTGGGATCCAGCCGTGGTCAAGGCCGTGAGCGGTTATGCCCCTTCCGTGCCGTGCCGTGCCGTGCCGTACCGTGCCGTGCCCCTTCTCTGGGCCGTGCCGTGCCAGCTCTGCCGTGCCCCCACTTCTACGCGGTGGCCATCGAGGTCTACATCCGCACGGAGGCGCGGCGCCCCCCCTGCATCGATCTTTCTCCGCCTCCCTTCCGCCTCAGCTCCCTGGTTCGTTCCACGCCCTCAGTCTTAGAGCGACCACCTGGGGTCGAATTTGATAAGATCAACTGGTGCTTCGACGATGCTTCGGCGATGCATCGCATCGGCGATCGACCGACGATGGGCATGCGATGCGTCAGCGATGGACCGACTGTGTTTCGCATCGGCGATGCATCGGGCAATAGGAAGCGTGATCAATGCAACCGCATCCTCCTCCACCTCGCCCCCCGCTTCCACGCCCACCTGGGTTTCCTGCTCCTGCCGACGGTCGTGCCCACGGATCTGACCCTTGTCCCCCTCCATTTTGCCACCTCCCCTCCTCACATTACTCCAGGTTTCGCCTACTCCTCCTCCGTCTCATCACCCTTTCTGCGTCTCGTCGCTGCCATGTCCTCGCCCTCCACGGCGCCTCGCCACTGTCTCCGTTGCAGCTTCCGCCCCCTTTAAATCTCACAATTTTCCCTCGTCCTTCTGTGTGCTTACATGTTGGGCCAGAGTGGCCCGCTCAAGTGTGACCACTAACATTATGTTCCTTCCTCCTCCTCCTCCTCCTCCTCCTCCTCCTCCTCCTCCGCGCCCCTGTTCGCTCCCTGATTTTGGTGTGCCCCAAGTTGCAGCGTGCTGCTGATGTCTCATCTGCGCGAACGCGGGCAGGGCCTGCTCCTAAATGCGTCTGCACATCGACTCTGGTGAAAAAACCCCGTTCCCAGGCGCCGTGCGAGGCGTGCGACTGCTCTGCGATAGCGGCATACAGAGCGTTCAGAGATTCATCTCTCCAAGTGCTGCACAGCCGCGGATGCCCAAACTCTTCGATCCTGGGAGGGTGGCCCAGAGACGTACCGTGAGAACTTACGTTACTACATGGCTCTTCTACGTGTGGACCAGGTAGCAGGCCCACCCCCCTGTCCCCCTTTCCTCGCGGGGGGGAGGGGGGAGGGGCAGGGGGGGGGGGTGAGGAGGAGGAAGAGGGTGAGAAGGTTACCCCTCGAAGGCCCTCCCGCCGACCCCATTCAGCAAACCGTCCTGAAAACCAAGTGGTACCACAGATGGTGCTTCGGCCGAGTCGGGATCTCCGCGGGCCCCAATAAGACCAAGTGTCGCACGCAGAGGCGCTCCAGGTTTCTGCAGGCGGTCGGGGGTGGGCAATCGGGCAGGGCCTGGAGGACGGTAGAGTACCCGCACAAGCTATCGGCAGCCGCTTGCAGCTCGCGACCCTTGTGGATCATGGCCGCGTATTTCGGCAATAAGCACTCTGCGCAACACTTGAAAAGAGAGGCGCACTCCCCAGCCTAGCAGCGAACCGCTGCCCGTGCCTCGACGCGGCCTGGGCGAGGGCACGGGGCCGTGCCAGCATTCCGCATTGGCCATGGCCGTGCGCCCTCGCGCAGGCTGCGTCCCAGCGCGGGCAATGGTTCTTTGAAATCGCCGTAGCCTTGATCTTGAGCACCCGCTTCTTGGAGGTGCCAAACATTTTAGCATCCAAAGAATCCAGCGCGCTGACAGTGTGCACGCGCCCCTGCTCGAGTTTGTACCACGACGAGACTTCTGATGTTAGCACTGCAAAGGCCTGGGGTGGCAGTTGTTTTATCAGCTATGCTCCGCCCCTCCCCTGTCCCATTTCACCGCTCGCCCGCCCTTCCCCCCTCCCCGCCCCCCCCCCTCCAACCAGTTTTGCGGGGGGCGGGCGGGGCCTGTTGCTCCATAGTATGCCGTGAATTGTTGAAGCCCCCTATCTGCGAGCACTGGAGAATTCGCCGCACCGTCTCTAGCACCACGAAGCGACGGACGCCGAGCATATCCGTATGCAGCTCGTCAACACCAAAACACCGTGAGATTGAAATCCCCAGTCGTTCATCAAAGAGAGGATTAAGCTGTCTAGTTATGCTTGCATCACTGTCGCGCCAAAAAATCAGAGTTACAGGCGGAGCAACGCTGGCATAGCCTCCGACGTCTGGGAGGGATGGTTGCGGCACCAGTCTGTCTCGCGGCTCCAAAGGCGCACTGAACGGATTGAGAGGAGGCACGTGCCTTGTCACGCACAAGCCTTTCCCTTCACATTTTCTTTTGTCCCAGAGAAACCCTGCTGTTCTGAGAAGGCTGTCTCTCTCTTCCACTGTCAGGATAGTTACTGTCTTAATTGCCCTGTCGGATGCCCTCGCGTGTGCGCGGTGGTCATGGTTGCGCCACGGCTTAACGATATCATCCAACTGGCTGCGAGAAATGCGCGCGTCTTTGGCATGCGCCCATCCTCCTCCGCCTCCTCCTCCTTCTTCTCCTCCAGGCGGACTTGGGGGGGCAAATAATTTAGGGGGATCCTGGTTGTTCAAGTTGTGGGGTTGCTGGCTACCGCTCCTCAGCCTCCTCGCCCCTCGCCCCTCCCCCTCTCCGAGCGCCTCTCCATCCCTCGGACTCCTCTGCATCCTGTCATCCCAATGTCACTCGGACAAGGCGGTACCCAAGATTAAACTGACTGCTTTCGTACGCGGCATCAGGCACGCTGCGCTCGTTTCGTGCGTCTTTGAAACGGGCGAGGGGTTCATCTTCCAGAAAACGCAGAAAAAAAAGCTGTCTTAAGCTTGGACGGCCAGCGCTTACCAATCAAGCGAAACCAAATCACTCAAAATGGCCCCATCAAGGTCCGCGGCGGTCGAAAGCAACTCACCCCAAATGGTCCCTCCAGGTCCGCCGCTGGTCGAAGGCAGGTCATCATCATCTTCCTCTCCTCATCTTCCTCTCCTCTACCTCCTCATCTTCCTCTCCTCTACCTCCTCCCCCTCCCGAATCCGATCCTGCCCTCGCCCTGCGGGTCTCCTGCTCGTCCTCGTCCTCCCCCTCGTCCTCGTCCTCTACCGCCCCCTCGCCATCCTCGTCCTCTTCCCCCATCCGCAGCCCCCGTCTCTCTGGAAGAGGGCGGCGCCGATTGTCTGGCCACCGGACACGGCGCCCACGGGAGGGAGAGCGAAGGGCAGGGGCGAGACGCAAGGACGGACGACGACGCACACGTGGACGCCCACTGGGGTAGAGCAGGAGGGACAACGACGACGTCAGGAGCACGAACGAAACGCAAAAACAAACAATCACCTGTACGCGTGCATTATGTCGGAGCTGCAATTGCACAGGGGGCAGGGGTGGAGCTTGGTGTTCCACTGCGGGACCCCCATCGTGCTAACGACCGCCTCCCAGTCCAACATCAGATACACAACAGCAGCTTTGAACGCCGTGGCCTGGCCAGCCAACGCAACTCTGTCGAGGGCTGGAGACTCCGCGCTCCAATCACCGCCACCGAATGCACTCTCAGACCACCTGCCCTGCGCGAGCTGCAACAAACACCAATGCAGAAAACTCAGCATGGAATAAACGCTACACCACCCCTTACAGCCACACCTGCACTGGTATTGCTTGCGGAATGCAAGCCCTACGTGGCGTGTGCCAGAAATCAGGTTGACCAGACTTACTTGAAGGATGCTGCGTTGTTTCCCTGCTGCTGCGCTGCCGCCGTATCGGGCAGCATCCATGTATATTGCGACGGGCACAACGAGTTCTTCGTAGCCTGCTCCCGATATGATGGGGTTCGCCTTCCATGCTCGAGGCAGCTCCTTTTCCGACAGCACACTATGCCACTCCTTAAGCCTGTGCGCCGATGCTGATGCTTCTTTGATAAGCAGCTCATGGAACGGTCTGACCTGGAGCTGTATGTCGGCGCGCTTGCCTTTCACGTGCCCTGGGAGGCTGATGCGCATCAGCGGCACCCTCTTACCGAGCTCAGTCGAAACAGTGTGCTCAACGTGCCGATGGTAATGACCGCTTGGGCGGCCAGGCGCCAGCCCCCACTGACTAGCGGGCCCAACGCACCCACCACGCGCGGCCAAGTGAGCGAGCCTACACATGGCCGATGCAGTCATGGTGGATCCACTGCTGCACATAGCCTGCAGCTCCGACATAAACGCACCCCCTGACTCGGCTCGGGCACTTGCCTCGGCGACATGGTCGAGGATAGGCGTGATAGTGCGCCGTCGTCGGCGCGGGGGCTCGGACATCGTTTGGGCCGCAACGCTACATACTTAGTTGTGGTGTTGGGCCCTCGCTTGCGTGTCTATCGCGGCACACCCCTCGCGCGCTTCGTAACTCCATGAGATGGCGCATGGCGATGACGACTGTGATGATGAGGATGCCCAGGAGAGGGCTGGGGGAGGACGAGAGGCAGGAGATTGCGAAACTTGCATACCCCTGACCCGCTCCCCCTGCGCCAGGCCAATGCCTCCGCGCGGAGCGGACCCTCGAGGACGGGCGGGCAGCGGGGCCGATGGGTGGGGGGGGGGCGAAGGGGCAAGAGGGGGGGTGAGGCGCGAGGGAGAAGGGGAGGGGGAGGGAAGGGAGAAGGAGAGAAAGAGAGAGAGAGAGAGAGAGAGAGAG
>CAUYUJ010019859.1:145754-165754 GCA_963575745.1 Prorocentrum cordatum | reverse complement strand
CCAGCGCCGCCCATGGGCGAGGGGGCCCCGCCCTTGCATTGCAGGGTGGGCGCCGTGACGACGAACTGGAGGATGAACACCTACAGGGCCATCGTGGGGAGAGCGGACATACGGGCCCGCTGGGGCACGGGGAACAACGCCCGCCGTGAGGCGTTTGTAAAGGCACTTGCAGGTATTGACGATCGGTCGTGAGTTGTGATCGTCATGCTTGGCTGCGTTGCGCCAGCCTTTTACAGCGGCGATAGGCTCGCCTGATGCTGACATGCTAGGACGCAGGCATGCATAACTGAGTGGTTGGGTTTATATATAGATATATATATATACCTATACGACCACCCTTCGGGTGATAAGGAGGTTCGGGGGGGGAGGAACCAACGTCTCACTCGATCGGTCTCACTATCGATCTCACTATCGATCTCAGTATCGGTCTCGCTCGATCGATCTCCCTCGATCGATCTCACAATCGATCTCACTCGATCTATCTCACAATTGATCTGACTATCGATCTCACAATCGATCTCACAATCGATCTCACAATCGATATCACATTCGGTCTCACAATCAATCTCACTATCGATATCACAACCGCTCTCACAATCAACGTCATCATCATCATCATCATCATCATCATCAACAACAACATTTACATCAACATCATCATCACCAACATCATCATAATCGGGACACCGTCCTCATCATCAACACCAACATCATCGTCATCACGGTAATCGACATCATCGGGACACCACCACCATCATCATCATCAGCAGCATCGGGACACACTCATCGTCATCATTATCATCAGCAGCAGCATCATCATCGAGACACCATCATGATCACCATCGTTATCATCATCATCATCATCATCATCATCATCATCATCATCATCGGGACACCATCATCATCTCATCCTCATCATCGACATCATCATCATCATCAGCATCATCAACATCATCATCATCAGCATCATCATCATCGCCATCATTGGGGCACCATCATCATCATTACCAACATCAGCATCAACAACATCATCATCATCATCACCATCGGGACGCCATCATCATCAACATCATCATCATCACCATCATAATAATCATCATCATCGGGACGCCATAATCATCATCAACCTCATCATCATCAACATCATCATCATTGGGACACAATCATATTCAGCATCATCAACATCAACATCATCATACTCATCATCATCGGGACACCATCATCGTCATCATCATGGTCATCAACATAATCATCATGATCATCATCATCCTCATCATCGGGACACCATCAGCATCATCATCATCGTCATCATCACCATCGACATCATCATCATCGTCGGGACACCATCATCATCATGTCATCATCATCATCATAGGCATCATCTCTTCATCAAAATCAGCATCAGCATCGCAATCATCACCATCGTCAATCTATCATCAACATCACCATCATCACCATCATCATCATCATCATCATCATCATCATCATCATCATCATCATCATCATCATCATCATCGCGGGTCACCGCGGGACACCGGCGGGGCACCGCGGGGCACCGCGGGGCACCGCGGGACACCGCGGGACACCGGCGGGACACCGCGCGGCACCGGCCGCCCGGTCAAGGTTCTGTTGGTCCGGCCGCGCCTCAGCCACACGGGACTTTCGCGGGACACCGGCGGGGCACCAGCGGGGCACCCGCCGCCCGGTCAAGGTTCTTTTGGTCTGGCCGCGCCTCAGCCACAGGAGACTTTTTCTCGCCCGCCCATGCAGCTTCGCCTCGCCCGCGCGCACGGCACGCACGAACACGAAACCGAAATCGAATTCCCGGTAGGGGGGCTCTCCGTTCCACTCGATCTCACCCCCTCACCTCCGATATATATATATATATTATATATATATATATATATAAATTTTTTTTTTTTTTTTTTTTTTATATATATATATATATATATATATTGTTAGTGCCGCGCGTGTCGTTGCAGTTCCACGGTGTTGGTATGTCTGGCCGCAACAATCAGAGCCACCAGCGTTGACTCAACTTAGGTGACATGGTCGACAACTATTGCATTGTGCTAGGGTATACCCACACCGACGAAAATTCGGTACTTTGCGCAACTCCACGCATTCCATCACGGTCTACCCGAATACAGCGCAGCGAGCGGAACTCCTATAAGCAAGATGCTTGCGTACTGTGTCGTGTAAGTCGCACAAGCCCAATGCCGTTCAAGTCATGCGCGTGCACGCCAGCCATGCCTTGCATGTATCATGCATCATATCAATTGTACCAGTCGTCTGTGATAGGACGGGGTCGAATTTGTTGAGATTGGCTAAGTATTCGCATGGCGAGCCGTGTTTTGTGACCGAGCCTCGCGCGCATTGCAACTGATGCGAGCACGCAGGCACGCCATGCAAGTCATGCATATCTGCCTTGCTGGGCCAACACCTATGGCACACGTGACCATTGACGAGATCGTGCGCGATGCAACGACATTCGCACATGGCACGAGCTGCGGAATGCCCTTATCCGTGTTGCCCATGCGATGCATACAATCGGTGCGTCGCAATCATTTAGTATCATCCGTAAACGTTTTGGCACCAGTCGATGGCATGGCGTCGTCGACGCCGCGAAAGCGACCGGCGTCTCGCACGGCGGGCGCCGAAGCCCTCGTCGAGATCCACCGCGGACAGTGCATCTCCGAACGAAGACTTTCCCATGTATTCAAATATATCAGAGACAATGCAGTCTCAAGGGCTGCACAAAATCGTGCAAAAGAGGTGGTCGTTGCTAAAGAAACGGCACCTTACGGACACTTGCTGCAACCCATTGATATGCAATTTGAAAACGGCCAGCCATTCCTAATCTGGGCGTGTTCACCAGGACCCATGCTTTATGCCGCGTGCACGGCTGGCACCGGGTTCAGGTCGTTGATGCGGCAGCAGCTGTGTAGGTAACCGTGTGCGCCAGCTCGTCCACGGCGAATGTGCCTCTATTTTGACGGGATATCGCCACGAGACCCATTGGCCAAAGGCAAATAATGTAGATGGGGTCGATGCTATCTATTGGAGATTCCTGGTGTCCGACGAGCATCTCTGCAACGAAGATGCGCGGTGTGTCTTATCTGCGGCAGGGTTTGCCATGGTGCGCAAACTTCCAGGCGGCATTGGCCACTCGTTGCGCATCCTTCTCAAGAAGTTGTTCTTCAACGCCGATGCTGGCGAAGTCAATGTCAAGACTGCGGGCATCGCGCTCGATGCGTCTGGGAATGGCGACGGCGCGGCGCGCGCGACAATGGTCGCGAAGCCAGAATGCGCCATCGGGGGCGAGGAAGCACTGCGGGAGCTGCACCTGAACAAGAGGCACGCGGGGACCAAGCCGCGCGCCATATGCAGAAACATGGTAAACCAGAAATTCGATAATTCGATTATAACGTGTATGACGCGACAAGCTGGCACGCGTCAGATGCATGTATAGACAAGGGCAAGTGGGTCACCAACACAGGTGAAACCGCCGTTGCGATCCTTCGCAGAAGCCGCCCCCACTGGGAACGGATAGATAATGGCGAGATACATGATGAACGATGCAGGGCGCCCACGCAGCTTAGCGGGTGGAGCTATGATCAAAATCCTACGGCACTCGACCCCGATTTGGGGCACGGGGTCACGTCGATGCTGTGCTTCGATTGGATGCATGTCTACGTCGTAGGCGGCATCGTTGATAAAGAAACCACTGCCTTCCTCGGCGATCGCTCGCTCGCTTCTATCGTGCACGGCAACGACCTCGACGCGTGCTTGCAGGCGTGGACGTGGCCGAAAAATGTCAAACGCGCCCGTCGGGTTTTCGGCGCGGGCGAGTTCGCTGCGGGCGCGTCTGATAGGTTGTCAGACATGCCCGGGCTCGCACGCTGCGCCAGGAATAAAAGCCAAAGTGGCAGGCGCGCCCGCGCGCGCCAAACGGTTATCGAGCTTTCTGGCGCCGCGCGACGCCGTGGACTTGTTCTTTGCACTGGCGAGGGGCGCGTGCGTCAGTCACGCCGAGCTGTCTGCTGCTATTGCGCATCATCTTCGGCTGCACCAGGAGTGCTATGGTGCCGAAGTCTGGTCTTCCAAATTCCTTATGGCTATGATACTCCACGACACGTATCATAAACTTGGAATATTATCATGCTTTGTGCACGAGAATAAACGCAAAGTTGTCAAGCGGTTGACGCGCGATCAAATTTGCTTGAGGCGCCCTGAGAAAGCATTAATGTTGCAGCTGACCGCCCAGTACCGTCACAAACTTAACCTCTTCAGCGTTGCAACTGCGTTGCAGGATCCGATTTCAGCGTCTAAGACGTTGATCGAATGCCCAACGCATTTGCGCCCCCCAGACGCAGACGGCTGTGTCGAGCACAAAAACGTACAACAACAACAGTTCATTCAGTGGGGGTGACATTGTTCTGATGGGTCGTGGCACTGGTCACTCAGCCGTGCAGATACGGTTTCACGCGCAGTGCGACGTCGGGACGGCGTCGCCATCGGAACCACCTAGCTTGATTCTGCGGTTGACAACTCGTCAGGCGCATTCAGGATGGAGTAAGTACGCCATTGACGAAGACCAGCAACCAGTCCTCGTGCCAACAAGCACGCTCAAGCATGCTGCAGTTTCCAAGGGGACATACTCTGCCATCACATGCATTTGGCCAACCGAATACCGCAGAAGCTGTGGCTAAAGCTCACTGTTTGCTCCACTTGTATACGTGAGTTCACTTACTATTGCCTGTGGAAGAAATCATATTCAATCCATAATTTGCAAATCAGCATCACCGTCATCATCATCAGCATCACCGCATCAACCTGAAATGAAAACACCCCTAACTTAAACATGGGGACACCCCTACCAACAAAAAACAAGTTGAACGAATCACATGCAAAAACGAACTTTCATACTTAATTATAATTGAATTATAAATCACGCTAACTAATTAATAACTCAGCTGGGTCTTGCAGCGCTGGACCCCCCCCCAGCACACACACACCCCCCCCCATGCCACCCCCCCCCTTCCCCTCCAGCATGCGGGGGGGGGGGGTCGCGACCGGTCCGAACCCCCCCCGGCCCCCTTCGAACCCCCCCCCCGGCCCCCCCCTCGGAAAAACGCGGGGGGGCCACTACCGGTTCAAACGCAGCCCCCCCCGCAGAAAACCACAGGAAAGTCACTGCCAGTTCGACGCCCCCCCAGGAAACCAGGGGGGGTCGCGACCGATTCGACGCACCCGCCCCCCCTCTTCGAAAACCGAGGGGGGGGCCACTGCCGGTGCAATGCCCCCCCCCCTCCCCCCTCGAAAACCGAGGGGGGGGGGGGGGCCTCTGCCGGTTCGAACCCCCCACCCCTCCTCGAAAGCCGGGCACCACTGCCGGTTCGAATCCCCCCCCCCCCCCCCCCCCCCCCCCCCCCCCCCCCCCTCGCCGCCGCAAACGACTCCCGGCCCCTACCGCCGCCCGCACACGCCCCCGCTGCTGTTCCCAGCACCACTGTCCTCACCACCACTGCACACGCTGTTCCACCGCCGCCCCTACTGCCCCCACCAGTGCCCCACCACTGTCGCACTGTCCCCCTGCCCCCGCTGTTCCCACCACGGTTCCACCCCCCACTTTCTCCACGGCCCCAACCACTGCCCAACTGCCCCCGCTGCCCCACTGTCTCCTCCGCTGCCCCACTGAGCTGTCCCACTGTTTCCACCGCTGCCCCCACCGCTGCCCCCGCTGTACCTCTCCGTCCCGTTGTCCCACTGCCGTCCTCGCCGCCGCCCTCGCCACTGTCCACGCCGCCACTGCGCCCTCCACTGTCCCACCGTTTCCACCAAGCCCCCCCGCTGCCCCCGCGCCGCTGCCCACGCCACCACCGCCACCACCGCTGTCCCACTGCCCCCGCCGTTCCCACCCTTGCCCCCGCGGCCCACACCAGCGCCCCCACCAGTACGTCAATGTCCGCACATTCCCCACCATTGTCCCACCAGGGCCCCACTACCCCCACTTCCCCCACGGCCCCCGCTGCCCCGCTGCCCCCACTGCCCCCACTGCTGCCCCACTGTCCCCGCCGCTGTCCCACTGTGCTGCCCCTGCGCCCCCGCTGCCCCCATCGCTGCCCCGCTGCCCCCAGCGCCCCCGCCACTTCCCCCGCTGCGCTACTGTCGCGCCGCTGTCCTCACCGCCGCCCCCAACGCTGCCCCCACCACTACCGCCCCCGCTTCTGCCCCACTGTTCCCACCAAAGTCCCGCTGCCCCCTCGCCGCTGCCCCCGCCGCCGCCGCCCCCGCCATCCGCGCCCCCCCCCACCCCGCCCGGTTTTCGAAAGGAGGGGGTTGAACCGGCAGTGACCCCCCCTGGTTTTCGAAGGGGGGGTTCGAACCGGCAGTGGCCCACCCCCCTTTTCATGGTGGACGGGGGGGGGGGGGGCTCGAACCGGCCGCGCCCCCCCCCCCCCCCCCCCCCCCCCCCCCCCCGGTTTTCCGAAAGGGGTGGGCTTCGAACCGGCAGCGGGGGAAGGGGGGTCGAACCGGCAGTGCCCCCCCCCCGGTTTTCCGCCAGCAGCGGAAGAATGCGCTCTTTCATATACATATGATTATGTATATGTATATGTATATATATATATACATATGTATATATATATGTGTATATATATATACATCTATATATATATATATATATATATCATCCGGCCCCCTTGCGGGGCCATCAGGCTTTAGGGCGAGGTTTGCTGCTCCCTGCGTCAGTTTCCAGTTCCAATTCCCAATGCGATAACTCTACTCACTGCTTCATATTTTTGATTGTCACTGAACGCGCGAGGGGGGGGGGGGGGGGCAAGCTGCCGCGCCCGGATCGCGCTGTCTGCATTCCCGGGGGGGCGCGGGACGCGTGACAAACACGTGAAATTCGCGCCCCCGAGACAAAAATCCCATGCGCATTGCGCAATCGTGTTCTCGCGGCTATAAAACATAACGCATTACGCCGTGGCTGCGCCCCCGAGGCTGCAAACCTAGCGGGCGACTCTACACGCGCGCCCCCGACGCGACAAAATCCAACAAATGGCGCGCGCGTCCCCGAGGCAATATCACTTACTAGAATACGGGCGCGCCCGAGGCTTCAAACTACTTAGACGGCGCAATAGTTTCGCCCCCGAGGCCATGAACCCTCGCAAATTAAACGATACTTGCGCCCCTGAAGCCACGCCCCCTCGCGCGTTGCGCAACGTTCGCGCCCGCGCGGCCATCGCAGAACAGCTCGCGCATCTACGACGATCGCCCACGTCCCCGAGCGTCGCGGGTTGAGCGGGCGCACCGCAAAAGGCCGTCGCAGAACGACCCGCGTCGCCCCCGCCTGCCAACCGCCCCCGCCCGCCCCGGCCGCGACGCCGCTCGCCCCCGAAGAACGGTCTGCGCTCAGCGCGTCTTTTCCTCGTCGCGATCCCCCCCCTATATATATACATATATATATATATATATATATATATATATGCACACGCACACATATATATATATATATATATATCAAGCCGCGGCGCCGCGCGCGCGGTGCGCAAAACGAAAGATTCGCGCCGACCCTGGACCTCGTATATCTAAGAAAACCGCGCACGCTGCCGCAGGGCCGAAATCTGATCGGTCGCGCGCGTCGCCATGCACTGTCGGATGGAAACGTTGAGATTGCAAGGTCCTGGCCTGGAACGATCCGTTTCGGGCTCGCAATGCAACCCGCATTGCGCGCGACATTGGCCATCGCTCGGAGTTCCGACGCAGCGTCGCGACGGCGCCCAGCCCTCCCCGCGCAGCTTCTGCACGTGCGATTGTTTGAAATAGGTGGTCCGCGGCAGGGGGCGCGGCCCTTGCGACTGTGCGTGTATATATATACATGTATATATATATATATATACATATATATATGTACATATGCATATATATATGTATATATATATATAAAAAAAAAATAATTAGCTATATATATATATATACATATGCAATCGTACATGCACGCGCAATAGAGCCTGCCCCCCACTCCCGAAGGCCAGCCGAGAACGATCACCTTGAAAACGATAAGAGCGGGGTCGGGCGGAAGGGCGCCGGCCCGGCCAACAACGCGCCCCCGTTATCCGACGGTCTCGCGCGGGGCGGGCCCAGGCGTTCGAGGTCGGCCTCGAGGCAGCGGCGCGGGCGAGGCGGCGGCGGCGCGCGCGGGGCCCCCAGGGGCGAGGGGGATCAAAAGGCATGCAGTTTTTTTGTTGAAAAATACACATTTATATATATATATATATATATATGTATATATTATATATATATATAAAAAATCCAAGGCGGCCCGCGGGCGGGGCTGCTCTTTGAGCCCCGCGACGGCGACGGTCGAGTCGCCGCGCGGCCCCCTCTCGCTGCGTCTACGCAAGCTGCTGTAAAACAGCGCGCAGCCCGTCTCCGCGTCCGAGAGCCAGCCAAGAGCGACCACTCTGAAAAAGGAAAGGGCGGGGTCAGGCGGAAAGGCGCCCGCCCGATCAAAAACGCGCCCCCGATTTCCGACGGTCTCGCGCGGGAAGGGCCCGGGCGTTCAAGGTCGGCCTCGAGGCGACGGCGCAGACAGGCGAGGCGGCAACGGCGCGCGCGCAATCTGAAACGCCCAGACGGTAAAGGGGACTGGCCGGAAGGCCGATGAGGAAACAAAACTTACGGCGCAGGCTAACGACAACAATGCTCACTCATATACATATGAGTGCGACCAAGCATCGATTGTTCAATGGAACGAGCCAGCCTGGGCGGATAGGCGGCAGCCTGAGCGGCAAGTGAAAGCCGTCGCAAGGGCCAATGAAGATTGCGCGCGGCTGTTGCGTCCTGGAGCAAAGGTTGCGACGGCCGCTGCAGCGCATATTCACAGATGCAGACCCCGAAGACTGAATGCGTTTCAGGCCGCATCTGAGGTGCGCTTCCGCCAACGAGTTCCGAATTGGCAGCAGCCGACAGTGACGAGCTGAACTGGGGTTGCCTGGAGTAATCGATTTATCCGCCTGGCGCGCCACAACAACGACCCTGCAAGGTTCAATGAATATTGGGATGCGAAGCTCAATACACTGATCAATTATGTCGCAAATCGCATCGAAGGATCTGCTGCCGATGCGAACTTTGCCGCCTCGTGCGGGGGCAGTCCTCTGCGGCCCGTCGGGCGGCCCCGCTGTCTGAGGGGGCGACGATGCCTCAAGCGAAACGGACGAGGCAAAATCAGGTCTGGTATCCCTGAGCCCAAATATGTTCAGGATGTTTCAAGCGATGTGGGCGGGACCACATCTCGCAAAGCGTCTGGGAGCTCAGAGCCGCGATGATGTTTCAAGCGAAAGTGGCGCCAGACCATGTCAAATCAGGATCGCAGATGTACGACGATGTCACATGCGAAACGGGCCGAAACACCTCAACATGTTGCCTTGTCTCGGCGCGCAGGCCCCTCTCGGGCGGCATCCGTCCTCACCGCAACAACGCCTCCCCGGCACCTGCCGGGCGACCCGGGAAGACTCCAAGACAAAACATTTGGAACGGAAGCGAATGTGAAATACACATGTGATGTTAGATCATGATCCAGTTTAAATATATAGTATTTTATTATGATACATCATACGACATGGTTAAACAGTCGTTCGCTATATCGTAGTATGCAATAACATACCATATTAATGTATACTATATGGTGCGACGCGATTGAAATATGACAGTATGCTTCTGTGGCATCGTATTATACGGCCGTATGTAGTAGTAAAGTATTGCGCGGTACTATAACACATTTCTGCGCTAGTACATAATAGTTTGTAATGATGCACCACGATCTACGATATCATAGGACATGTAACTAAACAACATACAATAACGAGTATATACACTAATGCGATACCAGATAAGGCAACAACGCAATATGTGTGTAATATATAACAACTATAATATTGCATGCAATCGTACGGAGATTAATGGTATACGGTCGAACGTTACGCAATACAAAATCAACGACGCGTGATACCTTTAGATGGTCTCTGTATACGTACAAAACTGTATTGGCGTTCCGCGTCATGCACCTTTGTCCTCAAAGTGTGGCATGCAGGCGGAAGTCGCGGCGGAAGGGCAGGACGGTTAAACAACCACCATAGCGCTACCTACGCGTTGCCTTGTCCAACGTCGTCGCCATAATAATTAAATTCGTGTTCCTTCTTTCATGTTTCATCTTCTCGGACTCCCCTGCGAATTCTTCCCCATCCTCCTTTGCTCTGTTTGCGGAGGCACCTCCTTGAGGAGTTTCTGGGGCCTCACAACAATTTGGCATGGCTTCTTGGGGGTCTTCTGGAGGCCTCCTGGGCGCCTTTGGGGGGGTCCTCGGGCCACCCTGCTTCCAACTGCGGTCTCCCTGAAAGACCAGGTCACGATTTGGAATGCTTCGGGGGGCGTCTTGGGGCCACCCTGGGCCGTCATGGGGCTCTCTTCGGGGTCCATCTTGGGGACTTTTCGGGCCGTTTTGGGCGTTTCTTGGACTGTCTGGATGCGCTTTCGGATAGTTTTGGTGCCAGTGTCAGGCCTCTTGTGCGGCGTCGAACATCTGGAAGACCGAAGAACAGAGCATGCCCAAATTCATGCAAACAACCAATGGAAATCAATGTTTTTCTGCATGTCGAAGTCCTCGTGGGGTTGTTATTTAGGTTGTCTTCGGGTGTTTGGGGCCATTTGGGGCCCTAGTGGTGCCGTTCGCCCGCCATCCGGACCGATTCGAACCGGGGGGCAGGGTATCTCGCAGGATCACAAATTGCAAAAAACATGATCTACATATACATGTATAAGTATCGAACATGAGAGAGAGAGAGAGAGACTGAGAGACAGAGAGACAGAGGGCATGAAACAAGACAGCACGAGAAACATTCAATCCATGAGGGTGCTCGATGTTCTTCTCTGGGTACGACAGCGACTCTGGTCTCATCAACTTCACTGAGAAAGTCAATTCCAGAGTGGTGCTGCCCGTCTCGTTCTCTGCAGTCACCTGTGCACCAATCACTGCCAGCGCACTTTTGCTCTCTGACGTACTGACGAAAGCCTCGGCAAGATTGTCTCCCATGATCGCTGAATCAAGAAATACTTCAACGCAATATGAGGTAAAACATGCGACCAGAAATTCGACGAACTGACGACTCGATCGTATGTGGCAAAGATCACAGCAACTTCCCCCATGCCAGTACGACCGCACGGATGGCAACGTTTCTGCAAGTGGCCACCGATCAAGGACGTGTCGTAGATAAGTCGGGGCGGCGGAATAGCTGTAAATTTGATTTCGGGCCCGCACATATCTGATGATGGTGGCTCGGTTTCGCTTTGCCCAAAAGCAACCTGGCGCGACTGGTGCAAAAGAGCTGGTGGCAGGTCTACCCCTGAACCGGATCGCTTGGACCCATCCTGGTCACTTGAAGTCACCTGAAGGCCTCATGATCCTGCTCATTCCTGAGAACAGCCAAAGAACATCCAACCAGCCCACTGGGCGTGAGTGGTTTAGACAGTTCTCTCGCCCCAACCACCCTTCTTCCAATTCAGCCAAGGCTTGACCCATCCTCCTAATCCCCTCCCCCTGGGTCTGGAGGGGGAGGGCACCGGGTCGTCGGGGCGTCCAAGATGGCCTCAGCGAGAACGCAAAAATCACTGATGTTACTAAGGTATTGGCCACATGTTGGCCTCCTGGGAGAGGGACCCTGATGACGGAGCCCTCCAAGCCGCCCCAAGAGGCCTCGGTGAAAAGGCGAAAATCACTCATCTTACGATGGTGTTGGCTACAAGTTGGCTCCCTGGGGGAGGGACCCTAATGACGGAGCCCTCCTCCTTTAACCGATCTCCTCCAATATGGCCTAAAATGAAATCCCTAAGATCCCCATGAGGAGTCCAGGGGGCCCCACCAGGCCCCGAAGAGATCCCCAAGATGCCCCCAAGAGGCTCCCAAGAGACCCCCAAGAGGCCCCCCCGAGGCACCCAAGACGCCCCAAGAGGCCTCGGCGAGAATACCACAATCTTTCTTGTTTACGAAGGTGTTGGCGAGCTTTGGCCTCCTGGGAGAAGGGGCCAATTTACTGCGGCCCCTCCTTCGATCGATCTCCTCCAACATGGTCCCAAGATGGACCCTGAGGCTCCCAAGAGTGTCCCAAGAGTGTCCGAAGAGGGCCCTGAGTGGCGCCCAGGAGACCCCAAGAAGTCCGCAAGGCCCTCAAGATGCTTACAAGCGGCCCCTGAGAGACTCCCAAGAGACCCCCAAGAGGCCCGAAGAAGTTCCCCCGAGGCACCAAAGACGCTTCAAGAGGCCCCTGGGACCGCCACGGGGATCCCAAGAGGCCCAAAGAGGCCTACTAGACGCTCTCAAGAGACATCCGAAGAAACTACGACAAGCATCCAAAAGGCCTCTGGCCTTTCTACTCGCACTCCTCCTTTTCATCATCATCATCATCATTATCCTGTTCCTCGTCCGCCTGATCCTGCACCTCCCTCCCCCTCATCCCTCCTCCATCTTCCCCCTGCCCCTCATATTCCAACTTCCTCCTGTGGTTCCTTCTCCCTCCTCCCCATATCTGGGTATGACGACTCCCCCAGCCCGGTTATTCCATTGCCTGCTCCCCCGCATGCCCGAACAGGGTAACTCGCCTGAACATCGTTCCTGGGTTGGCTGGTAATGGTTACACCAAGCGTATACAATAACACGTCGGAGCACTGGATACCAAACCACTGTAATCTATACACTGCGGAACAACACACCGCTTAACAAACAGCGCAAGCACGAACGGCGCACAACCTCAACACGCAGCAACACTGGTCATGCAATGCGATGAAACACAATGCAGCGTCACGCATTTCAACGCGCATCACACAAAACCGTTGCGACATAAAGAAAGGCTGCACGATGCGAAACACAGCACCGCAGCGCGACGCGAAGCAACGCGGTGCAGGTCGACGAACAGGCAACGCGAGTCACATCATAAGTAAGGCGCGCGGCAACGCACGCCACATCAGAAATACGGCGTGCATACTGGTAGAAACCATAGCAGCACAATGGATTGGGATCGGCTCAGAAGCAATTATGGGGAAACCTATGCCAAGCTGGCCCTGGCGGGTGTGGATCGGCCGTTGACGTGTATGGGTCGCTATGGCGCTGGTCGGTGCCCTGTTGTTGGTGCCGATCGTGCCGCAGATACCGCAAGCCATGTGCCCGATGGTCGATGCTCTATGACTGGTTATAGACGGATGGTGTTATATCACTGGTGCCGCATGACAAGCACCCTACGGCACCCTGTGGAGCCAGTACCACCACCACTACTACTACTACTACAACTACTACTGCTACTACTACTACTACTACTACTACTACAACTACTACTACTACTACTACTACTACTACTACTACTACTACTACTACTACTACTACTACTACTACTACTACTACTACTACTACTACTACTACTACTACTACTACTACTACTACTACTACTACTACTACTACTACTACTACTACTACTAACTACTACTACTACTGGACTGCTGTGCTGCTGCTGCTTGCTGTGCTGCTGTTGCTCCTGCTGCCCCTTACTGACTGCTCCTACTACTACTACTACCTACTACTACTACTACTACTACTACTACTACTACTACTACGACGATTATACTACTACTACTACTTACTACTACTACTATACTAATGCTGCTGCTACTGCTACTACTACTACTACTACTACTACTACCACTACTACTACTAGTAGTACTACTAGTACGACTAGTACTACTAGTACTACTAGTACTACTAGTACTACTACTACTACTACTACTACTACTACTACTACTACTACTGCTACTGCTATTACTACCACAGCTACTGCTACTACTACTACTGCTACTGCTACTACTGCTTGTACAACAACAAGAACTACTACTACTACTACTACTAGTACTACTACTATTACTACTATTACTACTACTACTACTACTACTACTACAACTACTACTACTACTACTACTACTACTATTACTACTACTACTACTACTACTACTACTAGTACTACTACGATTACCACTGCTACTACTACTACTACTACTACTACAACTACTAACACTACTACTACTACTACTACTACTACTACTACTACTACTACTGCAACTACTACTACTTTTACTACTAATACTACTACTACGACTACGACTAATACCACTACTACCACTACGACCACTACTACTACTACTACTACTACTACTACTGCTACTACTACTACTACTACGACTACTACTACTACTACTACTACTACTACTACTACTACTACTACTACGACTACTACTACTACGACTACGACGACTACTACTACTACTACTACTACTACTACGGCTACTACTACTCGGCCCCGTGCACCACATCACCACGGCTCAACCGCCTTGGGATGAGCGCCCTTGTGGCTGCCTCATTTCCAGTATGTAGCGAGCACCTCTTCTGGGTGAAATGGCGGGTCTGACGCGCATGCAACGGCGGGCGCTTATCCGAGGGCAGCTGGTCCCTACGGCCCAAAGTAAAGCGACAGCGGCGGCGCAGCAGCACACGGGGCGACCCCAGCACCGCCATCGAGGCCAACTAACGCAAGTAGGCGCGAGAAGAGGCCAGAATGGCAAGCCAAAACGGCAAGCCAGAATGGCTGGGCGCACAGTTGACCGCGCGAAGAGCGGAGGCCTAGGCACCAGGGCCCGCGGCGCGAGGGGGGCACCACTGTGGGCGCACCCGCGCGAGCTGGCAAGGCGGCGTCGCTAAAGGTGGAGCGTAAGCGAGCATACAGGCTCAACATCCTTGAGAGTGGCAGGCTCGGGATCTTAACATGGGCTCACGTAGCCCCCCCGAGGGCTTAGAAGTATGCGATGCTGGGGGGCCTGCAGAGTCTCAGCGCTCAGGCGGACAGGCCTGTTCCCTGCGCAATGGCTGCGAAGACCTGCGACGGCAGCGCTTGCACTTCTCCCCCGAGGTCGCCACTGCCGCCCGCCTGCCCTGAGGGCCCAAAGATCTGGCGCTCGAGATCCTCACCGAGGGCCACGTTCAGGGCAGCGACATTAAGGACCTGCTGCGGGAGCGGGTCCGTCGGCGGCGGCGGCGCCGCAGGGGGCGCCGTCAGCGGCGGCGGCGGCGGGGCCATGATGGCCGCTGGCGGGGCTCCAGCGGGGCCATGATGGCCGCCGCGGACCGAGCCAGCTGGGGGGGCACTGGCGGTGCGGACGGGAGCGGCACGCGGGGCGACCCCGGTACCACCCCCGCCGCCCGTGAGGCTGCCCCCCCGGAGGTTGCGGCGGCGCTCATAGGCCGCGAGTTCCTCGCTCGCGGTCGCCAGGCGCTGCCTCCTGGCCTTATTCCGCTGCTTCTTGGTGTAGCCCGCCCACTCTGGGTCGTTCAGCCCCCAGGCAACCTGCGAGTGCAGGTCGGACCACTTGAACTCGGGCAGGCTGTCCCAGGAGAGCCCCTCCATTAGCGCGTAGTGGCCCTCCCACTGCGGCTGCTGCGGAGCGTAGCGCTGAAGACGGTGCCCACCGCCAGCGGCTCGACCTTGGGCAGGTGCTTCAGGAGGTCCACAGCGCTGAGCACCGCTACCCCCTCCTTCTTGAGCTTGTCGTAGCGCAGCAGGGCCTTCAAGTCGCGGATGTCCTCCTCGGGGAAGTCCGCATGCATGTAGTACGCGCGAGGCGGGCTCTGCTCTTCCTCTATCATCTCGATGCAGACGCCGTAGGAGGTCGCGCAGCGCGCGCCACAATGGCAGTACCAGCGCTGGCCCGTCTCCCCCGCCGCCTCCTGCGCGCAGGTGAGCAGTTGCGTCCAGCGATCCGAACGGATCACCGAGCAGCATCCCTTGGGATTGTCCCAGGTCTTGTTGGCCGAGCACTTCTAATACATGTTGAACGTAAAGCCCTTGCCACGGTAGAGCTGGTCCGTGTAGTCGCCCATCCGTCGGTAGGCCTCCTGCGCCATGGCGTTGCCCTGGCACTCCTCCTTCCACGCACGCTTGTGTCCCAGGTGCGCGTCCACGACCCCCGAGGCTTCCAGGAGGCCCTTCTTCAGCCTGCCCCCATCATCCTCTGCCTCCGCATTCAGCGCGTCGAGCCACTTCTGGACCCCGCCCTGCGCCTCTGCGCCCTTCACCATGTCCTCATTCCTCTCCAGGATGGGCCCCAGGCCTCCCAGCATATGGGTGCGCATGGTCTCGAATTTGAGGCCGCCATAGGCCCGCGCCATGCGCTTCAGCGATTTCTCGGAGAGGCCGAGCCGCAGCAGGTGCTCGATATCCAAGAACCTCCTCCACAGTCTTGGCGTTGGCCAGCTGGCGCCCCTGGCCCTCAACGTTGTTGTCGAGGGGGGGTCGCTATCATCACCACGGGGAGGGTCTGCGGCGCCTGGCCCATCCTCGAGGGGTGGAGGTGGCGCGCGGGGCGGCCCCGGCACCACCTCCACCGCCATCGGGCGACCGACCTCCTCCGCCACCGTTTCCGTGGCTGGAGGGGGGCGCCCGCGCTCGCGGAATCGATGCCCACCCCGACGCCTTCCGTCGCCCTCCGCAGGGCTAGCAAGCAGTCGTCGGAGAGCGCGAACCCCACAAGCACGTCCATGCCCTCCTTGATGCGGTCGAAGCTCGCGCGGAACTTCGCCACGCGCTTGGCGGCATGGTCGATGGAGCCAGCGCCCTTGTTCTGGCGCGCTGCGCGCGTCACGGCCTCGTGCTCGGTGAAGTTCTGCGCCGCCGCCACGCAGTGCGAGCGCATGTATAGCTTGTATTGGCCTTGAGCTCCCTTTCGCAGCTTGGGGCACTGCGGGTTGTGCTCTGAAGCCTCGGTGTAGCGGCGCATTTCGCCACAGTTGAGCTCGTCCACGTACTCCACCATCATGATCTTCCAGTCACCCAGCGCTGCGCACGCCCGACACCAGCCCAGGCGCTGCGGCGGGACCCAGTTCGCACCCATGCAGTGGACGTAGCCCGCCTCGACGTAGTCCACGTCCGCCATCATCTCAGCGTCCTCGAGCTCGGCAGCCGTGCCGCCGCTCGGCGGGGGGGCTTTGCCGCAGGCAGCCTTGTTGCTGCGACGGCGGTGGCGTTTGCCGCCGTGCCCGCTGAGGGCGCCCGTGGTCGCTGCACTCGGGGCCTCACTGGCTGTCTCATCGCCCATGGAGCGGCCGCCGTCGGCGTCGCTGCGCGCGCCTCGCCCACCGTGGCCGCTCACAGCCTGTTCTCGCAGCTGGAGGTTGTGGAGCGCGAGGGTGATCGCGTCCAACCCGCGGCGCTGCTCCGCGGTGAAGTTGGAGTAGGTGGCTGCCGCTGCCAGGACCGCCTTCGCCACTGGCACCACCGCCGACGTGGGCATCGCCGAGGGCTCAGCAGGCGCCTCGGCAGTCGCCGTGGGGCCTCCGTCCGAGGCACCTTCAGAGGCAGCGGCACTGGGGGCGGCCCCCGTGCCGCTGCCTCCGTCGGCACCCTCGGCAGGCGTCGCCGATTCCGTAGGCAGTGTCGGCGCCGTCCGAAAGGTCGCCGCCTCCGACGCCACGTCGAACCCCTCGTCCGAGACGTCGCTGCTCTCCGACACGCTCACCTGCTGGCCAGAGCGCGGCGCAGGCCCCGCTTTGGGAGTGGGCGCGTCGGCCGCGGTCGAACCGCTGGCCTTCGCGCGTGCCTCGGCCTTCGCCTTAGCCTTCGCCGCCAGCGCCTCACGGGGAGGCGCCGCATCATGACTGGGCGAGTCGGCATGCGTCACTGCAGGCCACGGCATCGGCGCGGGCTTCGAGAACTTGGGCGCCATCCCTTGGTCGGAAGGATGGCACGGGAGGCGCAGCTCAAGAGATCGTGCGAAGCGGAACCTCAAGAGCCAAACAGCTGCCGAGGGAGGGAGGGAAGGGAGAGAGGCTGTACACCGAACCAAAATGGGGCGGCCGACTGCCAAGGCGGAGCGAAGATAAAACATGTGAACTAAAGGTTGAAACCAGCGGCTCCAGGTGAGCGGGGACAGATCCTTGAGCAGGCTGAAAACGGCCTGACCCCGTTCGGGACCCTGGGCGGGCAGGAGAGGGGAGAGGGGGGCGAGGAAACCACGTCGCGGGCGAGCGACGAAGCGGACGGCGGGCCGCCGACGGTCCCAGAACCGCGGGGCGACCCCGATCTTGAACGCCTCTTGACGCCTCTTTTGCAGTTGGCCTCGGGCTGATGCTGCTGGCGGAACGATGGCCCATCACGGACGGGTTGAGAGAGCAGCTCAAGACTATGAGCACAACGAAGGTGGCATGGCGGGCGCACAATGCGCACAAGGATTTGCAACTGCACAACGCATCGCGCAAGGCAGACATGACAAAGCAAGAGCGCATCATGCACACTATGAGGGAACTATACAGTACAGTGCACACCGCTGACGTGATCACGGCTTTACAACTGATCAGGGCAGCAGGTAGGCAAGGGGGGGGGGGGGAGGGCCAGGGACAACACACGTGTGGGAGGGAGCCACATCTAGTCAAGACCGGACACTCGGGGCGACCCCGGCGCCCAGCCCGACTACGTCTTCCGTCGCCAGGGCGACCTGCTCAGCGGTTTGGCCCTGCAGGGCGTTGGCCACTGCCGAGCGCAGGGGCGAGCGCGCTGCGGGCCGTTCGGCCTCGGGCAATTCCCCTGCGGCACGGCGCAGCCACGTCTCCGCCTCTGCGCCCCAGCGGCCATTGACATCGAAAACAAAGGGCACCAGGCCAGAAAATGGGCATCTACGGTGCTTCACTTTTTCTCTGCGCTGCAGGGATGCCTGATGCGGCCGCCCCGTCTGGGCCACGGCCACCTCGCCCACCAAGCTGATGTCGAAACACGCCCGGCCATGGAGGCCTCGATGGTAGACGACGTCCAGTGTGGCCGCGCCCTGTTCTTCCGTGCGCCACTCTGGGATGACCTGCCCCACTAGGGCGCGATGGCCCACCCCGCGCAACCAGAGCGCCACAGCATCTCGAATGGCGTTGTGGCGGCGCACCGGGCCACCTCCCCGGGGGCAATTGACCGCGCGAACGCCGCGGACGTCCACCGCGCGGCCACGCGCCGGGCCGGCCTGCGCCGCCGCGCGAGTGGGCGCCGCCGGCCTGTTCTGGCGCGTGCACTCGGACTGCAGCAGCGGCACATGCGTGCGCCTCTTGGCCGCAATGCAGAACGCGCGGTCGGCGAGGGGCGAAACCCCCTCGAAGTTATCCAACCAGGCGCCCGCTGAGCTGCCCGAGGCACTACGCACCGCCGCCGCCGCCGTCGCCGGCAGCGCGGCCAAGAACGTCTTGGTGGCGTGGCCCCGTACATGCTGGGTGTACGTTTTCTGGTCCTTGGCCCTCCGCCCTTCCAGGAGGCCCTGCCAACGATCGCCCTGGGGCCGACGGCCTCCTGCCAAGCGCTCTGCTCCTCGTCCGCCGCCGAGAGGGCGCGGCCCAGGCCCGGCCACCGCCGAAAGAAGCCAATCGTTGTCGTCTCGCGGAGCTCCTGGGCAGCCGCGTGGATCCTGGCTTCCCGGGACGCCAGGAGGGCAGCGGGGCCGCGCTGTTCGGCGCTGCCACAGCCCAAACCTCCGTCGCTGACCTTCATGAAGATCTGCTCTCGGGGGGCGGCCGTGACCCCCAGAAGGGCGCTGGCGAAGGCGACCGCTCCGTCATCCACCCGGCGGCCCCGCGCCGCCGTGAGCGGAAGCGCGCGCTGGATGCGGGCGCAGGCGCCCCTCGACCAGATCCGCACCAGCTGGAAGGCGTCAAAGGCAGACAGCCCGCGCGTGCGGAGCGCCAGGAGCTCCCGGAAGTAGCGGCCCTGCTTCTGGAGGAAGGCCTCGCCGCAGGGGAGTGGCACGGCGGCGCCCGGGGCGACCCCGGCACCGCCAGCCGGCGCGAGGCCGCCCTCGTCGAGGTCCTCCGGGACGGCAAAGTCCGTGAGCGGGACGTCCCGCCAGTCAGCATCCACGTTGTGGTTTGTGTAGGCCAG
>CAUYUJ010019859.1:132883-140383 GCA_963575745.1 Prorocentrum cordatum | reverse complement strand
CTCACAGAACTCGATCGGCGTCTTCGGGTACGAATTGATGTCCTCCGACGGGGCCAGCGCCTGCAGGATTTCTTTCATCGCTTTCTGCTGGGCGTCTTTGAGCTCGTCGGGGGTCTGCTTCGTGGGGACCTTGAGCTTCTTGGGGCCTTTTCCACCCGGCGTCGCAGGCGCCTCAGCGGGCGCGTTCTTGGCGGCGGCGATGTCGATCATGGTCTGCTGCATCTCGGCGAGCTGCTTCTTCGTGCTGTCCATGCCGGGCTTGGAAGAGGCATTTGCTGCAGCTTTTGCTTTTTCCTTTTCCGCCTCCTTCGCCTTCTTCATCTTTGCGGCCTGCTTCGCGATCATCTTGAAGTTAAGCTGTCCATGTGAGCTGCTAGAACTGCTTGATCCTTGGCTTGCTGCCGAACTGCTGGCGACGGACGCGTCGCCACCGTGGGCTTTCAGCTTGCGGTTGGCAAACTTCAGGAACTGGAACTATTTTTGACTTTGGCTTACCTCCACCACCAAAGATTGCCGTCACTGCTTTCATCGCTGACTTCGTCACTTGTTTCATGAACGTCTTGTTCTCTGCTGCTGCTTGTTTGGCTTGCTCACGGCGAAGGAAGGCCTCGTTCACTGCAGACGAGGACTCCACGGCGCTCATCACGTAGGCGGGCAGACGAGTGTCCTGCCCTTTTCCACCACCTTTGTTTCCACCTTTAGAGAAATGCTGCGTGCCTGAGCCTCCAGATCCACCGTGCCAAGGGCGCTGCCACTTCGACATAGCTCCTGCAACACTGCGAAACTGAAGAGTTCTGGTCGAGATCGAGTTATGGAAGTCCACTGCACGTGGGCGCGTACTGGTTCTTGGGAAGCTTGAGGAAAGGCTACGGACACAGCGGCAGGGCCATGAAATCTGGGGCGTCGGTTCCCCGGAGTATCCAATCATACTGAGCAGCCAGCCACTGGAAGAGAAACGGACCAGAGAAACGATCAGCAGGGAGCCCACGGAGTACCATATCATTGTTACCCAACCATTTCCCAAAGAGCCGAACGATAGCAATAAATCTAGGTTTATGTCGTCGTGGAATATTTCGTAGAGCTCGACTAAGTAGAGGGGCAGGCCAATCACATTTGAGTATTTCACTAACCAGGCACAGGAACGCCATACGTGCATAGTGTGCATTTCCTTTAGACATATTGTTGTGCACCAGGATGCGCTCCAGGACCAGGGTACGTATAGTACTATATGATAACTCGTTTGGGGCTGAGCTCCAGACGGGGAACTTGGCGTAGTGGGGGTTAGCTTCCAGGCCTCGGGCAAGCTGTTCATTGTGTGAGAACGGATGGACCTCGATATTTCCAGACACCTCCAGAATTCGAACCTGCAAGAAGTCCATCGGGAACGACCTGCCCTCTTCCGTGACCCCGACGTCTCTAGGCCACAGGCGTTGGATGAAACCAAAGCAGCAAGACGGGCAGAAGACGCGCGAGCACAGGAGGGAGTCGTCCACATACAGCAGACCTTGCAACAGTTGGTGAGGTGAGAGATCACGAAAATGCAATCCAATATCATGGGCTCTGGAGGGAGAGGAATAAAGGTCGTGTATATCCTCACCCAAATCACATAGGGTAGCTGGCTCTGACATAGCACCTCCCATCGGCCAGCCTTTAGCGCGCGAGAAAATCTCTCGCCCCAGGAAGAAATTCGCGCCCTGAGCGGCGTAGCGTATAGCGCGCCTAAGGTCCTTGAAGGATAACACATCGTATTCAGGGGGTACGCGCTGTCCTGCACAACATAGATGGCCATGAGCTCGGGGTGAACGACGGACTGCGATGACATTCTGACCTGTTCTCTTGTGGACTCGGTCGAGCAACGCATCACAACGTAAAATTCCACGCCCAACACTCGCGTATTTGAAACATTGGCTAGCATCTGCTTTCGTCCAGGTAATGGGGGTCTTGGGAGCTCCACATGGGCATCGAAAGCGATGTTCGGGTACATCTTCCAGGGCTCGTACTTTAGTATGTATAGCATCGGGTAGGTTAGCCATTTCCCAAATTGTCCACATCTCGTCTCCACTAAGTTTCTTGACAAGTCGTAAACCTCTAGCAGCTTTCCGTATGTAGGTACGCTGGTAAGCGTAGGGGCAGCACATATTTCTCGATTATGGGCATGAGGTTTAGTGCAGCATAATTCTCCAGTGCTCTTATCGATACATGTGGCTTTAACTGCAAGGTCGGCCTTCGCAATGTTTTCTTTCTCACAAGGTCGGGGATCGCGCCAGCGATCTGGAATATACTTATGCGCCAAACGGTCCATCTTTTTACATGCCATTTTCGCACTCCACTTCGGAAGATGTTGGTAGTGTACAGGATCGTCCACGAAACATTGGCCAAGCTTCCAAACGTAGCACGGCCAAGGAAGGGCAGCTCGGCGGTGCGGGTCTTCATCGACGGGCACCCAGCAGAACTCAGAAAGCTGTGAAGCGAAGTCGTCGCGAAGCGACAGTATCGGCGAGCAGGGTGGCGTTGATGGGGCTGTCGGGAAGCATGCAGTAGCAAGCGTATGTATGTCCACGGTATTCGGCAGCTTCGGGTATACCAGCTTCGCCAGGCCGGCGAATTTTCCACTGATCTGATATCTTGCAAAATGAGATCGCATTCCGGCTTCAAGTTGTCGCACCAAAGTCGGCGTCGAAAGAGGTAGTGGGATATCCCAGTATTGGTAAGCCCACGCCACACTATGGGATAACGGTTCATCATCACTATCGCGTATCAGCTTGTACAAGTTGACTGTAAAATGTCGCGTCGCATCATGTTGTTGGGATATAGCATCTGAAACCACTGGCAACTTTGCTTTGTGAATCTGTAGTTTGTGTCAAAGAAACAGCTGTAGATACGGTCCAGGAGATTTTCGTGTCGCTTCACGTAGATAACGTCGTAGTAGGTCTTGGTATCGCACATGCAAGGGTCCAGGCGGGCATGCGAGTGGAAATCGAAATACACGTGATGGTAGGAGATTACCAGACTGCAAAAAATATTCCAGCTTTCGTCTTGCACGTATCTTCGCTTCATATGGTAAGTGTTTGCAGGCATCCCAAACTTCGAGCGCATAAGAGCCCACATTCCCATGGCGCCACTGTCGTTTGAAATCCAAACGTGTCGAGAGTTCACCAAGGTATATGGCCAACCACAATGTGTATCCTCTGAAATACATATACTTTTCCACCGTGGCTCGGTTGAAACCAAATCGCTTTTGACAATAGGCAAGCAGGATCGTGAAATTCGCAGTGGATGCATGTAACCTGCGGCGCATAGCTTCATTCTCTTTGACTTGCTTGATGAGGTTGAGCGCGAGCTCGTCGTTAACGGTAGGCATCTTTCGATGGTGTCGAAAAGGTCGAGGTCGGCGCGTCTGCCCAACTTGTGCAGGTCCGAAGCCTGTTTGCGTCGGCGGTCGTAAGATGTTGATCGCTAGAGATTCATACGCGGCAATGGTCGTGCTGTCACTCCAGGCAATGGGAACTAGCATAAAGCTCCAGATCGAACAATTGCGCCAAATACGATAACGGGGTCGATCACGTTGATTGCCGCTCTCTTGGAATGTCGAACGAAAGTGCTCTCGAAATCGCAGTGTTGGTCCAAACGCCCTGCGACGGTTGATTGTGCGAGCACCTGTAGTACGTCCAATATACCATACCGTTGATTCGGATGAACACGCAGCGTAAAGTACTCCACTGTCTTGTTGGAAGTCAGTGGCATGCCAGTATTGTCGAAACAGAAAGCATAGAAAAACACGCCATCGCTCTGAATCAGCATGGTCTTGTAGCACGGCAGCTTGTAGGAGTGGCTTGCTTGCTCTAAGTAAAACTCGAATCCAATGCTTTGTTTTGTGAAATCGTCGAACGTGGCTGAGGCCATGGCGAGGAGACAGATGTGCATAAAGTGTCCAGCATGTCGGTGACGGTTTTCCTGCCATACTCCAGTATGCAAGTACACATCGCACAGAAGCCCATTTCTGCAGAAGTTGTCGTGATTCATCTCGTTGAAGCATGCAAGTTGTGGCAAATACGGCAAGTGCAACACCATTGTCTCGTGCAACGTCGCGTCGAGGAAGATCCATGAAATCGATGATGTGTTCCAACAGCTGTGACTCTGAACATGCATATAGAGAGCGTCGAAGATGTAGTAGCGGTACATGTGGAAGTATGGTTTGAATGCGCAACGTTGTGATATCCATGCCAGAAGAGTAGGAAGAACAATCCACCGGGCGCACATATAGGGCCAGAAGCCCAATCGTGATATTTCTTGTAGCCGTCGATAAGCTCGTCGGGGTTTAGACGCTGAAACCCACAAGAGGGAACATCAGCGCGCTGCTTGGTCGAGCGAGGATGTTTATCACCGCAGCAAGCGAGCGATGATCTCAGGCGGCTGCTCTCTGGAAGCAGCAATGGCAGGTTGCGCCACCCCTGCTCGCCTGGGCATGCATGGCCATGGGTCGTCGTCGTCGTCTACCGAACAACACAGCAGTGTCATGAAACCTATAGCGCTGAAAACTCAGATGGCCCAGGGGCAACTACTGAGGCCTAGTGTGAGGATACGTCCAAGGGCTGCAAGCAAGGTTAAGACAGAGAGAGTGCACGCTACAATACTCAGTGCCGAATTCTGTAATGCGCTGTATACTGTGGGATTCAAATGCAGAGAGAGGGAGAGGAACGCAGGAGACGACGGGTGGTAAATCTCACATCATTAATCTGACTGCTGCTGCTGCTGCTGCTGCTGATGCTGCTGCTCCGACTACTACTACTACTACTACTACTACTACTACTACTACTACTACTACTACTACTACTACTACTACTACTACGACTACGACTACGACTACGACTACGACTACGACTACGACTACGACTACTGCTACCACTACCACTACCACTACCACTACCACTACCACTACTTACGAATTTACTACTACACTACTACTACGACCACTACGACTGCTACGAGTACGGCTACGACTACGACTGCGACTTCGACTATGACTATGGCTACGACTACTGCTACCACTACCACTACTACTACTACTACTACTACTACTACTACTACTACTACTACTACTACTACTACTACTACTACTACTACTACTACTACTACTACGACTACGACTACGACTACGACTACGACTACGACTACGACTAGGACTACGACTACGACTACGACTACGACTACGACTACGACTACGACTACGACTACGACTACGACTACGACTACGACTACTACTACTACTACTACTACTACTACTACTACTACTACTACTACTACTACTACGACTACTACTACTACTACTACTACTACTACTGCTACTGCTAGTTACTTAATAGTAACTACTAATATACTACTACATACTTACTTACTACTTCTAGTAGCATACTACATACTCCGAACTACGACTACTACTACTACTACTACTACTACTACTACTACTACTACTACGATTACTACGACTACTACGACTACTACGACTACTACGACTACTACGACTACTACGACTACTACTACTACTACTACTACGACCACTATTGCTAGCACTTCTACTAGTACTACTACTAGTACTACTACTAGTACTACTAGTACCAGTACTAGTACTAGTACTAGTACTAGTACTAGTACTAGTACTACTACTACTACTACTACTACCACGACTACCACCGCTACTACTGCTACGAATAATACTACTATTACCGAAAGCGGGGGGATAGGTGGGCCCACTTTTTGGGCCCGCAGCTCACCATTACCGTCATCAGTCGCGTAACAATCATCATCGTCATCATCATCAGATGCACCATCCTCAGCATCAGGACCATCATGATCAGAGGCATCATCATCATCGTCATGATCACACCGCCGTCACCCTTTTTTATATTATCGGCGACGTCAACATCATTGTATGCATCGCATATTTGCCCATTCTTTGTGTAACGGCTTCCTGAAGGCACCAACGGTGCCTGCGACTGCGCCTGCACCCGACACGCATGCAGGCATTTTGGGGCAGACCTCTTTTGCTAATAACATATTCGCCCTTCGGTGTGGCACTTTCTCGAAATCGTAGGGGGTGCGCAGGGGGTGGTCTCCGAGCGCGGCGCCTATGCGGGCCATGGCAGAGGGCGTGGCAGGGGGTGCGCTGGGGGTGGCCTCCGAACGCGGCGTGTATGCGGGCCATGGCGCAGGGCGTGGCAGGTGTGGCACCTTCTCGATCTCGTAGGGGGTGCGCGGGGGGTGGTCTCCGAGGGCGGCGTCTATGCGGGCCATGGCGCACGGCGTGGCAGGTGTGGCACTTTCTCGACCTCGTAGGGGGTGCGCAGGGGGTGGTCTCCGAGCGCGGCGTCTATGCGGGCCATGGCGCAGGGCGGGGCAGGTGTGGCACTTTCTCGACATCGTAGGAGGGTGCGCAGGGGGTGGTCTCCGAGCGCGGCGTCTTTGCGGGCCATGGCGCAGGGCGTGGCAGGCGTGGCACTTTCTCGACGTCGTAGGGGGTGCGCAGGGGGTGGTCCCCGAGCGCGGCGCCTATGCGGGCCATGGCGCAGGGCGTGGCAGGTGTGGTACTTTCTCGACCTCGTAAGGGGTGCGCAAGGGGTGGTCCCCGAGCGGGGCGCTTATGCGGGCCATGGCGCAGGGCGCGGCAGGCTCGGCTCGGGGATCTTCTGACCCGGGTCAATCCAGACCCGGGTCAGCAGGAAACCAAAAACTGCAATGCAGGAAAAAAAACTGCAACGCAGGTCTTCGCAAACCCGGGTCAGCCAATATGTGCGGCCGCCTCGCGGCCACGAGCGGCTCCCAAACCCGGGTCAGCCAGAGGAGGTCTTCGCAGGATCCTGCGGGATCCGGCGCCCTGGCTGACCCCCGTCTGCACTGACCCCAGTCTCGGGGCTCCCGATCGGCACGTTCTCGATACCACCGGGGGCGCGCAGGGAATGGTCCCGAGCGGGGCGCTTATGCGGGCCATGGCGCAGGGCATGGCAGGCGCGGCATATTCTCGACACCACAGGGAGCGCGCAGGGCGCAGGGGGCGGCCCTCGAACGCGGCGTCTACGCAGGCCATGGCGCAGAACGCGGCCGCGGCAACATTTCCTCCACAGCAGGATTGTAAACACTCTGGTTCGAGTTGAACGGACGACACGTTTTGGCTTCTGCGCCGCGCCGCCGGGGCATCTGCGCTGGCGTGGCGCAGATTTCCTTCCAACGAGACGCCCCCAAAGTGTGCTATCGTCGCGCTGCCGCTTCCGTGCTTGCGGCGCTCCTCCTCTTCCACCTCTCCTCTTGAGCGGCGTCGCCAGCGGTGTCGGCGGAGCAGCGGCCGCCAACGTCATTCTCACATGCTTCACTTCAGCTATCATCACTCCAGACATAATATCAGTACGCGGGATTCCTCCGTAGCGTAATCTTCTTCTTCGTGGCAGCCCGCGCCGTCGCAGGCCCGCGCTTCTCAGCCGCGGCGGACGCCCCCGTGCCCTAGGGCAC
>CAUYUJ010019859.1:127500-132783 GCA_963575745.1 Prorocentrum cordatum | reverse complement strand
TTTCGCACCGCAGGGGTCACATATTGAGATGATGTCTCGAGCGATTTGCCTGCTTTCTTTGCAGGCCAGACTCGTATGCGTTCAAAGCAGATTCTGAGGATGTCTCGAGCGAGGCGCTGGCTTTCGCACCCTAGGGGGCTCAGAGTGCTGGGATGTTTCCGATTCACATGCTCAAGCCCACTCGTGCTCAGACTCACTCAGGCTCAGACTCGCACTCATCATACTCATACTCAGACTCTCTGACACTCAGACTTACGCACACTCAAACTCACTCACACGCAGACCCAGCCACCCTCAGACTCACCCGTAGTCAGACTCATTCGAATTCAGACCCACTCAGGCTCATATTTATACTCATCATACTCCTACTCAGGCTCATTCGCATTCAGACGCACATCACTCGTATGCAGACTCGCTCGTACTCAGATCCAGTCCAGTCAGACCCAGGCTCGTATTCATTAGATTCACTGTTCACTGCGTGGAGCTCCCCATCTGTACACCTATTTGCACTGACCTTTCCGCCGTGCGTGTCTAGACGCAAGGGCATTCGAATATACCCTGGCTCGAGGTATACTCTGGTTTTCACATGGTTGAGTGCAAGTGCCAGTTAGTTTAGGTATGAGAGAGTCTGGGTACGCGTTGGTCTGATAATACGTAAGTCAGGATACGGGTGAGTCTGAGTGAGGGTGCGTCTGAGTGTGGGTAAGTCTGGGGGGAAGTGGATTTGAGCATGAGTATAATGAGTACGAATCTGAGCCGGAATGGGTCTGCGTATAGTGAGTCTGACTACGAGTGGATTTGAGGGTGGGTGGGTCTGAGTGTGAGTTCATCTGATTGTTGGTAAGTCTGACTCTGAGTGAGTCTGAGTGTGAGTATGGGGAGTATGAGTCTGAGTCTGAGTGGGTCTAAGTACGAGTAGGTTTGACTCCGAACGAGTCTGAGGGCAGGTGGGTCTAAGCGTGAATGAGTCTGAGTGTGCGCAAGTCTGGGTGTGAGTGAGTCTGAGTCTGGGTATGATGAGTATGAGTCTGAGTATGAGTGGGTCTGAGCACGGGTGAACATCCTCGCAACACGTACCCCTTGGGGTGTTGAAGCATCAGCGCCTCACCAGAGACATCCTCAGGATTTGCTCTAAATGCAGACGGGTCTGGCCAGCAAAACATGCAAACCACTCGGGACATCCTCGCAATCTGGGCCCCCTGGGGTGCGAAAACCAGCGCGTCGCCCGAGGCATCCTCAGAATCTGCTCCGAAAGCGACGGATGTCGGGAACCAAACCAGGCAAACCGCTCGAAACATCCCCGCAATCTCGGCGCGAGCGGAGGAGTGCACTACCCCCTGGCGGCCCCCCCCCCTTGGGGGCGAACGCCAGCGCCTCGCTCGAGACATCCTCCGCGTCTGCTCCGAAGGCGGAGGATGTTGGGTCTCGAAACAGGCACCCCGCTCGAGACATCCCGGGCATTTCGGCGCGAACGGAGGAGTGCAATACCCCCTGGCGGCCCCCTCCCACGGGGGTGCTGGAACCCGCGCGCCGCTCGAGACATCCTCAGAATCTGTTCCGACATCATCATCATTATTATCATTGCTATAATTGTTATTATTATTATTGTTTATTATTATTATTATGATCATTATTATTATCATTACCTATACCACCACCCTTCGGGTGATAAGGAGGCTCGGGGGGGGAACCACCGTCTCACTCGATCGGTCTCACTATCGATCTCACTATTGACCTCACTATCGGTCTCGTTCGATCGATCTCACAATCGATCTCACTCGATCTATTTCATTCGATCGATCTAACAATCGACCTGACTATCGATCTCACAATCGATCTCATTATCGATCTCACTACCGATCTCACAATCGATCTCACAATCGGTTCCACTAACGATCTCACTATCGATGTCACTGTCGATCTCACAATCAGCGTCATCGTCATCATCAACATCATCGTCATCAGCGTTATCAGCATCATCATCATCATCGGGACACCATCATCATCACATCGTCACCATCATCATCCACATCATTATCATCATCATCATCATCATCATCATCATCGGTGCACGAGCATCGTCACCATCATCATCAATATCATCATCATCGGGGCACCATCATCATCATCGGAACACCACCATCATCATCATCTCGTCATCATCAGCATCATCATCGGGACACCATCACCATCATCAGCAACATCATCCTCATCATCAGCATCATCATCATCGGGGCACCATCATCATCGTGACCATCATCATGAGCATCATCATCATCATCATCATCATCATCATCATCATCATCATCATCATCATCATCGGGACATCATCATCATCGACATCGGCATCATCATCATCACCATCGTCGGGCCACCATCATCAAAATCATCATCATCACCTCATCCTCATCCTCATCATCAACATCATCATCATCGGGACACCATCATCATCACCACCATCACCATCATCATCATCGGGACACCATCATCATCACCATCATCATCAACAGCACTATCATCAACCTCATCATCATCATCATCATCATCATCATCATCGGGACACCATCAGCATCATCATCATCATCATCATCATCTACATCATCATCATCATATCATCATCACCTCATCATCATTATCAACATTGTCAGGATCATCCACATCGTCAACATCATCATCAGCATCATCGGGACACCATCATCATCAGCAACATCATCATCATCAGCATCATCATCATCATTGGGGCACCATCATCATTACCACCATCACCATCATCATAATCAACCACCTTCAACATCACCATCATCAGCATCATCATCGGGACACCATCATCATCACCACCATCACCATCATCATCATCATCATCATCAACAACATCATCGACATCATCATCATCATCATCATCATCATCATCATCATCATCATCATCATCATCATCATCATCATCATCATCATCATCATCGGGACACCGACGGGACTCCGGCGGGACACCGGCGGGACACCGCGGGCCACCGGACCCCGGAAAGGAATCATTTGGTCCAGCCGCGCCTCAGCCGGAGGCGGGACACCGGCGGGACACCGCGGGCCACCGGCCCCCGGAATGGAATCATTTGGTCCAGCCGCGCCTCAGCCAGAGGAGACTTTCTTCTCGCCCGCCCACGCAGCTTCGCCCGCACGCACGGCACGCACGAACACGAAACCGAAACCGATTTCCCGGTAGGGGGGCTCTCCGTTCCACTTCGATCTCACCCCCTCACCTCCGATTTCATTATTCCTGTTGTGATTGTTATTCTCATCATCATCATCATCATCATCATCATCATCATCATCATCATCATCATCATCATCATCATCATCATCATCCGTAACCAATTCGGCTCACGTCGTTGTTTTCACTTTCCCTGGCATTGCTACCCTCGCCACATGCATTGCAGGCCATATGAATTGTATTCGCAGTGATTGAGGTCATGCTCGTTGCCAGTGTATTTTTGTTCACAGCGGAGGCGCTCTTTCTCTCGATGGCAATACTTCTATTTCGGATGTATCTCCACATTCCCTCATTGGAGCCAGGTGGTCATTGGATCGAGACGACGCGAGGTGCGGTTTGGGAGGGTGACCCTTGTACGTGCCGGGGCGGCTCAGGATGCCCGCAGTGCGATGTTACCAGAAATTGCCGTGCGTTCTTGATCACTCATATGTTTCTAGTCGCGGTCTATGTGGGGTTGCGGCTTGTTGTCCTCGCGCCATGTAGCCGCAGATGTGGTAGTCAGTGCCGACGGTCCCTTGCACTGTCCGCACTCGTTGCAGGTGTTTTTGCTTTCTGGGGTCCCATTCTGCCGTTGCCTCTGTATGTGCCGAGCGAGCCTTTCTGTCGCGATGATGATTGCGGTTTTTCGGCCGTACTCATGGCGTTGGTATGGTTTGATGGCCTTGCCGCCGTCTTCCTTGTTTGTGGTAACCTTGGCATGCAAAGCTATCCGGTGGTGTCAGGCGAAATACTAATCGCAAGCTTTTTATGTGTAGTGGCAATTTTGGTGCCATTGAATGCAGTTGTGCCCGGCATATCAGGATTCTGGTTGATCCTTTTTGTGCCAGCAGTGCCAGTCATGCTCGTGGCCTCTGCAGTGGGGCTTGTCAAATGGCATTGAGGTGCGGTTGGTGCAAATCCGGCTTTTCATGCAGCAGATGATGATCTTTGCCGTTGGAGACAAGGCGACCTCACTTCCGTATCGTAGATACAGTATTGCGTGTCATCAGTTATGGGAGAAAGCGCGCACAGTGCGAATACAAAAACCATCGCCACCATCATCATCACCATCACCATCATCACTATCGCAGCATAAACATAGCATGGCATAACCTATCAGAACAAAGTGAACTTCACACATAGCATAATGTATTATCGTTTAACGTACCATAACATACCATGCCATACCAGACCATACACTGCCAGACCATACCATGTCGTAACATTATATACCATATGTATGTATGCATGTATGCATGCATGCATGTATGTATATATATAGATATATATTACCAAACCATAGCATACTACAGCCGTACTATAACATACCAGAACACACCATAACATATCATAACATCATATAACATCTGATTGCGACCCTTGGTAAGGAAGAGCAGTAGGAGGGATGTGAGTGAGTGGGCGGTTCCTTCTCGGCGCGGTTGCAGTAATCATTCATTGCGCGGGGCCCCCCGTATGTGTGTCTCATACTCCGGTCGCTTCTCGCTGAAGAATTGTCTGTGAGCATCTGGGGTGAGAGCGAGTCGGCGTGGACGACGGGCGCGACGACGACGACGGCGACAACGACCACTTCAGTGAGCATCTTCCAGGAGAGAGGGGGGCAAACAAGTGGAAGAGCGAGTGGGCACTGGACCACCAAAGTGGAGAATAATGAGTGAACTTGAGCATGAGTGATCTGACTGTGAGTGAGTCTGAACGTTAACGGCACCAGGTATGGTTGAGTGTGATTGTCAGTAAGTCTTGGTGTGAGTGAGTTTGAGTACGAGTGGGTGTATGGACGCGTAAACCTGAGTACGAGTGCGTCTGGGTGAGGATGAGTCAGAGTGTGGGTCAGTCTGGGTGTGAGTGAGTTTCGGGTACGAATATACCGAGTACGAGTCTGAGTTTGGGAACGGGTGTGAGTACGAGTGAGTCTGGCTACCAGTGAATCTGAGGGTGGGTGGGTCTGAGTGTGAGTGGTTCTGAGTGTGAACAAATCTGAATGTGAGTGCTTCTGGGTATGAGTATGATGAGGATAAAAC
>CAUYUJ010019859.1:42500-120000 GCA_963575745.1 Prorocentrum cordatum | reverse complement strand
CTCGATCCGCGAGACTGGCCGCGTGACATGAACACTCGGGCAATGCGCACTCTCGAAACTTCCGTGGATTCGTGTACCTGTACGTCCTTCTGTCGCTCCTGAGGGACAGCCTTCTTCCAAACCTCCACCTTTGGCCCTGATTGGTAGGTCGACCCTGCCAAATCAAGGGCACCCCTAGGTACCCTTGTGTCCCGTACCTCGCGACCCGTGCCTCCTGCACCCCTCGTGGCAATGTGGCCCTCGGAAGGGTCTTGGGTCCTCTCGCGTGTCCTGTCCAATCCTCCTTTTCCTCCTCCTCCTCCTCCTCCTCCTCCTCCTCCTCCTCCTCCTTACGGCCGACCGTAGACGATGCGCCCAGGCCTTGGCGTCCTCGCTGCGCTCGCGGGCCTGGGCGCTGCGCGAGCTGCGCCTGGCCGCTGGCGGCCTCACGGCTAGCGGTGTGCGCTCCCTCGCGGCGGCCCTGTGCCCTCGGCAGACCGTCCGGCGCCTCGGGAGCGTCGAGTCGAGGCGCGGGCCCCCGGCCTTCCGAGGCGGGAATTTCTACACTTTTTTTGTATACCAGCGTGCAGGAGCCCAGTGGCAAGGCGGGGACACAGAGAAGGGGAGGAGGGGCGGGACGCACCGCCGCCCTCGGGGCGGCCCCGGCGCGCGTCCACCCAATTAGTCAGGGGCGCCCGGCCGCTCTTGCAGACGAGCCCGCAGGGCCCCCGACCTCCCGAGGCGGGAATTTCTACGCGACCACCGCCTGGAGGGTTAGTTTTCGGAGCCTCGGCAGGCGGTGGATGTGGACACATGCGGGCCCCCGCGGGCCGAAGTATGTCCAGATCCACCGCCCGCTGGGGCACCAGGACGTCGGTTCCCAGGCGGTGGATGTGGATCAATCCCCGCCTCGCAGACCTCGTGGCCAGAGCAGCCCCAGACACGATCGCGTCGTAAACGAAAATTAACCCAGTGCGACCCTACCTAGGATTTGGAGCCCCTATGAAAGCAGCATTAGTAGTAACGGTAAACGTCGTCCTCCTCCTTCTCCTCATCGTCGCAGTTGCCTTTGCTTTTGCTTGCTTTTGCTTTTGCTTGGTTTTGCTTTTGCTTTGCCTTCGCACACACACACGCATGTTTTTGCATTCGCTTACCGGGTGGGCTCTCTGATCGTACTGTTGCACATTGCTGTTGCTTTGCCTTTGCTTTGCTGCTATGCTATGCTGTGCTATGCTATGCTATGCTATGCTATGCTATGCTATGCTGCGCTATGCTGCGCTCTGCTATGCTACGCTAGACTGCGCTATGCTATGCTAGGCTATGATATGCTATGCTATGCTATGCTGCGCTATGCTATGCTATGATGTGCTATGCTGCGCTATGCTATGCTATGCTATGCTATGCTATGCTATGCTATGCTGCGCTATGCTATGCTATGCTGGGCTATGCTATGATATGCTATGCTGCGATATCCTATGCTATGCTATGCTATGCTATGCTGTGCTCTGCTATGCTAAAACTCAGCGAAGCTAAGATGAAGGTAAGCTAAGCTAAGATAAACCTGAGCTAAGATGAAGCTCAGCTAAACTAAGATGAAATAAGCTAAGCTAAGATGAGATAAGCAACGCTAAGCTAAGGGACCGTAACTGGGGGAACCGCGGGTCGGATACTGGGGGAACCGCCCAGGGCGCTTTCCACTGCCCAGCCCCTTTAAGCCCAGAGAGTAAGAACCCTTCTAGGCAGAGCCTAGGTAGGGAATCAGGACTTGAGGTTTGGGGCCGTTTTCTTCGGCCCCTGCGCCACTTACCAAACCACCCCAGCCCAACCCGAACGCGTCGATTTGCCCTCCATTTCTCAGTGGGGGGGAGGTCGGGGAACATTGAAAAAACACATGGAACCCGTACCCCCGCAACCCGAAACTCGGGTCTTCGGGTTGGGTTGGGGTGGTCTGCTAGGCAGTCACCCCTGGGGGCCCTCGCCGGCCCCCGGGGCCGTCCAAGAAACGACTCGGGAAGAAGAGCTGGCCTGGGGGAAGGGGTCGGGACTTCCGGCCGCACGGAAAGAGTCAGGACGTCGCATGTTTGGGACGGCACCACGGGTCGAAGCTGCGCCTGCTCGCGTTCTCTCGGTCGTCCCCCTTGGTCTTTTTTTGTTTTGTTTTGTTTTGCTCTCCTCGCCTCGCCTGTCGTCCTGCCCCGTCGCGTGTCCCTCTCTCAGTTCGTGCGTTCTCTCCTCTCTCCTTTTTTCAGTGCTTGGCCAACTCAGCAGCCATGTCAGAGTTCATTCTCTGTAATTGAAAATCGGGCGCGTTCCCCTACAGGAGGAATATTCAAAAATAGGAAAAACATAGTCAGGGGACGTTTTGACATGTCTCGAATATTTTCGGACTATTTTTAATTTTTCTTCCAAAGTCCGCCTGTAGGGGGGCATGCCCGACCGAAGTGTAATTCGTGTAATTCTTTGGCTCCGCGTCCGATATCGGACCAGGCTTCGTGCTTGTACCGGGCCTTGCCTGGGGCACCCGACCGCTCTACCACTTCCCCGGGACAGGTTTTTCATCCCGCCCCGCTTCTTGACGGTCCTGAGGCCCGGCAATGGCCCCGAGAGTTCGAAAACGAGGACGAACCTCCGTCCCCTGAGATCTGACGTTGCAAAATACATGCAGCATCGCGAGAAATTGCGACCAGAGCCTCAAGCCACGTCTTTCTGCGTCATTCTTCGAGCTGGATCGATCTGTGAGGGTCCCGGGGCCCGGAGCCGGGCGAGAACGCCCGTTGCAAAATTTTGCATCGCCCGTATCTCGGGGGTCGGCTACACGTAAGAGTGACCTTCTGCGGGAGTGGTCTTTGGTGCGGGCACCCTTGGGTTCCCCGGATCCCTGAGATCGATGCGATGGCAGCGGCTTGCGCGCTTGGGTTGGACCCCCGCGCGCCCGCCGAAAGCCGCGCACCAGAGGTCACTCTTTCCCACTGCCCTCGTCAAACTTCACTTCAAGAACTGCGGTCATGCCCCTTCGAGGTCGTCGCGCCCTTCAATATCGATACGACGCCCCTCCAATGTCGGGGCCAGGGCAAAGGTGGTCTGACCGGGAGCGAGTTGGAAGTCTGGTGATGACCGACATTGGAGGGGCAGCGCATACAAATACCTCGCACTCACCGCTACTCAAGCAAATCTCTTCCCGTGCACTGTTCAGCCACGCAAGACATTTTTCAGGAGGGAAAGAAACACACAGACACAATTAATCGTCGACTCCCGGGAAAATTTGGGAAAATATGAGAGGTGTGGGGAAGACAAAGCCCAGCAGATATGGGAAAATATGGGGAACCCTGTTATTTGTGTGTGTTTGTTTATTTGTGTGTCCCAGGGCCCCTTCCATTTTGGAGGTCACTTCTGACGAGTGCTGTGGGGCCACTCTGGCGTGTGGTCGAAGGCATGTGCCAGGGATGCTTTCATGAGGTCCGCCAGAGGCCTCCGGATGGGGCCTCCGGGAGGGGCCGTGGGGCCAGGGGCGCACGCGAAGGCGGTGCAAGACGGCCCCGGGAGGGCGCCACCGCACGCCCCCGGAGTCGACCCGGGCGCAAGAGCGACCTTTCGTGAAGTCGGGCCTGTCCTTCCACAGGAGGAGTGTTCAAAAGTGGTTCGAACATAGTCGGGAGGCCATTTTTGACTATTTTGGATGATTTTGGGAGCACTGTTGGACTATTTTGTATTTCTCGTCCAAAACCCCCCTGTAGGGGGACAGGCCCGACCTAAACCTTTCGCCAGAGTGACCTTTGGTGCGGGCCCTCGGGGCTCAAGGGACGGGGGAGCAAAGCAAACAGGGGTCAGCCAGGGCGCCAGATCTTGCAGGATCCTGCGGGGCCAGGGCTGCGCTGACCCGGGTTTGGGTTCAGGGTCCTGCAGTGTCCTGGAGGATTTTGCCGCCGGATCCTGCAGAGCCGGATTGACGCGGGTCTGGATTGACCCGGGTCCGTAGAACCCCGAGGCCCAATGGGATGCCCCAATCGCTGAGCGCGAGGCGGTAGCGGCGGCTTGCGCGCCTAGTTTTGGCCCCCTCGCTCCCCCCCCCTCTCCTCTTTAAAGCGGGGCACCCAAGGTCACTCTTGCCTAGGGGTCACTCTTACGTGCATTCGAAAGAGGACCTCCGCAGCCCCCCAAGACGCTCGAGGAGGCCTCCGAGACAGCCCAAGAAGGTCCCGATTCTTTTGGCACTCGGAGGACAAAGTATTACATAAACAGAAACTTTCGACGGTCCGCACGGATTCCTTGGATCTGCATTGGGCCCCCCCCTCCCCGGCGCGCTCCCCGCGCCAGGGAGGGGGGCCCAGCGCGGATCCAAGGAATCCGCGCAGACCGTCGGAAGTTTGTGTCTCTGCCGTTTTTTCTTCCTCTAGAGACGCCTGCGTCCCGATTTTGTCAATCAGGGGCCCCCCGAAGTCAGGAGGGGAAAAAACACACAGACACAATGAATCGTCGACTCCCAGGAAGATATGGGAGAATATGGGAAATGGGCCATTGTGTATATTTATCTGTGTGTCCCAGGGCCCCTTTTGCGAAGCCTCGACCCATTCCCGGGGACGGGCTCTTCATCCCGAGTCGCTTCTCGTAGGCCCGGGGGCCCGGCCAGGGCCTCCTGAGGTCGAGAACTGCGACACGCCCCCGCCCTGGTTCGTGCAATGCGTTGGGCCTCTCGGGAGGGTCTCGACTCTCTCGATCGACTAGACGTAAGAGTGACCTTTCGCTGGAGTGACCTTTGGTGCGGGCACAGATGGGTCCCCAGATGCTGAAAACGAGGCAGCAGCAGCAGCAGCTGCTTGCGCGCCCAGGTTTGGCCCCCCCGCGGCCCCCCCAAAAGTCGCGCACCAGAGGTCACTCTTACCCAGGGTCACTCTTGCGTATAGCCGACTCGAGACGCTGGATGTCTGCCCCCGTCGGAGCGCGGCGGCGCAGCGCTCGGGGCGGCCGGCGGCGGCGCCGCCGCCCGCCGCGGCCCGCGCCCGCGAAGCCCCGCGGGGCGGTGCTCTCGGAGAGCCTCCGCCGCGGGGGCCCTTGTCGAAGGGTGCGGCGGCCACGCTCCTCGAGTGAGGGATGGGCTGCAGAATTGATTTGCCCTAGTCTTGTTGCTGTTGTTGTTGTTGTTGTTGTTGTTGTTGTTGTTGTGATTGTTGTTGTTGTTGTTGTTGTTGAACCTTAATGACTAAACAGTTATTATTGAACCAGATAACTTATTGTTGAACCAGACCGGCGCTCCGGCTCGATACTTCCTCCCCTTTTACTCAGCATCGGCTCTCTCTCTCTCTCTCTCTCTCTCTCTCTCTCTCTCTTCGGCTTCCGCAAGCGCCCCCCCCCCTACAACAACGGCGCTCCCGCTCGAGACTTTCTCACTGTTTACTCTAGACTGGGGCCCTTGTTTCGGCATCGCCTCCGGGGGGCTTCCAGAGTCCCTGTGGAAACCCTACTTCTTCCCTTTTTACGGCTCCCCTCTTCGGCTTCCGCAAACGCCCCCCCTACAACAATCCCGTTCGATACTTCCTTGCCTTTTGCGCAAGACTGGGGCCCTCGTTTCGGCATCGCCTCCGGGGGGCTTCCAGATGCCTTGTGAAACCCGGCGCTCCGGCTCGATATTTCCTTCCTTTTTACTCAGGATCGACGCTCTCGCTTCGGTTTCCGCAAACGGCCTTCCACAACAATGGCGCTCCCGCTCGATACTTCCTCGTCCTTTACTCAAGACTGGGGCCCTCGTTCCCCCTTGGTCCTCCCCCCCCTCCCCCTCCCCCCCCCTCCTTCCCAATATTCGCTCCTCCCCCTCCGTCGTCCTCCTCATCCTCCTCTTCCTTCTTCTCTTTCTCCTCCGCGAAGCAGGGCGCGGGCGAAGGTATTTCGAACGCGATTGTCTTTCCAAGCGGAGTAGTTTGAGGTTCCTCGGAAGAGGTGTTCGCGAGACCTCCTTGGGCGGGAGTTCTGGGTATGGGTATATCGGACCCCCCTGCGCCAGGGAAAAAATCCCCCAAATGGGGATTGCTATCATGATGGAGGCATGTGGCATGTGGAAGCATGGCGCATGAGGGTAAAGTGATTGTTGTTGTTGTTGTGGTTGTGGGAATTGCTGTTGCTGCTGTTGCGCTCTTGCTGCTGTTGCTGTTGTTGCTGTTGTGGTTGTGGTTGTGGTTGTGGTTGTGGTTGTGGTTGGTGTTGTTGTTGTTGTTGTTGTTATTGCTGTTGTGGTTGTTGTTGTTGCTGTTGTTGTGGTTGTTGTTGTGGTTGTTGTTGTTGTCGCGGTTGTTGTTGTTTTTGTTGTTGTTGTGTTGTTGTTGTGTTGTTGTTGTTGTTGCTGCTGTTGCTGCTGTTGTTGTTGTTGTTGTTGTTGTTGTTGTTGTTGTTGTTGTTGTTGTTGTTGTTGTTGTTGTTGTTGAATGTTAATTCCTAAACAGTTATTATTGTTGGACCCCTTATAGGCGCCCTGGTGCTCTCGCCGAGGCGCCGGCGACATTGTCATTGAAAATGAAGCTCACGCTCGAGCAGTTTGGGGGATCGCCCAAATCGGCCCTCCAACAACAACAACAACAACAACAACAACAACAGCAACAACAACAACAACAACAACAACAACAACAACGCTCCCGCTAGAGACCTCCTCCTTTTTTGCTCAGGGCTGGTGTTCTTGCTCGCCGCCGAAAGCCTCCGTCCTAGCAGAACCAGCGTTCCCGCTCGAGACTTCTTCCCGTTTTACCTTGGACTGGCGCGCTAGTCTTTCTCTCATCGGCGCCGCCGCCAGCAAAAACAACGTTCCTGCTCGAGGCTTCCTCCCTTTTTTACTCAAGGCTGTGCTCCTCCTCGCCGCCGAAAGCCGCCGCCCCGACAAAACCAGCGCTCCCGCCCGAGACTTCTTTCGGTTTTACGCTGGACAGGCGCCCAACTCTCTTTTGAATTGGCGCCGCTCCCAGCAAGAACAACGCTCCCGCTCGAGGCTTCCTCCCTTTTTCCTGAAGACGGTGCTGTTCTTCGCCGCCGACGACCCCCGTCCCGACAAAACCAGGGCTCCCGCTCGATGCTTCCCCCCCGTCTTACTCAAGGCGGTGTTCCTCCTCGCCGCCGAGAACCGCCGCCCCGACAAAACCAGCGCTCCCGCCCGAGATTTCCTTCGGTTTTACGCTGGACAGGCGCCCAACTCTCTTTTGAATTGGCGCCGCTCCCAGCAAGAACAACGCTCCCGCTCGAGATGTCCTTTTTTGTTCCTCGGGGCGCTGCTGTTCCTCGCCGCTGGCAGCCCCCGTCCCGACAAAACCACGGCTCCCGCTCGATGTTTCCCCCTTTCTTACTCAAGGCGGTGTTCCTCCTCGCCGCCGAAAGCCGCCGTCCCAACAAAACCAGCGTTCCCGCTCGAGACTTCGTTTTGTTTCACGCTTGACTGTTCAGCATTGGCGCCGTTCCCAACAACAGCAGCCCTGCTCGAGATCTCCTCCGTTTCTATTTACGGCCAGGTCCTTGCCTCACCGCCGACAGCCCCCATCCCCACCAAGGCAATCCTGTCGTTCGATACTTCCTTGTGTTTTACCCTTCGCTGGGGTTCCACTGGGGGTCTCGCATCGGCGCAGCAAGGCGCTGGCAGGTGTTTTCGAGGCGGGATATGTTGAAATTCCTCGGAGGAGGTGTTTGCAAAACCTCATTGGGCGGGAGATCTGGGAATGGGAATAACGGACCCCGCTATAGAACAATAGTCCCCCATGACGTGGATGTTTATGATGATAGTCGCATGCTTCGTGTGGAAACATCGCGCATGAGTGGAAAGTGATGGTTGTTCTTGTTGTTGTTGTTGTTGTTGTTGTTGTTGTTGTTGTTGTTGTTGTTGTTGTTGTTGTCTCATTCATGAATAATAATTACTGTTGATCCCTCCCTCCGGTGACCATTTGTTTTTTCAAGTGAAGTGTTCCCCCCAGGGCTCGCACCCGTTTTTTTATAAGGGAAAGTCACTGGGGTCGAAGTGCCTTGTTGCCCCCTGGATTACAACAACAACGGCTCCCATCGGAGACTTCCTGGCAATTTAGCCAGGACCCCCGCCCCAGCCTGAGACTTCCTTTCATTTTACTCAGGAATCGCGCACTCGTTTGGGACTTCCTTACACACTTTATTCAGGAATCGCTCTCTCGGCGCTCTGGAGTCACGCTCCCGCTTGAGACTTGCTTGCGATTTACTCAAGAATCGCGCTCTTGCGTCGGTATTCCCAGCAATTTACTCAAGCGCCGCGCTCCCTACACTCAGGCACCCATGCGCTGGCGCAAAACTCTTCACGCTCCCAGACACGGTGGCGTCGTGGAAAAATCGGGGCGGGAGGCTCTCGCCAGTCTTCGGCCTCGGGGCCCTCGCTGAGCCTCGGGAGCGTCACAAAACGACTCGGGACGATGAGCCGGCCCCAGGGAAAGGGTCGGGACCTCCGGGGACGCCGTGCTGAGAAAATCAAGGCGTCGCGCTTCTGCGAACCGAACGCCTCAGGCACCCAGGAGTCGCGCTCAGGCTTAGGAGTCCCTCTCAGCTTATTTCGGACTCGGATTCTCGCTGCCCTTCGTGGCCCCGTTGCAGCCCTTCGTGGCCCCCTCGCTGCCCTTCGTGGACTCGTTGCAGCCCTTTGTGGTCCCCTCGCTGCCCTTCGTGGCCCCGTTGCAGCTCTTCGTGGCCCTTTCGCTGCCCTTCGTGGCCCCTTGGCAGCCCTTCGTGGCCACTTGTTGCAGCCCTTCGTGGCCCCCTTGCTGCCCTTTGTGGCCCCGTTGCAGCCTTTTGTGGCTCCCTTGCTGCCCTTCGTGGCCCCGTTGCAGCCCTTCGTGGCCCCCTCGCTGCCCTTCGTGGCCCCGTGGCAGCCCTTTGTGGCCCCCTTGCTGCCCTTCGTGGCCCCGTTGCAGCCCTTCGTGGCCCCCTCGCTGCCCTTCGTGGCCCCGTTGCTGCCTTTCGTGGCCCCCTCGCTGCCCTTCGTGGCCCCGTTGCAGCCCTTCGTGGCCCCCTCGCTGCCCTTAGTGGCCCCATATATGTATGTCCTTCGTGGCCCCCGCTCGTTCGCGCCCGTCGTGGCCCCATATGCATGTGCTTCGTTGCCCCGCTGTCGCTCTTCGTGTCCCCCTCGCTGCCCTCCGTGGCCCCGTTGCTGCCCTCAGTGGCCCCGTCCTAGCCCTCTGCAGCCCAATATGCGTATGCCCGTCGTGCCCCCGCTCGTTCGCGCCCGTTGTGGTCCCAAATGCCTGCCCTTCGTGGCCCCGCTGTCGCCCTTTCTGGCCCCGTTGCAGCCCTTCGTGGCTCTATTGCTACCCTCAGTGGCCCGTCGTTGCCCTCTGTGGCCCCGCATTGTCAGCCCTTCGTGGCCCCCGCTCGTTCGCGCCCTTCGTGGCCCCATACGCACGCCCTTCGTGGCCTCGCCGTCGCCCTTCGTGGTCCCCTTCCTGCCCTTCGTGGCCCAGCTGTCGCTCTCGCTCTCGCTCTCGCTTTCGCTTGTCGTCGTCGTTGTCGTCGTTGCCGTCGTCGTCGTCGTCGTCGTCGTCGTCGTCGTCGTCGTCGTCGTCGTCGTCGTCGTGGTCGTCGTCGTCGTCGTCGTCGTCGTCGTCGTCGTGGTCGGTCCCCTGTCCGTCCTTCTTGGGGTCGGGTTGCCGCCGATCAGCGCTGCCGCTGGCCAGGCCGACGGTCCGCGGCCGCCCCGCCGCTTGCCGGGGCCCGGCCTGCAGGGAAGAAAGGGATACCTCCCAAAAGGGGTACGATCGAAGACGAAGAGGGCGGGTATCGAAGGTTTGGGAAATACGCGTGAATGACATTCGAGCAAATAAGAGCGAACAGTCTTGTCATTGTTGTTATTGCTGCTGCTGCTGCTGCTGTTGTTGTTGTTGCTGTTGTTGTTGTTGTTGTTGTTGTTGTTGTTGTTGTTGTTCTTGTTGTTGTTGTGATTAATGTTGTTGTTGTTGTTGTTGTTGTTGTTGTTGTTGTTGTTGTTGTTGTTGTTGTTGTTGTTGTTGTTGTTGAACACTATTACTTCTAAAGAATTATTATTGTTGGACCCCCTGGTGCACGCCCCCCGCCCAAAACCTAGGCCGCAGCTACATTTTCATCATTTTTCTGCGAAAGCTTCAGAAAAGTGGATTACCCCCGGATCCGGTTTTTTGTTGACGCTCGTTTTCCCTTGCAAAAAACAATAGAAAATGAAAATTCTTGTTCTTAGTTGATCAAATTTCAAGAATCCCTTGCAAAAAATAAGGTAAAGTGGACATTCGCGCTCGCAAGACGAAATCCTTCCAAAACCTTAGGTTTCGTAGCGATTTTAACATAAAAACATCAAAAACCCAATGGTTTTTTAAGAAAAAATTGTCAAAATGTCCTTCCGCGCGCTCTTGCGGATTCATAGGAAACACACCACTTTTTAAACATTTCTGTCAAAAGGGTCTTTGCGTGCTACTTCTTCAGGTGCTTTGAACTTCTCCAACAACGGTTGCGCGCCTGCGAGGGCCACCATCCCTTGCAAAAAATGAGACGAAGTGCACATGCGCGCGGCCGCCGCGCGCGCATGTCGAAATCCTGCCAAACACAATGGGTTTTCAATAATTTCAAGATGCGATGTTCAGAAAACATATGAAAACGCACTACTTTCTCATCCGAAAAATCTCGAAATCCATTCGCGGTCTCTTGATGAATCTTTAAAACTCAAAAATGTGACCAACTATCTTGGCACTGCGTACCATCTCACGTGTACCGTGTACCACATCATATGTAACAGATGTGATCAACCTCTGTGGGTGTGTACCCCACGCCAGTGTAGTAGCCAGGGTCGTCCGCACGCCACGAAGTGAAGTGTCCCAACGTCATAGGGCGGGAAGCTGGGTGTGGGTGGTCTCGAAGAGTCGTTAGGATATTTGGTAGAGCTTGAACGGCCCCCCCACGAAGTGGGGGTATTGGCTGGTGTCGCAAGAAAACCCTGGCACTGGGGAGAACACTGAGCGTTCGGGTAAAATGATTGTTGTTGTTGTTGTTGTTGTTGTTATAGTTTAATTTTTCATTTCTGAAGGAAGCATATGGTTGTTGATTCCCCCCTTACTGGTGCATGCTGTTTTTCTCAATCAAAGTGTGCCCCTCGACGCTCGCACCCTGTTTTTTGGCAAGTCTTCCTGCTCAAACTGGGCCCTTTGGCCCCCCGCATTGCAGCAACAACGGCTCCCGCCTGAGACTTCCTCCAAATTTACTCAGGACTCCCGCTCGAGAGACTTCTTCACAATTTACTCAGGATCGGTGCTCCCGCCTGTGACTTCCTCGCAATTTTGTCAGGACCCCCGCTCCCATCTGAGACTTCTTCACAATTTACTCAGGAACGGCGCTCCCGCTTGAGATTTTCTTGTAGTTGAATCAAGATTTCTTCGTAATTTAATCAAGACCCCCGCTCCCGCCAGAGAACCCTTCACATTTTATTCAGGAATTGCGCTCTCGCCTGTGACTCCCATGCAATTTATTCAGGAATCGCGCTTTCGACGCTCAGGAAACACGCTGCGCCAAGGACGCCGCTACAATTTACATGGTAATCGCGCTCTCGCCATACTCAGGCATCCCGCTTGAATTTCCCACCCGCCCGACCCGCCCGTCAGGGGATCGCTCGCCCGTCGTGGGCTCCTGCCCGAGGCTTCCTTCAGGAACGGCGCTTTCGCCTAGGACTTCCTCGAACGTTCACGCTCTTTCCTTCCTGCTCCTCCTCCCTCTCCCTCCTCCCTCCTCCCTCCTTTCCTCCCTTCTCTCTCCCTCCTCTTTTCCCTCGTCCTTATGCCTCTCTGCCCTGTCCCCCTCTCCCTCCTCCCCCTCCTCCCTTCTCCCTCCCCTCTCCTGCCTCTTCCCTCCCTCTTTCTTTCTCTCTCCCCTCTCTCTCTCTCTTTCTCTACCTCTCTTATATGTCTTTCTCTTTCTCTCTCTCTCTCTCTCTGCCTCTAGTCAACCGCCCCCCTCTTCGCTCCTTCTCTCCTGGCGTTTTCCCTCTTCCTTCGTCCCTCACCCTCCCTTCCTCCCACTCTCCCTCGTTGCCCCCCTCCTCTTTTTGCATGGCCCGCACCAGTTCCAATGGCGGGCACATGCACGCCCACGAAGGATTGTCCGCCCGTTCGGGTTTGCCCGCCTGTCTAAGCCCGCCGCCCCCCGCAAAGAGAAAGAATCCCCCCAAAGGGGGTGTGATCGAAGACAAGAAGGGCGGGTATCGAAGGTGTGGGGAACTCGTTTTGAATGACACACGGGCAAGTACGAGCGAACAGTCTTATAATGGTTGTTGTTGTTGTTGTTGTTGTTGTTGTTGTTGTTATTGTTGTTGTTGTTGTGGTTTGTTGTTGTTGTTGTTGTTGTTGTTGTTGTTGTTGTTGTTGTTGTTGTTGTTGTGGTTGTTGGTTTTGGTTGTTGTTGTTGTTGTTGTTGTTGTTGTTGTTGTTGTTGTTGTTGTTGTTTTGGAAGTATTATTGGCACTACGGCATAATTACTATAGTTGACCCCCCCTCTGGTGACCATTGTCCTGGACAGCGGATGATGATGATGCTGATGATGATGTTGTTGTTGATGATGATGGTGATGATGATGATGATGATGATGAGGAGGAGGAGGAGGAGGAGGAGGAGGAGGAGGAGGAGGAGGAGGAGGAGGAGGAGGAGGGAGGGAGGAGGAGGTAGGAGGGAGGGAGGAGGAGAGGAGGAGGAGGAGGAGGAGGAGGAGGAGGAGGAGGAGGAGGAGGAGGAGGAGGAGGAGGCGCGTGGTTGTGAGCTCGGCCTGTGCCCACACCGTTCTGGGGCCCCCAGCGTCCCCCGCCCGCCGGCGCGGCGGCGCCGCAGCCCCGCGGCGGGGCGCCCGGGCTGCGGGTCCTGGCGCTCGGGGGCAACGCGAGCGCCCGGGGGGCTGCGGACAGGGGGCGAGCAGCACGGCCCCTGAGATGCCAGACACTCTCGGGTCATGCGAGTGTTTCGTTTGTTTGGTTTTTTGTTTTTGTTTTCTCCATATGTTCGGCCTCTGGGGGCTCTTACTGGCCTTCGGGACCGCCAAAAAACGACTCAGGAAGAAAAACTGGTCCAGGGGAATGGGTCGAGACCTCCAGGGGTCGACGTAATGAAAAAATCATGACGCCGGGGAGAGCATGCTACGCATGGAATGAATTCAGTGAAAATCAATTGCAGTGGATCCGTGAGTGGATCAATCTAGATTGATGAGGCTATGATGCCTCTTTTGATTTTGAGCCGGCTATGATGCCCGCTCGTGCCCACCCCGTCCCGTCTTCAGGGACTTCGCATCCCCCTATGATGGTAGGATGGGAAGACGGGCCGCCGCCCCTGGCACTGCACGTACGGTGCCAGGTTTGTGGGGATTTGGTTCGACCCCCGCAGTTCCAATGATGGAAACTGCGAGGGGTGTGAGGCCTCATGGTGGTCCTCACTGGTAAGGCCTATGATGGTCCTCACCGGGGGGAGAGAGGGCAAGGGCGGACGTCCACCAACAACGTTCGTCGTGCTCATCCTCCATGAGGTCGAGGTGCTGCCCGCACTGCCTGCATCGCGGCTCCGATGGGGTGGAGACCAGGAGGAAGAGAAGGAGGACGACGACGACGAGAAAGTTGAGTTCAATGAGCAAATTGAGCGCGAAGGCCTATGATGGTCCTTCTTCCCAAAACGAGCCTTGCTGATGGCCCCGAATTGGGTGCGAATTGGGGAGATCCTGGCGTTGCAGTTTTTCCGAGCGATGCCGTCCCGTTCGGGGCCCCGGGACCCTCACAGATCGACCCGGCTCGAAGAACAGCGCAGAAAGATCGGGTCCAGGGTTCCAGTTGTTTTTGTTGTTGTTGTTGTCGTTTTCTTCTTCTTTTGCGATGTTGAACTTTTTATTCAACGTCGGATCTCAGGGGTGGGTGCGTTCGTTAAGGAATGTGCCCAGGAGGCTTCAGACCCAGGAGGATTCCTTCTGTGATGAGGGCGGCGGTGATATCCATGGCCAGGCCTCAAGTGGCGTGCCACCGGCTTGCAGAACCTGGGTTCCTTCTCCTTGGGTTCCTGATCCAGTTTAGCCGATCCCCATCTCCACCGGGCCAGCCTGACGGTCTTGGACCTCATCCGAAAGAAAAAATGGCATAGACAAATTTTCCGAGTTCCGCGCGGATTTCTTGGATCGGCGCTCGGGTCCCCCTGGCGGCGCTGGCTCACTCCGCGCGCCAGGAAGGGGGTGGTCCAGCGGCGATCCAGGAATTCCGCGTGGTCCGAAAGTTTGTGTCTATGCAGTTTTTCCCCTCTATCAGCGAAAAACCGCCAGCTCGGATACGTCACCTTTCTGGCCGAGTATCGTTTAACCCCCATTCCAATTAGGCCATGGCATCTCAGTCCCACCATCCCACCCCCATAGGCCACGTGAAGCCCGATGGGACCATCAGATATCCCCATCTAAGGGGGTAAATCGGCCAGTGGGGCCAAGGCCACGCTAATCGGGTGTAGGGACCAGTTAAACGATGCTCGGGTGAGCTGCCCATGGGGGGGACCATTCACGTGTTCGCTCCCGAGCACCCCAGACCCCCAGACCCCCTCGGGTCTGTCAACATCGCGGCAGAATGCTTTTGATGGTCGTCGGCCCCTCGGGGCCCTGACTGGGACTCGGGACATTCTAAACATGGCTTAGGTTGAAGATTCGCCACAAAAAATACACAGACACCCTCCACTGGATTGTTCCTGGGCTTCAGGAGAGGGTGGTGGTGTGTAAATCACCATTGAGAGCCAGCGATTTTATATACAGGGAGGCACATGTAAAATTCGTCGGAGGGTGTCTGTGCTTATATTTTCGTAGCGTAGAAGAGCTGGCCCCCTTGAAGGGGTCCAGACATTTGGGGGTCCACGTTGTGAGCGAATCGCAACCTGGGGGGATTGGCACCGTCGAGGCGCCTCCAGCGATTGAGGATTCCCCTCCAGACCAAGGCTGGCTTCGATTCCTCCGGTTCGGTTCGACTTCGACGTCGATGGCTTCCGGTTCCGGTTCGACTCGACGTGGGATTCCGATTTGGGCTCCGATGTCTCATTGGAGGCATATACTAGCCTGCGGATGTCTGCCGATTCGACTTTTCCCGACTCGGCTGCTGATTTCCGCCGATCCGATCCATTTCGATCGCCCATCCGACTTGTCGATTCGATTCCTGGCCCTCCTGCCAGCCCTCCGGCGCCGTGGATGTCTGCCACCACGTGGAACGCGGAGGCCGATCCTCTCTCCCCGAGACCGTCCTTGCGTACCCAGCGCCGCTTTTGGACGGCCCCCGGGGGCTCGGCGAAGGCCCCCAGAGGTCGACCAGGTATGCCGCGAGAGGCCATCCGCGGCGCCGTTCTCCCGGCGCGGGGAGGGTGGGGGCCAGAGCTGTCCGCCGCTCTCCAGCGAGCCGACGCTGCCAACCAGGTGGCAGCGCCGCGCAGAAGCACGCCCAGAGCCCTGGAAAAAAACCCTCCTGCTTTCGGAGGTTGATCGACCTCCTACCCTGACACGTCGGTGAAGGAATTGGCCGTCTTCGGTTCGCGGGAGGGCGTCACGGCCGTTCTTTTTTGCGGGTTCAGGTCCGTCGGTTTCGGTCCCAGGCCGCTTTCACTAAAGGGAGGTTTACCAGAGGGAGGTTTGTCCACCGCCGATGCTTCGGCGTGTCCCGAGCCCGGCCGAGCCGTGCTGGCCCCGGGGCCCCCCGAGCTGTGCGACAACGCGCCCGTGGTGAAACGACTGCCCCGCCCGGACCGCCTCGGGGGGTGTCGGGCCGGACGAAAGGGGGGGATTGGGAAAGGGGGGGCTACGAAATTTGCTGCTTGCAGCTGGTTTCGGCCCCACCGAGGGGCCCATTCCTCGATACATAGTCGCCTCCGGCGCCGGGAGGCGCCGGGAAAATCAGCTACGTAAGCTGATTCTCAAACCCCCCCTTTGCTATCCCTCCCTTTCGCCCGACCCGAGGGTGGGGGCCCGAGCTGTCCGCCGCTGTCGCAGCCCCTGGCATCGCTGGCTCCGGGCCAGCGCTGGCCAGCCTCCTCCGCGCCGCGCCTCTCCGGGAGCTGTGTCTGGAGCGGTGCGGCCTCCTCGACGGCGACGTGGCGGCGCTGGCCGCCGCGCTGGGGGGCTCGCGCCTCCGCCGCCTGGCGCTGGACTTCGGCGGCAAGCCAGGGGAGACTCGTGTCATGATGTTCAGGAGGGGGAAAGACACAGACAATGACTCGTCGATCTCCCAGAAAATATGGAAACATATGGAAAAATATGGGAAGGGGGGGCGAAGACAAAAACCCGGAACATATGGGGAAATATGGGGGATAGTTTTATCTGTGTGTATTTATTTGTGTGTCCTGGGGCCCCTTCAGACGTTCCAGCCTGCTCTCTACCTTCGGCCAGCAGCGAGAATTCCGTGCACCAAGGGGGTATCGAGACTTCGGCATTACTTTTGGGATGTGGTCCTTGAAGTTAGTCTTCAGACTGCACCCGCGTGCGCTATCTTCTTGTAATGGATGGGAAAGCGCCGATTTCGCTTCGATCAGCTTCGAATCTGTAGCGTTGATTAGCGCGGACTAGCGTCGGCCAGCGTCGATTTGCAAGAGCCAGCAAGATGGCACGGGAGGCTCCCGTGAGTTGCCACCGAATTGGACGGCAATCGGGCTGGCGAGGAGACGCTTCGCACCCTGGCGGAGGCCGTGGCGTCCTCCAAGCTGGAGTGCGCTCCGCCAGAGGGCGGCGGCGCGCCGGGGAGGTCGCACAGCTGGGCGCGGGCAGCGGCGCTCGGCAGGCGGCTGGTCGCGGCTGTCTCCGGGCAGGCTGCCGCGGACGCCCCGCTCGGGCTCAGCCTTGCGGCGGCGTACGCGCCTCAGCGTTGCGGGCGCCACCGCGGCAGTGGGACGGAGTGACGCCGCGCAGCGCCCGCTGCCCAGATCATACCTCCATCAATTATCATCATGTCCGTGGCGAGAACGCGCTTGCTCAGTGCACGAGATTGATCCACCATCACTTGGCAATCAGCTCAGTCGTCAAGTCTCATGCCGCCCCCCTGGCGGCGATGGCAGCGAAAGGTTTCAGCTCACCAGAAGGTCGACAAAGGCACCGCAATCCACTTCATCCACCTCACTTCTGTTCACGTCCGTCTTTCAATTCTGTCTGGAGGCAGGCGTTCCAGGCTCAGCGCTCGTACATCGCAGCGAGCTGTCAGAACATCCGGTGCAATGTGTGGAGCACGTCTCCCGGCAGCTGGTGGCGCAGGCGTTTCCTCATAATGCCCTCTAATGGTATTCCAGGTAGTTCGAGAACCTCTAAGCTTGTGCCGAGGAAAGGCGGCAGGGGGGGCTTCGCCCTGCCGAGGAGACGCCTGCGCCACCACGCGAGACGTTTCGAGAGAAACGCTTCCGCAGCCTGAGAAATGACGACGCGGGAGAGTCTCGACATCCCGCGCGTTGGAGAAGGAGGGGGAGACGGGCGTTTTTCAGAGGAACTCTTCCGCAGCCCAGAAAGTGACCGCGCAGGAGTTTCTCGAGATTCGCCGCGAGGGGGGGGGGAGGGAGGCGCGGGCCTGGAGGGAGTGAAGTGCGGAAGGGATCATGAGGAAATTCTTGCGGCGGCCCCCGAGCCGAATTTCGAGAAACTCTTGCGCAGCCTACACACTGACGCCGCAGGAGTTTCACGAAATTCGCCGCGGGCGGGGGGGGGTGGCGCGGGCCTGGAGGGAAATGCTACACGCGCAACCGAAGACTTCTGAGGACATGCTTGCGGCGGCACCCGTGCCGGATTTTGAACAGCTTCTGAGCAGCATAGAAACTGATCGCGCAGGAGTTTCTCGAAATTCTCCGCGGGGGGGGGAGCTGCGGGCGGCGTGCGGGCCCTCCTTGTGGGCGGAGGAAATGTTGAGAAGCTCCCGCACGGCCCAGGAACTGACGACGCAGGATGCTGATGAGGAAATGCTGGCAGCGGCACCCGCGCCGAATTTTGAGGGACTCCTGCGCAGCCTGCCAGCTGACGACGCAGAGTTTCTCGACATTCGCCGCGAGGGGGGAGGGGGCGGGGGGGGGTGCTGACTTTCTTCGCGGGCGGAGGCCATTTCGAGAAACTCTTGCGCAGCCTAGAAACTGACCGCGCAGGGGGTTGTCGGAATTCGCCGCGGGGGAGGGGTATGCGCGAGGCTGGAGAGAAATACTTAGTGCGCAAGCGTGCGAGGAAATGCCAGCAGCGGCGCCCGCGCCCGAATCTCGAGAAACTCCAGCGCCGACCACAAAGTGACGCCGCAGAAGTTTCACGAACGTCGCCGCGGGGGGGGGAGGAGGGGGGTGGGGCGGACCCTGAGTTTCTCCGGATTCGGCGTGGGGGGAGGGGGGGGGCGGGGCTGGAGGGAAATCCTTCATGCGCAATAGAGGAGAAGATGGGGAAATGCTGGCAGCGGCACCTGCGCCGAATTTCGAGCATCTCCTGCGCAGCCTACGCCGCAGGAGTTTCTCGAAATTCGCCGCGGGGGCGGGGGGGGGAGGCGGACCGTGCTTGTGGGCGGGAGGCCATTTCGAGAAATTCTTGCGCAGCCTAGAAACTGGCAGCGCAGGGGTTTGTCGGAATTCGCCGCAGGGGAGGGGTAGGCGCGAGGCTGGGAGGAATTATTTAATGCGCAATAGACGAGATCAGGAGGAAATGCAGCAGCGGCGCCGGCGCCGAATCTCGAGAAACTCTTGCGCAGCCTACAAGCTGACGCCGCAAAGGTTTCCCGAAAGTCCCCGCGGGGGGGGGGCTGGGCGGGGGGTGGCGGACCCGGAGTTTCTCGAAACTCGCCGTGGAGGGAGGGGGAGGGGCGCGGGGCTGGAGGGAACTAGTTAGTGCGCCATGGGAGGAATGATGAGGAAATGCTAGCAGCGGCACCCGCGCCGAATTTCGAGAGATTCCTGCGCAGCCAACAAACTGAAAGCGCAGGAGTTTCTCGAAATTCCCCGCCCCCCCCGCCCCCCCCCATGCCCCCTCGCCCCCCCTGCCCCCCTCTCCCCCGTCTCTTTGGAAAACCAGGGAGTTTCTAGAAACTGCGTGCTTGAAACATTTTTACACATGAATATCAACACGGTCAAGCAATCATATTGCGCAGGAGTTTCGGAAATCGGCTTCGGCGCCAGGCGGAATTTCGAGAAACTCCCGCGCAGTCTGATTGCTCGACCTCATCGGAGTTTCCCACACTGTGTTACAAGCACGCAATTTCGCGAAACGCCTTCGCCACCACCGTCCATCTCCCGAACCACGCGTCGCTGAGCGTTGGCTTTGAACTCCTCGACGGGGAGCACCTCGAATGAAGGCTCCGCAGACTGGACCAGTGTGTCCATGCTGGCCTCGGCAAGAGGGCTCCTTCTCGGGCGTGTTGTCCCGGCCTTCGGGGCGGACGGAAGACGGCAGGGTCTTGGTAGCAGGGCGGCAACCGGGAAGATGCCAGAGGTCTTGGCTGGTGTTGCGCAGCAGTCTCTGCAACACGGATGTAATCGGTTGGCAACGGCCCGAACAGCAAAATTCAATTTTCGCCGCAATAGCTATGCCGTTGCGGAGCGAACCGCGACTTGGCGTGGCATTTGTTATTATCGAGAGGAATTCTAGACGCTACGCGTATCACCACCAGCTTGCCGCCAATTATCTCGCCCTGTGCCCCAGCCGAGACCGTTCCGCTTCCTGGATCTGTCCTTGTGAGCCGCCAATCAAAAAAAATATCCCCACCAGCCTTGGGCAGTCGCTGGCTTCCACCGGCATTGGGAGTTGTGCCCCGGAGGGCCTTGCTCTCAGTGTTGCAGCCTCTGTACAGCCTGTGGTTTCCCCCGCGCATCGTCGCGTCCACCCTTGGGCCTATCCGCCGCAGGCGCCAGACTCGATGCGTTTGGTGCCGTTGGCTCATCTAGGTTTATTCTTCAGAGCCAGATTTTTCTGGCCTCCGCGCCTTTTGTCGTTGAGTCGTCCGCAGCATCGCCGCGGCAAATGGGAGAACATGTTAAATAGGGACTCGTGCTTGAAAGAAATATATGAGGCCCCATGAAAGCCCGCGCGGCCCGACGTAGAACAAGTAGCGCCAGCTCCGATAAACTCTCGCAAGGCAGGCCACGTCGTGCACGTGTTCGACCTACGCGACCCAGTCCAGCGCAACGAAGTCCAGGTCAATGCAGCCCCGCGCGTTGCAACAAGCTCGCTTTAGATCGCAGCCCATCGAAGCCCAGTCCAGTCCGGTTTTGCGTTGTCATCGAGCGGCGCACCAGTCCCGCGAAGCCTTCGCCGGCCTGACCTAGCACAGCTTGGCCCAATCCTGTTTCAGAGGGAAGTTCGATCAATCTTTGCTTCAAGCGGCCGTGGTCGAATCACGGCGGACGTGGTCTCACCGTTCAGGACTTTGTGCTGCGTGATGTCCGGCGTGTTTTGAGTGTACAATGGTGTTCGCTCCCGTGCCATTTGTGTTTTTTTGTGCTTTGCTGGTGCTCTGGTTTGCCAAGAGGTGTCGTTCGATCGTAAGAAGTTGTCTGGGCGTGCTTCAGCCATTATGTTGCCCCTCCTCTTTCTTCCCTTCCCCGGGCCCCCACGCGTTGAAGTTCGATTCGCGTGGTTATGCGGCTTCGTGCAGATGTGCGAGAAGACGCCCCGCGGCGGTGAAAAAATGCGCGTTCGCTTGCGTGTCCTCACCCTCGACTTCCTAGACTCTCCCTGTATTTCCGTCGGCGCGGCTAGGTGTTGCATCATTCTCAGAGGAGACCAAACTCCCTGCGTCGGCCCGCCTTTCTGCCTACTGCAGGCCGATGGGGTCCGAGGGGAGTTCGATCGGCACGGCCCGCCGACGGGGGGGTTCGGCGCCCGCTGCGACGCGCGCGCGATTGCCAGACCGGTGGGGACCACCGCGCACCTCTCGCGTGACATAACGAGTCCTTCGTCGCGGTATCTGCGCCCGCCCGCCCCGCGCTGATGCGCTACAACAGTTGAAATGCTACGCCAGCACGCGTGCGTAAAACGCGGCGGCGGCTCGTTGGCGGCGTCGAATTATCCATAGGGGCAAAGATTCCAGCGCCGATGGCGCAATGGCGCCGCTGGTGCCACATGTTCTATTGGGTCGTTTCGACACGTCTTTATGACCCAGTGAGGGCGCGACGCACATTGCCAATCAATGGGCGCGCAGGATGTCATGCGACAGGCAAGCTTTGGAGGAACAGCGGGGGGCACGACGTTCTTTTTTGCGTTGTTGTCTTTCGGTGCCGGGAGCACCCTAAGTTTATTCATTTCTTGGGCGGCGGGGGTTGGGTGCGGCGCGCGGCGGGCTTGCAAGCGATTGGTGGGGCTGCGGGGGCTAAAGCCAGGCGCGCCTGGTGCCTGAACCCAGGCGCGGAATTCAACATAACCTGAACCATGCTGCCCGGGGTGATGCCCGGGCTGTCTTTATTCTCGTCGCCATCGTTTTCTTCCACGTCCTTCTCTTCCTCCTGCGTTTTTTTGCCGACGCCGCTTCTTTTCCGTCTGCTTCTCTCGTCGCTCGATCGCATTCGCGTCCGGATTCCTGGCCAGATTTCCTGGCCGAATTTCTCGGCTTGATTTTTGGCCGGATTCCTGGCCAGATTCCAGGCCGGATTTTCTGGCCGGATTCTTGCGTCGCACAGCGGCCGGATTCCTGGCCGGATTTCTTGGCCGATTTTTTTTGGCGGTTTTGCCTGAGACTTCATTGAAAGAAAACTCGGCGCAAAAATTCGGCGCAAAATTCGGCCCCCGCGCGCCCAATGCTCCAAGAGAAAAATTCGGCGCGACGCCATTGGCGGGGGTGCCCTGGCCGAACAAAATCGGCCGCTGGCGTGGCGGGCGGTTGCGCGGCCCCCGATGGGCCGAACGAAATTCGACCGTCACTCCCCGCGGGCCCAGAACATCCGTTCGGTCAAATCGCTCAGGGATCAAGAAGTAAGTGGCAGTCTGTTCGGCAGACGAGTGGTCGCGCGCGCATGGCAATTATTTGAAGCAGCCTGAAATTCGCATTGCCACTGACTTGTCGTGGCCAGCGGCCCATGGGATGGGGCGTGGAGGTCAAGGGCGCGGCTAGGTCAGGCGCGCCAGTGTTTGATCGAACGCAAGAGGCGAGATTCCGCTGCCAGGGGCGGCCAGCGCGAAATTGGCAGTCATCCTGCGTCGGTTTTTTCAATTGAGTCCCGCTGAGCGTGGTTGGGTTTGACAGGGGAGGGAGGGCCACGGAAAATGAAGGTGGGCAATAACAGAATCTTGATAAATGCCAGTTGGGCTGTACGCATCATGGCGACGTGGAGGGCCCATGAGACAGATGACGACATCGATGTTCGTGTGAGTGGCCCGCCCACGACCTCGGGCGCTCGAGCGCCTCCGAAACCCATTGGGCGCCGTCCGACCCCGTGGGCGCTGGGCATCCGGCGGAGGCTCAGGATTCCTCCCATCCTTTCGCCAGTCGCCCCCGTTCTTCCCTCTTCGGTTCGATCGACTGATCGGTGGTCATGTTGCCGCCGCACTTTGGCCCCGAGCCCCAGGCGAACTGATCGCCTTGCGAGGTCTGTGTGAATATGATCATGGGGGTTCTCGGCGTTTCTCGGGGCGCTGCTTCTTGAAAGAGCGTTTCGGGAACAGAAGCGGTGAGCCTTTTCAGCGCTCGCGAGTCGTCGTTCTTCGCCTGCGTTCGCGCGTGCGCTGCCGAGGGTGCAGCCTGGGATATTAGCGTATCTACGCCCGACCAGTCATGTACTCTTCCTCCCCTTCATCCTTTTTACCGCCCCTCTGTTCTGGTTTTTTCTTACTCTTGCGAAGTAGGTGCTCGGTGGTTTTCGCCCTCCCCCCCCGTGATTCTGATGAGTTGAGCGTGACATGTGGGCCATTTGCGCGGACGTCGCACTTTTGCCCGCAGTAGCAGCTGGGGCATCCCAAAGTAGATTTTCGCGACGCGCTGGGGCCGCTTAGTTCGCGTGCGGGGGATGGGCGCCATGTCGCGGATGCTCGCCCATGCGACGATTCTGCGTGGCGTTTTCGGCTGTCTTAGCTCATGCAGCAAACTTGCGCACGCGCGCGCGGTCGTTGAAATGCCCCTGCGCTGCCAGGGGCAACGCCCGATGATCGCGAGGGAGGTCGCACGTGCGGCCTCGCTTTTGCACCCTTTTTTTCCTGGCGCGGGCCCGTTGGTTCGAATTTTGGCACATGCAGGGTTCGTCGATCTTTTCCGGTCATGATTGTTCGGTTTCTTGTCTTTTGCGTTTGTTTTCAGCGGCGCGCGCGCTTGCCTGGAATTGGTTCATGAGTTCCTCGATGCGCCGACGGCCGTTTGACTTTGGCGCGTTGTCTTTTTGTGAGATATGCGTGGCGCAGTGCTGAGACCGCAGCACAGGCGATGCTGGTCACGCACGAAAGCCCTTCGCATTCGACGCGTTCCAAAAACACGCAATTCCCCAAAAATATGTCATAAAAATTCGTCATTTGTTTCTGCACCCCGCCTCCTTGGTGACGTTGGCCCCCCCCGGCTGAGCGGAGGGTTCTGAGGACTGAGCGCTGAGTGGTTCAGCCTTCCGCGCTCGCTTTGCCTCTTGTTTTCCACCGCGGTCAGCACGGCTTCCTGGGTACTAGTTTCCCAGCCAGCCGGGCTGGCGGCTTGGAGTTTGGCGCCGTACCGGCGACTCACTCCGCTGCACTCGCACACTTTGCAGCTTGTTCACTTCGGTTCACACTGCGGCGCCTATGTGCGTTTGCTGGTGAATTTAGATCATTTTGTTTTGTGCATGTGCAACTGCGCGCTTGTTGTGCAGGTGCGAACCGGCTTGCCAACGTGGCAGTTGTGTTCGCAAATTCGCATCGTGCCGCCTGCCCCGGACTTTGCCTCTCGCCGCCAGACAGTTGTCGCGCGGCCGCGACCGAAAAAGTATCCCCACCAGCCCATCCACAAACGATGCGTTGGGGAGCTGACGGAAGAAGGGAAGAAGAGACGCACATAGTGAAACCGAGCGGGCAACAACGGTGAGTCGGGAGATCGTTTGTGGCGAAGGTTGCATGTGATGCTGCTGGTGCTCTTGCTCCTGCTGGTGCTGCTTCTGCTGCTGTTGCTGCTGGTTTTGCTGGTTCTCGACCAGCGAATGCCCAGGCGAATGGAGGTGATCAGGGAAGTGAGGGAGCACACAGAGTAACCAAGTGCTGGAAAACCCGTCTTGTCCAAGACGGCGAGGATGGAAGAGGAATCGGAGGAGGATGAGGAGGAGGAGAAACTGAAGGAGGAGGAGGGGAAGCGGGGGGAGGGAGGAGGGAGGAGGGAGGAGGAGGAGGAGGAGGAGGAATAGGCGGATGATGATGATGAGGACGAGCAGGAGGAGCAGGAGGATAATGAGGAGGAGGAGGAGGAGGAGGAGGATGATGAGGAGGAGGAGGAGGAGGAGGAGGAGGAGGAGGAGGAGGAGGAGGTGGAGGAGGAGGAGGAGGAGGAGGAGGAGGAGGAGGAGGAGGAGGAGGAGGAGGAGGAGGAGGAGGAGGAGAAGGGCGAGCAGAACGGCCAGAGGCCTACTGGATGCCTCTCGGAGTCTCTTCGGATGTCTCTCGGGAGCGTCCTGAAGGCTTCTTAAAGCGTCTTGGGAGCCTCTTGGCGGTTCCGGAGGCGTCTTGGAGCGTCTTGGATGCTTCGGGGAGCCTCTTGGGGTATCTTGGGGGTCTCTTGGGGGCCTCTGTTGGGTCTCTTGGGGGCCGCTTGGGGCCTCCTGGGCGCCTCTTGGGGCCCTCATGAGGCGCCCTTGAGAGCCTTGGGAGCGCTCTTGGGACCATCTTGGAGGAGATCGATAAAAAAAGGGAGAGGGGGTTTAATTAGCACCGCCCCTCGGGAGCCTCTAAAATCGCCTCTTGGACCACTCTTGGAGCGCTCTTGGAGCGCTCTTGGGCGCTCTTGGGGCCGTTTTGGGGCTCTCTTGGGCCCCTCTTGGGGCTTTCTTGAGCCATTTTGGAGCCATCTTGAGGCCTCGGATGGCAATCGGAAGCGAAACGGCGAGAAAGCATAAATCATTGGTTTTCCATAGGTTTTCAAAGGAATTTTGCCTCTTGGAGGCCTCCTTGGAAAGCTATTTGGCCTCTTGGAGCCGTCTTGGGGCGGTCTTGGAGCCTCTTGGAGCATCTTCGGAGCCATCTTGAGGTATCGTAGGCTATCTTGATCCATCTCGGAGGTCATCTTAGGCTTTCCGAAGCGCTCTTGGAGTCATCTTGGGCGAAAAAGTACCCTCTGACCGCTCGCGAAACGCCCCGTCCAGGTCCAGGGGAGGGGGTTAGGGGGAGGGGTAAACCCCTCCCCGAAGGGGAAGAAGGAGGGGTGGAAGAAACTCTCTAAACCACATACGCCCAGAGGGCTTGTGGGATTTCCGACGCCGGCAGGTTTGCGCTGCAAGGTGTGCATGTTGTGCGACGCGGTTCCATGTTGTTCTGACCGTGCACCTGGGGATCGACCTCTTTCAGATAATGGTGGGAGTTTGCTCAAGAGACTTAGAGAGAAACCTGACACTGGCGCCGTCCCTCGCGAAGCCTCATTCAGCAGAAATGCCCTCCGCACAGCCCGTGGCCCTGCCACGTGCCCTCCGCGCCCGCAAGTCTCACGCCCGACCAAGAGGAGAAGTGCAACATGAGCCTGTCTCGCGCACCACTTGTTTAGCGCCGCCCGTGGTCAGAGGGCACCAACTATACGCCTACACAAATCCTGGCCAGGCCGATCCTGGGCCCTGGATCAGTGTGTACGCACTCCTGGCTTGGACAGGAATGGCATGTACACCGATCCAGGGCCTGGGATGAGCCTGGCCAGGATCGGCGCAGGTGCATGGTTGGGTGTCCTCTCGAGTGGGCGCAAGCTCAGCACACAGCGCTGGCCGCCTGGAGCTGCCTGGTCGCGGGGATGCCCGCCCCCCCCCTCCTTCCCTGAGATCCGACGCTGCTGAAAAGAGATGCAACATCGCGAAAAATCGCGACTGAAGCTCTAGACCCCATCTTCCTGCGCCACTTCTCGTGCCGCATCGATCCGCGAGGGACCCCCCCGGGCCCGAGAGGCCGGGCGGCAACGCCCGCCGTGAAACAATGGCAGCGCCCGGAGCCGAGGCTTCCGCGCCAAATTGGCGGGCGCGCCGCGGGGGGTCGATCAGCGGGGGCAGGGAGGGAGGGCTGCACAGAAGGGGCCCCTTTGGGGCCCCTGGAGGGGCCTTTCAGGGCACCAGAGGGGGGGCCTTCCGGGCCCGAGAAGTGCACCTGTCTCCCCCCCCCCCCCATTATCGCCGCCCCCGCTCTAAGCGTCGCCCAGCCCTAAGACAGGAGAGAGCAGACGGAGTGTCTGCCGCGGGCGCGGCCTCCGCCGCCCGGCCGGTGACGACGCCCGCCGCCAGCACCGCCTCTCCCGGCTGCGGGGGCGCCTCGGTGCGCCGACCCGGCCCGGTCCTGCTCCGCCGGGCTCCGTCGGAGGATGCTTGGCCCGTGCGGAGTAGGTCCGTACGGAGTGCTCGGTCTCCGTTCGGGCTTCCCCCGTCTTCCGGCGACGAAGTCTATACATAGCGTCAACGCGCCTGGGAAGGACGCGCTCCTTCATCTAGGGTGCCCTCGTGTCACTGCCTCTGCGGCCAGTCCTTTGCCGTTTTCACTGGGCGCCCGCCGCTCCACGCATCCCAACTTCGGCCTCCGAGGGTCTTGCGCCCTGGCCGCCCGTCCCGAATCCACGTTTTGGCCGTATCCACTGCTCCCTGGCTCAGGCCCATCCCGAACCCTGCGTCTGCACTCGGCCTCTCCTGTTCAGGATGCCAGGTCCGTGCGGAGCTAGTCTGCACGAAGTGCTCGGCCTCCGTCTGGGCCTACTCCGTCTGGGCTCGGAGCCTCTCCCGACTCTGGCGGGCGACCCCGCCGCCGAGTCCTGCTCGGTCCCGCCCGCAGCGGAGGAGGAGGAGGAGGAGGAGGAGGAGGAGGAGGAGGAGGAGGAGGAGGAGGAGGAGGAGGAGGAGGAGGAGGAGGAGGAGGAGGAGGAGGAGGAGGAGGAGGGCAAGCTAGGTGCGCTCGCGTCATATCTGACATCCTACCCCTCCCTCCCATCCCTTACCATGGCGTAGATCCCCTCTCTACTCGCACAGTCGGATGTCGAGCAGGGCAATGATCCCGAAAGGGTACGCGATGCATTGTAGAGCACGGCATGGCATGGCGTAGAAGAGCACCGCAAAGCGTAGTATGTCACAGGCGTGGCGTGGCGAAGTGAAGAATTGCAACATGGCAGAAGCTTACAAATGCAAAGCATGCTTTGCAAAGCATGGCATCGCACAGCGGCCCCGAACATAACATTGCATAGCATGGCGTTGAAGATCAAAGCGTAGCATGGCATAGCACGACGTGGCACTTAAGCACTGCATATCACAGCTTCAGCTGAAGGCATGGCATCGCGCAGCGGAATGCAACCTAGCATTGCATTGCATGCCGTGGCATGGCACGGGAAATGACGCCAGCGCTGCAGCGGGAGCACGATTCGGAACGAGCGGAAGCGCGGAAATGAGGCCAGCGCTGCAGCGGGAGCACGATTCGGAACGAGCGGAAGCACGGAAATGAGGTCAGCGCTGCAGCGGGAGCACGATTCGGAACGAGCGGGGCCCGAAAATGAGGCCGGCGCCTCAGCGAGAGCAGCATTTTGAAAAAAAATGCAGTCGAAGACCCAACTCCGGGGAATACTGTGTGTAAAAAAAACAGTACGCGGGGGGGGGGGGGGCGAACCTTCCCAACCCGTCATCAGGGGAAGGAGGAAAGTCATATTCATATTGAGTAATTGTGGAGAAGGGGGAGGGGGAGGAGGAGGAGGAGGAGGAGGAGGCGGAGGACTCAGGGGCAACGCTAGGGGGGTGCAGGCTCAGGGGTGAGTGCCTCGGCCCCCAACCGCCCACTCATCGCAGATTTGGGTCTCACGGCCCACCCCGCCCAGGAGCGTGCGGACTTGCAATCGGGGGCCTACCTCGCCGATCTGTCGGCGATCTATCGCCGAACCAGGCTCGGCGTTCCCACCTGAGCCAGTCCCCCACCATCGTTCCCCCTCGTCACCGCCCGCCCCCAGTCCCCCCCCCTCGCCGACTTCCGCCCCCCCCTGGCGAGGAAAAGAGCAAGACGACCAATTATCGGAGCGAGAAAGCACGCCCTAAACTTGACTACGCGCGTCCTGCACGAGACGGGCCTGCCTGAGCAGAAGCACTCCCTCTTCGATCGCTCGCGTCATCATCACCAGCAGCATAGTAGCCATCCTAAGCATCGTCAGAACTAGAGTTGGACGAAACAAAACCATCATTCGCATCCTTGTCGTCGACCGCGCCACTGCTGGTACATGGCCAGCACAGACACAACACCTTCTTCGGCAGTCGGAAGTATGTGTTTGCTTGAGCATCCCCTGCCCTTACTGGGTGTGGCCCTACTGGAGTGACCCCGCGGACAGGACACTACGGACATGACCTGTGGGAATTCGCCCCCCGTCCGCCAGAGCTGCTGTACCACTTTGATGTGACTATCCTCCTCCTCCTCCTCCTCCTCCTCCTCCTCCTCCTTTGACGTTGCTCGGACTTCATGCTAGAGCACGCTAGAGCACGCAGCGTTCCTTTGACGTTGCTCGGACTTCATGCTAGACCACGCTAGAGCACGCAGCGTTCTTCCTCCTCCTCCTCGTCCCCCTCCTCCTTCCGTAGCTTTGGCTCAAGTCATTTCGCCATCCGCGAACTGTTCGGTACACGTCGGTCGATCGCTTCTCTGCGCCATGGCCAGGCTGCTTCTTGCCGCCGCGGAGATTGCCGCCGTGGTCGGTCTGAACGTCCACGATGCTCCCTCCAGCGACGCACAATCGCGCACCGGCGTCGCTGCAGTGCTTGACCCGGAGTTGACTAATGCTGCCCTCGAGAAGTTCCACGTCACCACTCCGGGGGAGCACGCCGTGATCGTGCTGCCCGAGAATGCAGACCTGGAGAATCCGGCCGCTGCCGACCTGATCGTCTATGCCACGTTTGGGAAGCTCACCGACGATGCGTGCGAAGACCTCCTCATCCGCACTGTCACATTTGAGGGAAGCTCCGTCGGGACAAACATCACAAAGCTTGTGTTCAACGTGGGGAGCGATAATTTCAACGACACGGCAGCCCATGAATACACGTACACCTTTACTGACAGTGGAGGCAACCCCCAGGACGTTACCAACACTGACGCCAGGCACCTCTTCGACAACGTCCCGATCTGCTACATGGGTACTCCGCGGGGCGTCATCAGGGAGCCCACGTACAGGACCTACATGCACCGCCAGAGGATCATGCAGGTGGAGTGCAGCCTGAACAGCCTGAACCGCGGCCACGACATCAAGGTTTTCTGGAGCACGGTGTGGCGGGGGTTTAACAGCACCACCAACTCGTCCATCTTCGCCAACGACCTCTCCTTCAGCATCGGCAACGTGGCGAACGCCGGGGGCATCCTCGGCTCGGACGACCACTCGGCGATCTCCGCGGCGATCCCCGGCTGCAACAAGAAGCAGCCGGTCCTCGGCCCCTACCAGACCAGGAAGGGGAAGCCGAGGGGGAAGCCCTGGAAGCGCGCGCACCACTTCCGCTGAGCGGCCTCCCTCCGCCGCTAGCGCCCCGGTTGCCGGGCGGCGCTCGGATCACCTTGGTCCCCCAAGGTCACCGAGCGCGTTCCGCTAATACTCGCAAAATGCCAATTCGCAACCGTCTGAACAAAAACATGTCTTCCTAAATGTAATGGATCGCAATTCCCCCGCGGCGGATCCGGGCCATTTGCGAGTCGTTACTTTGCGAGTAGTGGAGCGCGCTTGTCTACAATGGGGTCCGCTGGCCTGCGGCATTCCCGGCGCCCGCGGGTGCCGCCCCGCTCCTCCTCCGGCGGTGCGCTCGTCGTCTTGGGCGGGCGCGGCCGGGCCAGGGTGTTTTTTTTCGCTGTGCCTCTCGGTGCCTTCCGGCGTGGCTGCTTGGGCTAAGCCGTCGGACACCAGAGGCCCACCGCCTCCTCTTCCTTCTGCTCCTGCTCCTCCCCCCTCATCCTCCGCCTCCCCCCCCCTTCTCCTCCTCCCCTTCTTCTCCTCCTCCTCCTCCTCCTCCTCCTCCTCCTCCTCCTCCTCCTCCTCCTCCTCCTCCTGCATCCTCCTCCTCCTCCTCACCTCCGCCTCCTCCTCCTCCCTCCTCCTCCTCCTCCTCCTCCATCCACCTCCTCCCCCTCCTCCTCCTCCTCCGCGATTTCTGGCTGCTGGGGCGGTGTATACGAGGGCTGGCTTGTTCGGTTCAGCGGATTGTTGAATTTTTTGTTTACGGGCGCAGGCTGCTCCCGCGATGAATCGCCCCACGGCGCTGCCTCTGGAAAGCCCTTACAATCAAAATATTAGTGGCCTTCGGAGCGTCCCTCCACCGTGTTTGGGTCGTGGAGGAGTGGCCTCCCCGATGTCTCTTTGGGGCCTCTTGGAAGCCTCTTTGGGGTATTTTTCCGGGGGTTCTCGGGCGGGTCTTCTGGGCTATTTGGGCCGTCTGCTATGCTGTGAAGGCCAAAGCGCTGAACATGCGACAACCTTGCGTGAACCATTGATTCTTTATGAATGTTTGTAGCCTTTCTGGCCCACTTCCAGGGCATGTCCAAGACGGTCTACAAGACCCCCAAGAGAGCTCCAGGACGGTTCCTTGGACATTCTTCTGCTTGCGACACTTGCGCAGGGTGCTCCCATGAGGAATCATTTTTTTCATCCGTCGCTCTGACAACGTGCTGCGCTCGTTGTTGTGCTCCCCAGGACTTCTGGTGGTTGCCCTGACTTCGCCATCACCGCCAAGCTCGTGGCCGTCATCCTCTCTGCCGCCACCTTCGCCATTAACCACACTGCCTCTTTGAAGCCTGCCTGGCGCGTCGTTCCCCCCCCCCTCCCGCGCCCCGGGCCGCCGCGGCCGCTCCCCCTGAGATCCACAGTCGCGAAACAAATACGGCATCGCGAGACATCACGGCTGGAGCCCTGAAAGCGAGGAATCGCGAGACATCACGATCGAGCCAGATCGAACTGTCGTCGTCCATTTTGTTTGCGCCACAGGGGCTTTGTATCGGAGCAGCGGCCATTGCCAACACGGAGTCACACACGACTCCAAATCCCTTATCAATCGTCCCCCGGGTCCGGGTCTTTGAGGCGCCTTTTTTGTAACTGGGGGGGGTCCGGTTTATTAGGGCGCTTTCCTTGGATTGGAGCTTAGGGGGGTCTAGTTTATTAAGGCGCCTTTTGGAACTCGTTGTTCCGCCTTGGTGTTAATAAATCCTCTGGCGTGGTATGCTGAGAACGGCCCTTCGCGGAACCTGAACATTACGTTGCGCCCCAAATGCGTCCGCTTCGGTGTCAACAACTCCTCTGGTGCGCCCGCAACGGTGATGTTATGTAATCGCTTCGCACATTCCGCCGGCCCTTATTGTCGCACCTCTGTCGATTTGGGGGTGTATTCCTAAGGGGGTCGCAGTGACTGTGGATTAGATTTCGGGGGTTCGTCGCAGATTCTAGCGGGGCTGTCCTGGGGCAATCATGGGTGATCACGGGTCTGGTCGGTGATTTATTTGCTTGTGTCGGTGAGGGGTTGATGATTCTGGATGGTCGTTGTGGGGCCATGTCGCAGATCGGAGGTATTCGTCGCAAGTTTGAGCCTTTCCGTTTTGGAGGGTGGCGGCTTGTGAATGCGACCGCAGGTTGAGGAGGAGGAGGAAGAGGAGGATAAGGAGGACGAGGAGGAGAGTGAGGAGGAGGAGGAGGGGAAGGAGGAGGAGGGAGGATGAGGAGGATGAGGAGGAGGAGGGGGAAGGAGGAGGAGGAGGAGGAGGAGGAGGAAGAGGAGGATGAGGAGCAGGAGGAGATGGAGCCTCTTGGGCCGTCTTGGCGGTCTATTGGGCCGTCTTGAGGCCATTTTGGGCGGCGTCGGGCGATGGTGGGGGCTCTTCGGCTCCTCTTGGGGCCGTTTCGGGGCGTTCTTGGGCCCGTCTGGCCGCCTCTTGTGCCATCTCGGGAGCCGTCTTGGGCCATCGTGGGGCTGTGTTGGGGCGGTCCTGGAGGCTTATTGGGCTGCCTTGGGGCGGGGGAAAGCCGAAAAGGCGAGAAGGCTGAAAACCTCCAATAACTGAGTGAAAATCAAAGACTTCCGCCTCTGGGACGCCTCTTGGAAGCCTCGAGGGGCGTGTTGGGGGCATCGAGGGCCATCGTGAGACCGTTTTGGGCCGCTATGGGACGCTGTTGGCGTCTGGCCGTAGGGCATGCTACCTATTTGTGAACTCATTGGGCCACTCCTGGACGGTTCCAGAGGCTTCCAGGCCCGCTTTCAAGAGATCTGGCATCTCTGACGGGGACGTGCCAGGAGTTGATTGGGGTACTCTCCGCTCTTTGACCCCAGGGGCCGCCACGCGCGCGCGAATTAGAAGGTTGTTATTTGTTAGTTCCTTTTGATTTTCATGTAGACGCTTCGCGTAACCCCACCAGCAGAGGTCCTCAGGCTGCGCCTTCTAGCCACCTGGGCGGCGCGGGATGCTCGCACCCGCCCTGACGGCACCCCCGACATCTTCCCGGTGTCTGGCGATCCGGACTTGTTCCGTTGAGCGCCCGCATATCTTGTCGGCTTCCTCCGAGGCGTTTGACCCTGCTGTCACTCGTTCCGCGGTCCCTCGGCTCGGCTCTGGACTCGCTGTTCGTCGTGGTGACGGTCTTCCTCGGCGTGGACGTGGTGTTGGCCAACCCGAATCCCACCATTTTGGTGCTGCGCGTCGCCTGGAATGGACTTCCTGGTGTGCGCCTGTTTGCCTCCCTCCCCGCTTGGTCTTGTCTCTTTTCGCCCTCCTCTTACTCTGCTCGAATTTAGGCCGTTGTCCGTGTGCATCGTTCCTGGGCGCCGCCCGACCTTTCCGCCGCGGTCGCGATCAAAAGTAACCCCGCCAGCCCATCCAGAAACGATGTCTTGGGTGCCGCGGAGAGCTTCTTGGGCGCCTGTTGGGGCCTCCTGGGGCCTCCTGGGCGCCTCTCGGGGCCCTCTTGAAGCGCTCTTGGGAGCCTTGGAAGCACTCTTGGAGCCCTCCTGGGCCATCTTGGAGCTACCTTGAGGCCTCTGATGGCCATCGGAAACGAAAAGGCGAGAAAGCCAAACGCATGGATTTTCCAGAGGTTTTGGAAGGATTTTGGCTTCTTCGGGGCCTCCTAGGGGAGCTCTTTGGCCACTTGGGGCCGTCTTGGGGCGGTCTTGGGGCCTCTTGGAGCATCGTGGGAGCCATCTCGAGGCATCTTGGGATATCTTGAGCCATCTTGGAGGTCATTTTGGGCTCTCCCAGGCGCTCTTGGAGTCATCTTAAGCAATGCCCCCCCCTCCCCAGGAGGCCGACATGTGGCCAACGCTTGGGTAAAATCAATGATGTGGGCATTCTCGCCGAGGCCTCTTGGAGCGTCATGGGCGCCTCGGGGGGGGCTTTTGGGGGTCTCTTGGGAGCCTCTTGGGAGCATCCTGGGGGCCTCTTGGGGGCCTCTTGGGGCCTCCGCCACCTTGGAGGAGATCGACTAAAGAAGGGGGGTCTCTCAATTAGCGCTGCCCCCCCAAGAGGCCAACATGGGACCGAAACCATAGGAAAACCAATGATTTTGGCTTCGTCGCCGAGGCCTTTTTGGACGCTCCGACGGCCCGCGAAACGCCTCGTCCACATCCAGGGGAGGGGGTCGGGGGAGGGGTAAATCCCTCCCCGAAGGGGAAGGATGGGGGTGGAAGAGGAAACGCCCTAAACCACCTACGCCTTGAAGGGCTGCTGGATTCGTGTTCCTCCGATGGTGCTCCTCTTAGGGCTGTCTTGGGCTGTCCAGAGGCCTCGTGGGCCATCTTGGGGCCCTCTTGGGCCGTGTGGGGCCCATGTTGGGAGTGTGTTGGCCCGTCTTGGGGCGATCTTGAAGGTCTCGTGGGCAGTGCTGGACGCGGTGGACTTTGAAACATCGCTGATACGCAAAATTTACGTTTTCTGAAGGGAATGTGGCACTTATTGCTTGTTGAGGATTTCTACGAAAGCCTCTTGAGGTTCTCTTGGGGCTTCTTGGCGGCGTCTTCGGCCGTCTGGAGGCCATCTTGGGCGTCTTGGGACGACCGTGCGGGCCGGCAAGCTGGAAAGTTCAATTCGAGCTCCCCCGATGGGGCCCCTCGTAGGGCTGTCTAGGGCCGTCCAGGTGGCCTCGTGGGCCGTCTTGGGGCCCTCTTGGGCCGTGTTCGGCCCATTCCGGGGGTCTGTTGGGCCGTCTTGGGGCGACCTTGAAGGTCTCGTGGGCAGTGTGGGACGCGCTGGACCCCGAAACGTCGCTTATGTGGAAAATGTACGTTTTCCGGAGGGAATGGGGCACTTCTTGCTTGTTGAGGCTCTTTAGGAGAGCCTCTTGAGGCTCTCCTGGGGCTTCTTGGCGGCGTCTTGGGCCATCAGGTGGCGACCCAGGGCCCCTCGGACCGTCTGGAGCACGTCGCGGGGCTCTCTTGGAGCGTTCCTGGGGCGTTCGGGGAAGCTTGGAAGGCAGCGCCGAGGAGGAACGCCATCTTTGGGCCTCACCTGGCCGGGACCTGTCCGGGTACTTCTCGCTCGAGGGCCCCCAGGGACCGCCCCGCGCGGGCGAACTAGAAAATAGGTGCGCCCGCAACTGTGATGTTATTTTGCTGGAGGGGGGGCCGGAATATTTAGGCGCCCCGTCGAAGAGGGGGGTCTGGAATATTAGGTCGCATTTGGAGGGGGTCCGGTTTTTTAGAGTGGGGGTCGATGAATAATAAGGAATTTGGAGTAGCCCCGCTGGGTCACAGGGCTAACCCGGGTTCACACCAGCCCCGTTGGGCTCCCGGGGGCTCCCCCCGATGGCTCCCGAGAGGGGTCAGACAACATGCCCGCCAACACAGGTGTGTGTGTGTGTGTGTGTGTGTGTGTCTGCCGCAAGTTGGCAATGTTACAAAATTGACGCGGCCAGTTGCTGTGATGGTCCCAGGGCCAGAAGCTAGGCGAAAACGCATGGTGTGAACAGGTTGCAGCGCCCGGATCTCAGGGCTGCCCTCAAGCAGCCCCTTCGCAAGACATCCCTTGGCAGGCCCCGAGCCATCGCGCCAGGTATGGGCGAGCCTGGCCTGGCGCCAGACTTGCAAGCGCTGCGGGAGCTCGCGAAGCAGTCTGCGGCGGCCCTGGGGTCCAGCGAGGACGAGATCTCGCGAGGGCGCAAGCGCGGGAGGGCCGAGGACTCGAAGAAGAAAAGCCGACAGAGGCACAAATTTTCGGAGCTCCGCGCGGATTTCTCGGAACGGCGCTCGGGCCCACAGTGGCGGCGCCTCCGGCGCCGCCCCTGGCGCGCTTCGAGCGACAGGGAGTGGGTTCAGCGCGGATCCAAGAAATCCGCGCGGACCTACAACAGTTTGTGTTTATGAAGTTCTTTGTTCCTCTAAGGATGCCGGCAATGCTGCAACCATTGTGGTGCCCGAGAGGTGCGTTGGGAAGATCATCGGACTGAGCGGCAAGGCCGTGAAAGAGATCGAGGCCACCACGGGGGCCCAGATCAGTTGCACGAGGGCCACCGAGGAGGGCACCCGCAAGTTTCTTATCTTTGGGGAGCCCGTGAGTCAGGAATTGGCGCGGGAGCAGATTCAGGCGATCGTGGACCGCGAGGAAGCAGCAGGGTTGGCCCCGGAGCCCAACAAGGTGACTGAGTACATGGACGTGGCCAAGGTATCCATTGGCAAGCTCATTGGGAAGAAAGGGCGCCAAATCAAGCGCATCCAAGACCTGTCCCGCGTTGACATCATCAGGTTCACAGGTGAGGCTGGCATAGAGCCGAACACCGAGAAGATGAAGATCGGGGGCAACAAAGAGGCCGTCCAGATCGCCCAGTGCTACATGGAGCTATTGTTGTTGTATTATGATCGGAAGAGCGGGGTCTTCAACACAGAGCTGGAGACGAAGTACAAGCCCATCCCTTGTGCATCCGCGGAGTATCTGGATCATATCATGCACGAATACATTTACTGCGAGCAGACTCCGATGAGCGCTGTCGGGATGATGCCATGCCACCTGCCCATGGCCAGGCGTGCCCACCAAGCGCCCAGAGAACACCAGCCAGTGACGGAGCTGCCGCCAGTGGGGCTGCTGGCAGACCTTCCGCCCCCAGCTGGCCAGCCCTCGGCACAGCCGCGGTTCACGATGCCCCCGCCGCCGTCAGGGCCGCCGCCGGGGCCGCCGCCGGGGCCGCCGCCGGGGCCGCCGCCGGGGCCGCCGCCGGGGCCGCCGCCGGGGCCGCCGCCAGGGCCGCTGCCGACAGGGCAGCAGCAGCAGCAGCAGCTGCCGGTGGTGTCCCACGGTCGAATACTGCCCACGCAGCCGCCGCCGATGCCGCAGACGTATGGCATGCCGTGGAAGTCGCAGTACGTGGATTCCATTGTGGTGCCGCACATGAGCTACCAGGACGCAGTCATGTGGGCCCGCGTCTACATGCAGGACGCAGCCTGCGTGACGTACTTCAAACAGTTGAAGAAGATTCTGGCATGCCCGTCAGCGGAAGGCAGCTAGCTGGTTCGCTTAGCGCTGACACGCTGATAGCCGCTCGAGAGAGCCGCGTGGGAGGGGCATGCAATGATGGTCCGACTTCAGGATGCTGCCACTGTAGAGTGTGCACGTTGCCGCCACGCATGCTTATCATCATCGCGCGCTCTTGGGGTCGGGAGCCGCCCGGCGATCGTGGAGCCTGATAGCGTAGGCGCTTGGGGGAAAACCAGAATTGCCACCATCATTCTCGTCCGTCTCCGTGCTGGCGTGGCCCGAGCCGACGCACATCTCGACTCGATCTGACTTCCCGATTCGATGCCGACGGATCCTGCCGCCACCATCGGCATCGTCCACACCACCCGTTTTCTTGGCCCAGGGCATGCTCCTGCCTCGCTCCCTCCCGCAGTGTGCCCCGGCGCCCCCGCTTCCCGGCGCGCCCCCGCGCGGCCCTTTGCAGGACCTGGGGGCTCGCAAGCGGAGCGGTGAGTCAGTTGGGATTCGGGGCTTCCTGACGTTGTCGTTCAACGGGAACGTCGGCCCCCGCGCCGGGGAGGGAGGGCACAGGGAGACAATGCACAGGCCCAAGGCTGAGGCCCAGGAGCCCAAGAGTCGATGTTGTGATTTTTTCGCGACCCGAGGGGGTCGTTGGAGAAGGCCAGCCCCCTCTCACTTCCCGTAAGTCGGGCCTGTCCCTCTACAGCAGAAGTATTCAAAAATAGTCAAAACAGAGTCGGGGAATGACTTTTTGAGCATCTTTTTTGGCCATTCAGGGGGGCATTTTTTGGGGGTATGTTTGATGCTTCGTCCAACATCCTCCTGCAGGAGGACAGGGCCCGACCTAGAGCACTTCCCCCCTGGGGCTGGCCGCCGAGAGAGGCGAGCCCGCCCCGGCGGTGGATCCGGAATCCGGGAATCCGGAATCCGGAATGGATCCGGAATCCGGAATCCGGGAATCCGGAATCCGGGAATCCGGGAATCCGGAATCACGTGAGAGCCTGTTTTTTTTTACCCCCCTGGGGCTGGCCGCCGAGAGAGGCGCCGATGGGCGAGCCCGCCCCGGCGGTGGACCTCCAGGCGCTGCGGGAGCTGGCGGCGCAGTCGGCGGCGGCGCTGCGCGGCGGCGAGAGCCCCCGGGGGCGCAAGCGCGGACGCGCGCGGCCGTCAGAGCACGGCGTCGTCCGCCTCCTCCTCCTCCTCCTCCTCCTCCTCCTCCTTCTCATTATCCTCCTCCTTCTCATTATCCTCCTCCTCCTCCTCCTTCTCATTATCCCGAGATCCCCCTTCCCGAGGCCTCCGGAGACGGTGGAGGAGGAGGAGGAGGAGGAGGAGGAGGAGGAGGAGGAGGAGGTCTGCGGTGGCCCAGCACTCCCAGACGCGGTCGCGTCGTGACAGAAATCGGGACGGGAGGTGTTTGGCCACGGTCGGCCTCGGGGGGGCCCTCTGCCGGGCCCTCGGGGCCGTCAAGACACGATCCGGGACGAAACACCGGCTTTTGGGGAGCGGGTCGCCGTCCCGAAAGAAATCAGGGCGTCGCGTGTCTGGGCTTGTGCCGGCGAGCATGGAAGGGGGGGGGGGGGCGAGGCTCGAGGTTCCGGGTGCGGGAGTGTTTTTGTTTTTTGTTTGTCCTTCTCGGTTCTGGGTTCTGGGTTCTGTTTTTTTTGTTTGTTCTGGGTTCTGGGTTCTGGGTTCTGGGTTCTGGGAAGGGGGGGGGGGCGAGGCGAGGTTCTGGGTTCTGGGTTTTCTGTTTGCCCCTCTCGGGCCTCGGGGGGCCGTCGTCGGGCCCCAGGGCCGTCGGAAGCGGAGCCGGGGCGAGGAGCTGCGCCAGGCAGGCCCCCCAGGAGGGTGTCTGTCACCGCCCACCAAGCCACCCCCAACCCAAGCCGACGGCCCAAGTTTGCCCTCCATTTCCAGCGTGGGGGGGGGGGTCGGGGGACATTGAGCAAATACGTATGGAACACGCACCCCCCCAGCCCGAAATTCGGGTCTTCGGGTTGGGTTGGGGTGGGCCGGTAGGTAGTCAGTTCGAGGACCGATTTTGGCGGATTTGCCTTTGTACCCCCCTTCTTGGCCGACCTTTTCGCGGTCCACCCTGTGCAGAACCCCCAGCCGCCTCCAGGTCTAACCTGTACCCATCCCCAGTGGGCCAGGGCACCACAGCCCCCCAAGCCCGCCCTTCCCAGGTGAAGATTTGCCTTGTGAGAGCCGAAGAAGCAGGCAGATATGCCCACTTAGGGGGGTAAGGCGACCACTGGGGTCAGGGCCACGCCAGTGGGGATAGGGATCGCTTAGACGATGCTCAAGAGCACACCAATGTCCACCGCGTCGGGGTCGCACTCTGGGGCTTTGAGGGGTGGTGGATGTGGACGTCCCCAGATCTCCGATGAGATGTCTTTTTCCAATCCCGTCGCTCTTCCTCGATTCGGGGTACCGAGGGGTGGTGGATGTGGACGTCCCCAGATCTCCGACGAGATGTTTTTTTCGAATCCCGTCGCTCTTCCTCGATTTCGGCCTCCAGGGCCGGTTCCGGTCCCAGGTGCCATCACAAACCGGATCCGGGGTGATTATCCAGTCCGGGCTTGGCGGTCGGGAGCTCTGGGGCCGCGGACTGAAAAATGATGTCGATGGATGTCTGGGCACCAGGTGCCCACCGCGTCGGGGTCGCGCCCTGGGGCCTCGTGGGGTGGTTCGTGTGGACGTCCCCTGAGGTCCGGGCGTCGCAATTTTTTTGCGGCGTTCTCGTCGGGTTTCGGGACCTGGGAGCCTCACGGACTGATCCGGCTCGGAAAATGACGCAGAGCGATCACGACGCTGCAATTTTTCCGTAACGCTGGATCTCGGGGAGATGTCCACAGAGGGGGGCGCTCCAGAAAGGGCCGCGCCTTCGAGGGATCGAAGTAATCGACGTCTCTCTCTCTCTCTCTCTTTTTTCTCCTCCTCCTGCTCCTTCTCCTCCTCCTCCTCCTCCTCTCCTTCTCCTCCTTCTCCTCCTCCTCCTCCTCGTCCTCCTCCTCCTCCTCCTCCAAAATTGCTCAATCTGAATACTACTCTCCCTCTTCCCCTGATGACGGCCTGGGAGTGTCCGACCCCCCCCCGCGTATTGTTTTTTTACACACAGGTTTCCCCGGAGTTGGGTTTTCGCTTGCATTTTTTTTCACAATGCTGCTCTCGCTGAGGCGCCGGCCTCATTTTCGGGCCCCGCTCGTTCCGAATCGTGCTCCCGCTGCAGCGCTGGCCTCATTTCCGTGCGCCTGGGCCGGCGCTCGGGCGGGGTCCCGAGCCGGTTCCGGCCGCCGCCGGAAAATCGAGTTCCGAGGCGGCGCCGAAAAAAGGCCATTCTAATATACATTTTTCTTATAAAAATGCTGAATTTCTGCTTCCGGCGCCCGGGAGGAAGCCTCCCGGGCCGATTCCGACGCCCGGGCCAGCGCCCGAGCCGGCGCCCAGGCCAGACGCGCGAGCCGGCGCCTGGGCCGGCGCCCAGGCCGGGTCCGGAGCCGGTTCCGGCCGGCGCCGGAAAATCGAGTTCCGAGGCGGCGCCGAAAAAAGGCCATTCCAATACAGATTTTTCTTTTGAAAATGCTGAATTTTTGCTTGGAAGCCTCCGGGGCCGATTCCGGCGTGCTTCCGCTAGCGTTCCGAATTGTGCAGCTTTGGCCTCATTTCCGCGCTTCTGCTCGTTGCGTATCGTGCTCCTGCTGCAGCGCTGGCGTCATTTCCCGTGCCATGCCACGCCATGCAATGCAATGCTCGGTTGATACTACGCTTCGCGGTGCTCTTCTACGCCATGCCATGCCGTGCTTCACAATGCATCGCGTACCCTTTTCGGGATCATTGCCCTGCTCGACATCCGACTGTGCGAGTAGAGAGGGGATCTGCGCCATGGTAAGGGATGGGAGGGAAGGGTCGGATGTCAGATATGACGCGAGCGCACCTGGCTTGTCCTCCTCCCCCTCCCCCTCCCCCTCCCCCCCCCGGTCGGAGGCGGCGGAAGGGCGGCGGAAGCTGGCGGAAGCACAATGCCAACGAGGGCGGCTCCGCCGGCGGATGCTGGTCGGCGCTTCGCGGCAGCGCGCCGACTCTGGCCCGAAGTCTGGGGCCCGGAGGGGGCCCCAGGCCCTCGCGTTCCCCCGCCCTCGCCCCATGCGAGCAGCGCCGTCGTCGAGGAGTTCCTGCCCGCGCGCAGATGCATGTCCACACCTCCCCGGGGACGCGCCGAGCGAGGTCAGGACAGGGATGAATCTTTCCAGCGCGTTCCAGAACTACAGTCAACCCGCATAGTAATGATTAGCAACCTTCCCAAAGGTACCCTTGCATCCTTGCCTCCTCGGTCCACTCTTGGCGGCTTTCGTTGGCCGCGCCCCGCCCGCAAAGGGTCGACATGGCCTTCCAAGGTCCAAGGTCCTTGCGTCCTTATCGCGCATCCTTCTTATACGGGTTGGCTGTATCTCAGGGCGTTCTGGAAAGCTCTGAGAAGGCCGTGGCGCCCGATACATCTTCCAGAACCGCTGGATTTCAGAGATCGCCAAGTCGGGCATGTCCCTCTACAGGAGGAAAATTCAGTGGTGATTTAAAATATAGTCTGGTGACAAGATGATTTGACAACTTTCCATGTTTCGCCCAAAATCCGCCTGTAGGAGGACATGCCCGACCTAACATTTATCCCTGTCCGATCTTGTTCTTGTCCTGGCTTCGTCTTAACACGGGGCGGGACTCCGAAAGCCGTGGATATTGGCGGTGCTCTAGCCGTGCAGGACGACCCAACCAAGAGCTCGTCGTGGTCATGGTGCCCGATGAGCGTGCCGGGGAGATCATCGGCAGGTGGGGCAAAGGCGTGAAGGAGATCGAGATGGCCACAGGAACTAGCATTAGATTCGATAAGAAGGTTGAGGACGGCTTGCGCAAGATATTCATCAAGGGGGAGCCCGACTGTCAGGAGAAGGCACGGGCGAAGCTCCAGGCAATCATAGATGGTACCGTCATTTTGGATCCGACTGAAGAGCAGAAGGTGGACACCATCATCAAGCTGCCCAAGGTCGCCGCCGGCAAGCTCATTGGGAAAAACGGACGCCACATCAATCGAATCCAAGATCTGTCCGGCGTCAACTGCATCAGGTTCATAGGAGAGACGGGCATCGAGAAGGATATCGACATGATGGAACTCTGGATCAAAGGCAGCACAAAGAGCGTCCAGATCGCCTGCTGCTACGTGGAGATGATACTGATACAACATGACCGCTCTCAGGGGTGCTTCAACACAACCCTAGAGATGAGGTACAAGCCCTTCCCTTGCGCATCTACGGCGAACATGAACAATTTTCTGCACACGTATGTTTACAGCGAAATCATCCCGAAGCATGCCCGCGGGGTGCCCCCGGACCAACTTCCAATACCAGACCAATTCATGAATGCGCCCGTGCCCAGCGCACCGCCGCCAGAGCTGCCGCCCCTGGCCTGCCAGCCTTCGGCGCCAGCGCCGTTCATCATGCCTCCGCCGCCGCCGGGGCCGCCGCCAGGGGGGCCCCCGCCTCTGTCGCCGCTGGCAGGGCCTTCGCTGACAGCGCTGCCCGCGCCGACTGCGGCGGCCGTGCAGACGCAGCGGGAGCAGCTGCAGAAGCAATTGCAGCAGCTGCCAGTCGTGCCCCGCGGACAGGCGGCGCCTGTGCAACCGCCGTCCATGCCAGAGAAGTGCGGTGTTCCCTGGGCACCGCAGGCGCTTGCTCAGCCGGCACGGGTGTCTGAGGCGTACGGCATGCAGTGGATGGCGCACGCCCCTGGCGCCATGGGGACCCCGCACATGAGCTATCAGGACGCGCTGATGTGGTCCCACCTTTACTTGCAGGACGCGGCGTGCGTGACGTATTTCAAGCAGCTTCGGAGGATCCTGGCAAGAGTGGCAGCTGGAGGCAGCTGAGCGGGGTTTGCTCTGTGCAGGTATCCAGGTGTGCTGCCGTATATATCCACCATGCGCGGGGGGGGGAAGGTCCACGAAACGCGCCACGCGGGAACCTGCTTGTGGTTTTCTTGGCGCTTGCAGAGCAGGGATCGGGGCGGGCCCCCAGGGGCAACAGACACGCAGAAATTCCCAGATCAGATCCGTGAGTGTTCGGGGGCACAGCCTCGACGCGCGTGTGGCCGAACGCTACTTCGGATCGTCCTGGCGTGCCCGGGCTGTCTGGGGATCTCTTGTGGGCTTCCTCGACCTGTCCGATGATTCTGGAGCCCATTTTGGAGCCATCCGAAGCCGTACAGCGATGCATCAGACAATATGTGGTGTTTTTGCCTCTCGGATGCCCTTCGCGGAATCACCTTGGAGCCTTTGTGGCCTCCTCGGTCCATCTTGGAGCGCTCTTGGGGCCGTCTTGGGCTGCCTTCGACGCATCGGGGAGTGCCGATAGGCTTGGGCCCCTCGGAGCGTTGGTTCTGGATCCGCGAGAAGCCAAGCGGGGCCCAAGCGCTCCGAACATGGCCAGGGCAGGGCACAGCGAGGGGGGGCGATCCGGAGGCTATCATGAAGGAAAGAAGGTCGGCCCTTCGAAATACGCGACACCCCCTCGGTACCGCTTGCGGGAGCGGTGGCGGTGGTCCAACGTCAAATTGCATCCGTAGGATTTGAGCGCTCTCTCCACGCATGCTCTTCATCGCCGCGCGCTCTCTTGGGGTTGGAAGCCGCGAGGCATAACGTGGAGCTTGGCAGCGCTTGCCATGGGCGCACAAAATCACTTTCGCCGTCACGATGCGAGCCTTGGATGCCGAACGTATCGCGCTACTGATTGTGATCAGGGGAGCTCGTTAGAATCATCGTTATCACAACAGCCACCGCCATCGCCAGCACCATCACCATCACCGTCATACTTCACTGTCGCCATCACCATCGCAAAAACCGTCGCCATGATCAGCATCGTCATCATCACACTCACCTTCACCATCACCGTGCGTAACCGCCACTGTCGCCGTCGCCATCCACATCAGATGCAGCCATCAAACGTGTGGCATCTGATCTATCAGGAGCCTCTTCTTTTGCTCGTTGGAAAGTCTCAGTCCGCTCGTGCCCTTGCTGGCAGTGAGTGTGCCACTGCCCTACTGGATGTGATCCTGCGTGGGATCCTGACCTCGCCTGTCTGCCAGAGCTTCGGTGTTCTTAGGGGGTCCCAGCCACCCGCCCATACTCGGGCTGGCCCCGGCCGTCCTCGAGGCCTTGTCGGATGTGTTCCTCCGAGGGATGTCGTCGGCCAGAACACGTTCCGCAGACGGGGGGTTAGCGCCCGCACTTGGATGGCCAGCTCGCGCACTGAGCTTGTCCCCCCCGATCCCGCAGTTTCGCTCGCTGCGTCACCGCTGCGGAGCTGGTCGGTTCCACCACAGCCATCGTCACCGTCACCGTCACCGTCGCCGTCAGTGTCAGCGTTCCCGTCACCGTCACCACTATTGCCATCACCAACATCTACTGCGACAGCACGCCGTGCGTGGGTGCCGTCGCCGCTCTGCTGCGCGGGGATCAGACACTTACTTGCGGGACCGATGTGGCAGCTCCGGCAGCAGTTTGCCGGAGGGCTGCGGGGCCATGTGGGAGGACGGGGAGGCGCAGGAAGAGGCGTAGGAGGAGTGGGACAAGGAGAGAAGAGGAGGGGGACGAGGAGGAGGAGGAGGAGGCGAAGGAAAAGGACGAGGAGGAGAAAATGGAAACGGAGGACGAGAAGGACGATACGCATGATGAGGAAAATGATGATGGTACGTTGAACAGGGGGATGAGGAGGAAGATAATGAGGAGGAGGAGGAGGTGGCGGAGGAGGAGGAGGAGGAGCACCAGTCTAAGCCGAAGACCCATCAACGATATTGTAATAAACCCTCCTTCCAAGTTCCCTTTTCATAGGCCCCTACAAGGATTCATTTTCACTGAGGGAAGTGCCCCGTTCCAAGACAACCGTCTGATAATCTTCAACAATGCCAAAGCACCATTCCTGGGACTTCAACGCCGCCAGTGAACGTTATTGTTGCGACCTGACAACCTTAAATCGTGAAAGAACACCGTTTCTGGGACGCCAGCGCCACGAATCAATGTGACTGTCGCTCTCTGACAAGCCGAAACCGTGCCAAGACACCACCTATGGGCCGTCAGCCGTAAGATTCCTTGAAACGGTTGCAAGCCCTTAAGACGAATGTGCGCGGCGTAAGGGCGAGAGCCTCATTGTGAAAAGGGGCCGCCCTCCATCCATGAAGCTGTTGTGATACTCCGAGACGAATGTGCGCGGCGCTAAGGCGGGCGCCATATTTCGAAAACCGCACGCCCTCCATCCATGAAGCTCTTGCAAACTTTTGGAATTACTGTGCGCGGCGCTGAAGCGAGAGTAACATGTTGAAAACCGTCCGCCCTGCAACCTTGAAGCTGTTGCACACTTTTGCAGCGAATGTGCGCGGCGCTAAGGCGAGAGCCACTTCCTGAATGCGACTCGCCCTTGATCCGTGAAGTTCTTGCAAGTTTTAAGCTTCAGGATCATAAGCGGTGAGGATGTCTCAGGCGAAACGCCCGGCCCGCCCTTTCGACCGGCCTCGGGGTCGACCGGCCTCGGGGTGCGACAGGGCGGAGTCATGCATCAGGAAAAAAGCCAGGAGGAGCAGGATGATGATGATGATGATGATGATGATGATGATGATGATGATGATGATGATGATGATGATGATGATGATGATGATGATGATGATGATGATGATGATGCTGATGCTGATGCTGATGCTGATGCTGATGCTGATGCTGATGCTCATGGTGATGCTGATGATGATGCTGCCGATGAGGATGATGCTGATGATGCTGATGCTGATGCTGACGATGTTGATGATGCTAATGGTGATTGCAGTTATACTAACGCGTTTTGCGGAGCATGAGTGGGTCGGGCCGCCTTAACCGTTTGGGCTCAAGGCGTAACGGAGGGAGCGGTCCGCGCGCGACGTGGATGTTGCCGCTGGTGCTGGGAGGGGCGGTCGACGCGACCATCGCGTACCTCCACCGGTGCCCCGCTGCGCCGGAGTGCCCCAGCTGCTCCTTGACCTGTCCGGCCTGTCCTTCTTTCACGTGCCCTCCGCCGGCCACAGTCAGCTGCCCAGCGTGCCCCGCGCTGGTCTGCCCCGCGGTGGCGGCCGAGGCGCCGCGCGCCGCTCGTGAAGGGCGCGCGGAGGCGCCGCGCTCCTGCACTGCCTGCGCTGCTTGCGAGCAGCCGCCGGAGCCTGAGCCGTGCGACGCCTGGCGGGCCTTTTTGCGTGGGCTGCTGGGCGGCGCCGTCGGCGGCGTGCTGCTGACGCTGCTGTTCGTGAAGGCCGTGGGCCATGGAGTGGGGGTGGCTGAGGTACGTCGGGGACGACCTGGTTCACCAAAGGTGGGTTTCCGGCCGCGTGGCGCTATCGGCTTCTGAGTATGTCGGTACCACGCCGGACGGCGACACGTACATTGAGAAGTATGACGATAATGATAATGAAAATGTGGATCTGGTTCGGTGGAGCGCAGGTTGGAACGACGTCCCCAACGGCGTGAATCCTTCGCGGGTGTACCGCTTTCGGCAGGAGCCGACAGCGGCCGAGAAGCACGTCTTCCTTCGTGATGCTGAGCTACTGGCCGATCATCGCTGCCGCATCGTGGCCGCCACGATTGGTCGCCCCGACCTGCTCACGGCGCCAGGCTTCCGCGCGCTGGTGCCAGGCGGGCCAGGCGGCGCGCCCGCCGCTGCGGGAGGCGCGGCGGCTGGGCCTGCGGCGGCTGCTGGGCCTCGCCCGGGGGTGCTGCAGGGCGTGGCGCCTCAGGCGGCTGCGGCGGACGCTGGCGCGCGCTGGCGGGCGGCTCAGTCTCTCGGGGACGTGCGGTACGGGGACGAGGTGCAAGGGCACGTGGCGACGGCAGCTGCGGTGCGCGGGCGCGACCTCCACATCCTCGCCGACGGGACCGCCTTGTTCGTCGAGGAGGTGCTGGCGGCGGAGTTGGAGGTCTTCATGGGGCGCGCTGTGGCAGCAGACGCTCGCGTGATGCCCGTGATGCGTACGTGAGCTCGCCGCGAGGTGACGTGGGCGGTCATGGCTGCGCGCGTTCGTGAGGAGGACTTCGGGCGCGACTGGCTGGTGACGGGCCCGCGGACGACGTTCTGGTGCATCGAGTTCATCAACAATGAGGGGATGGGCATCGACGGCCATCACGATAGGTTTCGGGCGGTGGCGAAGCTCGAGCCGACGCAGTGGGGCGTGCAGGAGCACTTCCAGTGCACGCAGTACATCCGCCTGCTGTTGCTCTCAGACCAGTGCGACGGCACGAACTTGCAGGCTTGCGAGGCCATCTTCCGCCGCATGCAGACTATCGAGTATTCGTACCTGGAGAAGGTGAGGGAGCGTGAAGGGGCCAATCAGAGCGGGAAGTTGTCGATCGAGGAGCAGACGCACTTCGCGGGCTCGACTCGGATCTCTTCTAGCTTGATGGTGTGCCCCGACTTGTTGGAGTTTGTACGCAAAGAAGTAGAGCGTGAAGCTGCCCTGGCAAAGAACCTCCGTAAGGCTCGTGAAGAGAAGGAGGCTCTCAAGAAGGGCAAGAAGGACGGACAAGGTTGAGGGGGCATGGAGCGCCCCCTTCGTGGCCCCCGGTTGCCAGGCGACCGGGGGGCGCCTTCGCATGGTCAATTCGAGCGCTCTTCCCCTTGGTCGTGATGAGCCCGCACGTCTGGTTGCTCGCAATCCTCTTCCTCTGCCAGTACCGCCAGTCTCATCTGTATGTGCTGACAGTGGTGGATTTTTGTCGCGAGGTTGCCGTCAGCGGGTTCAGCAGCGTCACGCTCGTGATCTCGACGTTCGGAGGGCGGTTGTCGCCCTGAATTCACTGCATCACTCTCCTGACGTTGTGCCGGGCGGAGAGGGTCAACTCAGTGGTGGTCCTCTGTCGCTGATGCAGCAACGCATCATGGAGCACGTGCGCGACTCAGTTGGAGCGCTGGGGGCTCCACCGGCAGGCGTCGACACCTCGGAAGCTCTGCGGAGGCTTCGAGCGCCTGGCTTCTACGGCTCCGACGAGGACGTGAAGCTGGGGAACTACAATCCCGATCTGCTCTCGCTGCCGTCCGTGGGGAGCCATGCGGTTCCGCTCGCGGACTTGTGGGGTGCAGGCGGGCGCAGGCGCGTCGCGGAGTTCGTCCGCGATAGTGTGCTACCTGCGGGACCGGCGCTGGAGAGGAGGAAGATGTGCGGCGTGAGGGCGCCCTATTCCGACCCAGCTCTTCGCCAACCGCGTGTGTGGAGCGACTTTGTCTCGCGGCTTCATCGCAGCGGCCTGCTAGATTTTGCCTACGACCGCGGCAGAGAGTCCGTGGAGCTCTTCTGCGTTCCGAAAAAGGATCAGCGATTGAGACTCGTTTGCGATTGCCGTCGCAGCAACGTCTGGTTTCGCGAGCCTGATAATGCCACTCTTTGTGCTGGTGAGACTCTTGGGAACCTCGAAGTCGGTGAAGGCGAGGCGCTCTATATTTCGGAAGCTGACCTGTCCAATGCATTCTACCATTTGCAGCTGCCTGTCGAGTTGCGGGATCTGTTCGCCCTTAGGCGCGTCCGTGCTCGTGATATCGGCTTGACTGAGATTGGCGGGCAACCAGTGCGCGACGGGGCGTGGGTATACCCAAGACTGCGCGTGTGCCCCATGGGGTGGACTTGGGCATTGTGGTTGTGTCAACGTGTGCATGAGAGATTGGTCGAGCGGTGTGGAGGACAACCCGAAGAGAGGTTACAGGATCGTCGTGTCATTCCCTCTCTGGCGGGGGCCTGCCATCTCGAGTATGTCGACAACTTCGTGGCCATTTCGACTGTCGCCTCCAAGGTGCATCGCCTCGCGTCCGCCGTCGTGGAGGGGTTCAGGGAGGCGGGGTTGGTCGTGACCGCCGATGTCGACTCGCCCGGAGAGGATCTCGCTCGGGACCGCACCGTCTTGGGATGGGATGCCAGCTGTCGTGCCGCTGTCCTGAGGCCTACCCGGGCCCGTGTCTGGAGGGCCCGCTTGTGTGTCCGTGCCTTGCTTCGTCGTGGCCGCGTCTCTGGGAAGGTCCTCGAGAGGCTTGCGGGGCACATGGGGTTCATCAGCCTGGTCCGACGGGAAAGCCTCTCGGTCTTCGACACGCTGTTCGCGTTCATCCGCCGCTTCTACTACGAGGAGGCCCCGCTGTGGCCCAGTGTCATCAACGAGCTCACGATCTGGGAGGGGATCGCGCCGCTGCTGTGGCGCAACCTGAAGGCCTCGTGGGGGCCGTCGCTGTGCGCCGTCGACGCGTCCCCGACCGGTCTGGGAGTCTGCTCGTCGCCGATCTCAGTCGAGGAGGCCCGGGGGCTTGGGAGACATTGCGAGCGGTGGCGTTTCTCTCGGGGTGCGCGTCTTCCTCCGCGTCTTCAGGCTGCCGCCGCTGCCGCCGTGTCCAACGACCCCGAGGTGCAGTGGCTGTCCGGAGTGCACGACAGCGGGTCCAGAGGTCTCTGGGATGTTGATGGGGGGCCGCCGCCTGCTGGCAGTGCCGCCGCCGTTCTGGGTTCCGGGCTCGGCGATTTTCGTGACACCGTGTTTCGTGAGGTGCCCCTGAAGCTCTTACGACGTGACTGGAAGATTGTCGGGAGGTACAAGTGGAACGTTGAGGAGCCGATGCCTATCCTTGAGGGCCGGGCTATCTTGTATGCACTACGACACGCCCTGAGGAATGTTCAGAACTTCGGGCGGCGGATCGCGGTCCTGGGGGGCGCCCTCGTCGCTGCCTGCGCAGTCTCGAAGGGGCGGTCTGATTCCAGGGCGATGCTCAAGGTCACCCAGTCCGTTGCTGCTCTCTGTCTGGCCACTGGGTGCGTGTTGCACTGCCGGTGGCTCCCCTCAGAGTGGAACGTGGCTGACGGGCCCTCGAGAGGGCTTGCAGTTCCGTCAGTGCCGCAGCCGCTGTCCCTCTCGAAGCCTCACGAGCTGGAGTGGCTTCGCTCGGCTGGGCAGCCCGCGCCCGCCCCGCGGCCCCGCCCCGCGGCAGGAGGCGATGCTGCTACGAGCGTCGCCGTCGACCGGCTCTCAGCCGACTGGGTCGGCTTCGCGGCCCTCGGGGAGGAGCAGTTTGACGCGGGCGCCGGCCGCTTCGAGCCCGTCTTCATCGGCGGCGTTTCCTTCGCGGGCCGCTCCCAGCAGCGCGCCAGCGGCTGTGCCCCGCCGGGCGCCGCGGGCGCCGGCACGAGCACCAGCGCGGCGCGCCGGGCAGGCCCGCGTGAAGGAGGCGGCGATGCGGCGGGCGGCCGCGACCGCGGCCGAGGGGCTGACCGTCTGCCAGACTCACTCGGTTCGCCCCGCTACGTTGCGGCTGTGCCAAGACGACTTTGCCTCGTTCAAGCGCTGGCTGAGTCGCCAGGGCCGCCCGATGCCCGAGGGCGAGCTGGACACCGACCAGACCCTCTCCCAGTACCTGGACGAGATGTACCTCGACGGCGCGCACGTCAGCTTGGGGCAGCGGATGCTCGCCGCTGTGCTGTTCCACCAGTCGGCCCTGAGCAAGGCGGGCGGCGCGCGGATGGCGCGCAGCCGCCGCGCGCTCAAGGGCTGGCAGCGCCTGGCGCCTGCAGGCTCCAGGCTCGGGGTGCCGTACGAGGTGATGTGCATGATCGTGATGTGGATGTGGCTGCACGGCCTGTGGGGGGAGGGGCTCGTGACCTGGCTGACGTTCGAGATGTACTATCGCCCGAACGAGCCGTTCACCCTCCGCGCGCGGGACCTCGTGCCCCCGGTGGCGGGCTCGCGGGCCGGCGGCAGCTGGTCGCTGACGCTGCGTGCCCGCGAGCACGGGGTGGCGTCAAAGACCCAGGAGTTCGACCAGGCGCAGCTCCTGGACCTGGACCGGCAGGCGGCTCTCGGCCCGGCGCTCGGCGCCATGCTGGAGGCGCGGTTCGGACCGCAGTGGCGCCAGGCGGTGCTGAAGCGGCCTGCGGGGGCTGCTGCCGCCCCGCCCCTGTTCACGATCAGCAGCACCCAGGCGGGGCAGGCGTTCGACAGGGCGGTGCAGGCGCTGGGGCTTCGGCGCGTGGGCGTGGTCTGCCGCTACCAGCTGCGCCACGGCGGCGCAAGCCACGACGCGGCGACCGGCGCGAGGACGCTGGATCAGATCCGCCATCGTGGCCGCTGGCGCGCCCACAGCAGCCTCCGCCGCTGCGAGAAAGGGGCGAGGCTCGGCGAGGTGCTCGGGCGCCTGACCACCCCGCTCCGTGCCCACGCGCTGCGCTGCGCCGACTTGCTCGCCGACGTTGCGGCCGGGCGACGCTAGCCTTGCGCGAGCCCCTGAGGGTCCCCGTCTTCGTGGAGATCTTCTCTGGCTCAGGCAGGCTGGGGCGTGCTGCTGCGCATGAAGGGCTGCAGGTGCTCTGGTGGGGCATCTCGTTCGGCGACGCCTATGACCTGACGCTTGGCAAGAATCAGAATCTGCTGATGGGCTGGCTCGCTGGAGGCCTCATCATCGGGTTTCACGTCGCGCTGCCATGCCAGACCTACTCCCGCATTCGCGATCGTGGAGGCGGGCCGCCGCCGCTGAGGAGTGACGCCTGGCCGTGGGGGCTTCCGAACCTCGCGGCCGCCTTGCAGCGCAAAGTGGCGCTTGCCAATAATCTCACTCGCTTCGCATGCCGCTTGTGTCGTGAGGCGATCCTTCGTCGGATCCCCTGGTCTTTGGAGAACCCGCGAACCTCGCGCCTGTGGCTGTGTAATTCAATCGTTGCCCTTACGAAACGTAAGAATGTCAGCAGTGTGTGCGCTGATTTCTGCATGTGGGCGGGACCTTTCAAAAAATTCACCACGTTTGTATCGTACCTCGTCGATCTCTCTGGGCTCGCCACTCGCAGGTGCCTCGGTGGCCGCAGAATGTGTGCCCGCACTGGCGAGCCGCACCAGCAGTTGGTCGGCAAGCGTCAGGGCGGTGTATTTTGGACTAAAGTTGCCGAACCATATCCAGCCCCGCTTTGCAGTTTCATCGCCAAACGGTTCTGGGACATAATTGCTGCGCGAACCGCTCAGAAATTTGACAGGTTCCTGTCTGTTGCTTAAGTCCCGGCGGAGCCAGTTGGCACTCGTGCAAGTATGGCATTTTCTAGCTTGACGGTGCTGTCTTGGCAGTGCGTGTGGCCGAAGCCACACTCTTGTGCGGAAGGTATTGTGACTCGTTGCTTGCCTGCCCACTCGCTCCGGTCGGTGGCGCCACTGTACGTAAAAACACATCGTCGTCTGGCCTCGAACGGAAGCCTGAGCAATTGCAGTTATACTAACGCGTTTTGCGGAGCATGAGTGGGTCGGGCCGCCTTAACCGTTTGGGCTCAAGGCGCCCACCACGCCCGCCCATTTTTAGCCTTGAGCAGTGCGTGTGGCCGAAGCCACACTCTGGTGCGGAAGGTATTGTGACTCGTTGCTTGCCTGCCCACTCGCTCCGGTCGGTGGCGCCACTGTACGTAAAAACACATCGTCGTCTGGCCTCGAACGGAAGCCTGAGCAATGATAATGATGATGACGATGCTGATGATGCTGATGCTGCTGATGATGATGATGCTGGTGGTGATGATGATGATGGTGCTACTGCGAATGATAATGGGGAGGATGATGCTGATGATGACGATGACGATGATGATGATGAGGAGGATGATGCTGCTGATGATGCTGCTGATAATGCTGATGCTGGTGATCATGATGATGCTGCTGCCGCTGCTGATGATGATAATGCTGCTGATGATGGTGATGCTGCTCATGATGATGACGATGACGATGATGATGCTAATGATGCTGATGATGCTGATGCTGATGCTGACGATGTTGATGATGGTAATGGTGATGATGAACATGATTATGATGATGATGCTGATGATGATGTCTATGCTGATTGTGGTGATGATTCTGCTGCTGATGATGATGCTGCCGATGATGATGCCGATGATGCTGCTGCTGATGATGATGCTGAGGATGATGATGCTGATGCTGCTGATGATGCTGATGCTGATGATCATGATGATGCTGCTGCCGCTGCTGCTTATGATGCTGAAGCTGATGCTGATGCTGATGCTGATGCTGCTGCTGATGATGATGATGATCATGGTGATGCCGATGATGCTGATGATGATGCTGATGATGACAATTCTGATGATGCTGATGATGATGATGTTGATGCTGATGCTGATGCTGATGCTGATGATAAGTATGATGGTGGTGATTGTGGTGGTGATGATGATGATGATGATGATGGTGATGATGATGATGATGATGATGATGATGATGATGATGATGGTGGTGGTGGTGGTGGTGGTGGTGGTGGTGGTGGTGATGGTGGTGGTGGTGGTGGTTGTGGTGGTGGTGGTGGTGGGGAGGAGGACGAGAAGGAGGAGGAGGAGGAGGAGCATCAGTAGCAGCAGGAGGAGGAGGAGGCAGAGGAAGAGGAGGAGGAGGAGGAGGAGGAAGAGGAGGAGAAGGGGCAGGAGGAGGATGAGGACTAATAGTAATATCATTGATAATAAGGAAAAAAAGGAGAGTAATACTAAGGATTTGTATAAGAAGAAACAGATGAGTAATACAGAGCAGAAGAACAATACTAATACGAACACTAATGATAATACTACGAATGCCAGCAGAACGACTACGTATAATAGTACTAATAACAAGCGTATGACTACGACTACTAAGAACACGACCGATATGCATAAACATAAGAATAAGACGAACAACACCAATACTACGAACACTCATAATACTAGTAATTCGAATCCTAATATTCATACGAATAATACGAATGCGACTAATATCAATAATGATGAACTGATACTAGTTAAACTAGGACATATTAATGACACTCCTAAGTATGATAATACTAAGCGGTGGATGACGAGGAGGAGGAGGAGGAGGTGGCGGAGGAGAAGGAAGAGGACGAGGAAGAGGAGGAGGAAGAGGAGGAGGAGGAGGAGGAGGAGGAGGGGGAGGGGGGAGGAGGAGGAGGAGGAGGAGGAGGAGGAAGAGGAGGAGGGGAGGACGAACAATAATACTGATAAGAAACATAATCATACTAATCACAAACGTAATACCAATAATAGTAATAATCGCATTAATAATGATAAGAAGACGACGACGAAAAATAATAACAATAATTACCATACTGACGAATAATAAGTATACTAATAATATTAATACTAAGATTAATGCTAATAATCATAATAATAAGACTACGTACGAATCATACCACTAATAATAATACTAATAAGCGGAGGAGGAGGAGGAGGAGGAGGAGGAGGAGGAGGAGGAGGAGGAGGAGGAGGAGGAGGCGGACAAGGAGGAGGACGAGGAGAAGGAGCAAGTGCAGGCTGCATGTTGCTGCCCCCCCCCGTGCCACACAGAAAGGGGAGGAGTTTACGGCCTTCAAGGTCGGTGCCGAGTCCCGCTCCCAGGAGAGCGCGGCCGCGAGCGCGCGCGCACGCTCGCGCCTCACCTGCCAGTGCTGCCGTTGCCTCTGCTGCTGCTCCCGCGCGGGGGAAGAGGATGAGGGAGGAGGAGGAGGAGGAGGAGGAGGAAGAGGAGGAAGGGAAAGAGGAGGAAGAAGAGAAAGAGGAGGAGGAAGGAGGAGGAAGAGAAAGAAAAGGAGGAAGAGGAGAAGGAAGAGGAGGAAGAGAAACATGAGGAGGAGGAAGGAGGAGGAAGAGAAAGAGGAGGAGGAGGAGGACGAGGATGAGGAGTGAGGCCTCCTTTCTCATTCCTCCCCTCCTCCTTTCTGCTGTCTGTCTGTTTGTTTGTCTGTCTGTCTGTCTGTCTGTCTGTCTGTCTGTCTGTCTGTCTGTCTGTCTGTCTGTCTGTCTGTCTGTCTGTCTGTCTGTCTTCTTGCTTTCTTATCACGAGTGCTTGCCAGTGACCCCTTGGAGCGGTGCTCCAGGGGTCACCCGGCGTTAGTTTGACCTGCCCCCCTCTGGGCCGGCCCACCCTGAGGGGAGGCTACGTCCGGACGAACACTGCAGCCATCAGGTATCAGGAGGAGGAGGCCGAGGAGGAGGAGGACCAGTGTAACCTTACAGTCATCAGCGAAGTTGCAAGAACCCCTCCCTCCAAGCTCCCTCTTCATAGGCTCCCATACGGATGTGTTTGCACTTCGGGAAGAGCCCCGTTGGAAGACAGCCGTTTGATAATCTTCTACTCTGCTAAAACGCCAGTCCTGGGACTTTGTCACGCCGCGAATCAACGTCACTGGCGCGACCTGGCAATCCTAAATCGTGCCAGAAGAATTTTTCTGGGACGCCAGCACCACGAATCAACGTGACGGTCGCGCCCTGACAAGCCGAAAGCGTTCTGAAACACCATGTCTGGGACGTCAACCATAATAATCATTCTTGAATATGTTGCGAACTCTTGATGCGAATGTGCGCGGCGCTGAGGCGAGAGCCACATCTTGAAAAGGAGCCGCCGTCAATCCTTGCAGCTGTTGCAAGCTTTTGAAACGAGTGTGCGCGGAACTATGGCGAGAACCACATGCTGAAAAGGAACCGCCCTCCATCCGTGAAGCTGTTGAGAAATATGACGAACGTGCGCGGCGCTAAGGCGAGAGCCATCCGCACCAAGTTCCTCCTCAAGATCTTCAGGGCCAGTCGGGCGCCCCCCAGACTCCTGCTGCAGTGGACCCACCCTTTGCCAGCGGTGGTGCTGCTGTGTCTCGCCCTCCAGTTCCTCCTCCTCGTCAGCCTTCTGCGTCCTCCTCCTCCTCCTCCTCCCCCTCCCCCTCCTCCTCCCCCTCCTCCGTAGCAATTTTTCGCTCAAGACACCATGTCCCTCGGGGTCAGAGTGGAGACCACTGATCCGAGGACAGATCCCAACTGCTGTCAGCTCCAGGGAAGCGTTCCCCCCTGGAGTGCAGAGTTGCCCGCGCCACGCCCCGCATGCCTAATGAGGACGGACCCAAGCGCCTCATTACTCGGCCAAAGAAACTCAAAAGGGGACGAAATGGATCTGTTCAGGCCGTGGGCGAGGTCGCTCACGATGATGGCGCAGGTGCTTTTTCTGGCCAATCAGCCGATGCTGGTGCTCCTGCAGCATCCGCTGACAGTGCTGCCCCTGCGCAGGTGGCGGCGATGGGTTCCGAGGGCGACTGCAACAGCGACGACGAGTGGACCAAAGACGACTACATCAAGCAGCTGGCAGGTGATTTCGTTTCCCAAAAGATGGCAGAACACAGGGACGAGCTCATCCGTGACCTCACACAGGTGGTTTCTTCGACTGTCGCCGACTAGGTCAAGGATTTTGCCGCTCAACTTGCTGAGACTTCTCTTGCTGCTGGCAGGCTGGCTGAAGGTGTGCAGCAGCTTCCAACGATTGCCAAAGATGCCTCCGAGCAGTTCTGTTCCGAGAAGCTTGACGCATGCCAGAGGAAGTTCCAAGAGCAGCTGGACGGACACTATTTGACTGCGAGCTTGCGAGAGTCGGCTCGACGAACACGACACCGTTCTGCAGACACTTCGAGAACATAGTCGAGAGCTTCGTGGAGACCTCGCCCTCGCCAGTGCAAAGCCGAAGCCTCCTCCGGCCAGTGCTGCTGGATTCGACAGGGAAGCCGACACTACTATCATCCGCGTCATGGCCTCGAAGTTGGTCGAGCTCTCCGCGGTTAAGCAGGTCATCTCCGACTGGTTTGTCGAGTGCGGTGTGGACGCGAAGTGCTTCACTATTTCCTCAGCTGAGAACGTTGCCAGGCAGTCCACTATCAAATTTACAGGCGCAGTTGGCCCTGCGTCGCGACGGGCCGTTCAAGTTCTCGGAGCTCAGAGGACCGCCCCTGGCCAGTGGAAGCGCTTCGAGGTCACTGCTGTGGACAACCAACTGGCAAACTGACATATCGGCGCCGACAGCAATCCAAGGCAAATCGAGCTCGAGTTCTAGGGCCGCAGAATTAGGGAGGCGTTCAAAAAATTGGTCAGTGACGAGAGGTGGTTCTTCGATCGCGACCGGGGCTACGTCGTGTCCAGGCTGGGATCCCGTTCTTCGGCTCTCGCCCAACCCTGACAACATCGCCTCGGAGGTCGCTTGGGCTGGCAACGTGGTGCAGAAGCTCAGGCTTCCAAAAGACCGGTTGGCGGAAGCGATCAAGAGCATCATTTCTCCTCCTGAAGCAGCTGAGTGGGGTCTTTAACGGCTTCGCGATCGCCATTCATGGCCGTCTGGCAGGTACCCCTTCTTTCTCACTCTCATCGTGGAACGCGCGGGCCCTGTTGCAATGCCAGGGTGCGTCTGCCGAGACGAAGCTCGCCTACCTCAAGCGCCTGGACTTCACCCGTGGTGTTGTTGCCCTCCAGGAGGTGCACCAGTACGAGGAGCAGTTCGTTGACTTCTTGTCGAAGGCAGCGCCGCGTGCACGTGTCTTCACCAGTTACTGTGAGGGGTCTGCAGTACGAGGTGGAGTGGCCACTATTCCTCTTGCGGGATGCCATGCTGAGGTTTCCCATCGGTCTCTGGTTCATGATAGAGTGCTACGCGTAGCACTGGAACTGGATGGCTACCGCGTCTATTATTTCAATGTACACAATCACAATCTGACCATTGCTCAGCTGAGTTCGGTCTCGACGGTCTTGGCAGCTGACCTCGAGGTGGCTCGCGGCGATCCTCTGCGTCACGTGGTGGTACTCCACGGCGGCTTGAATTTGACTTCCTCTCGCTCCTCTTTCTTCTTCGTCAGCCTCATCGACGCCTCGCCGAAGGCAAAGGTCAACATGCCCGCGCTGCTCGCTGCGCGAAGGCACTGCGTTCCATGGTCGAGATCTCGTCTGACGAGCCTACGCGCTATGTCCGCTTCTCGCACTCAATCTCTATCCTAGACGGAATGTGGTGCAGCTGGCCTGGTTGGATTATGGCGCAGCCTACGTCGGGGCCTGCCGTGATTGGTTGCCCTGGGAACCTTGCAGATCGGAACGTCAGTGACCGTGCTGCTCATGTTGTTTGTATTTCGCAAAGGGCGCTTAAGCCTGCTCGATCTCATCGCATTCCACGGCGCCTCTTCGAGGCTCAGGGCTTCCAGCAGCAGCTCAAGGTGGTTTGCGACAAGCTGAGCAACGCAGACAAGAGCCCCCCGAGACAGATAGAGCTGCGCAAATGGGCGGTTCGCGAAGTTGCCCTAGACTATCGTGACCGACTCCTTCGCCAGGCGCCCGAGTCAAACACCGCGCTAGTGCTGCTGGCCAGACAAATGTCACGGGTGGTCTGGAGAACGACGCCAAATTGGCCAACGAGCTCATCGACAATCACGGGGTGGCTCGAGACTTCGTGGAGATCCAGCATCATAGAACTCTACTTCGCCATCCTGCCTCATTTCAGCACTGGAGCGACACCGTGCAAAGTCTTCTCGCCGATGGACTTCGGGCTCGGCTCGAGGAGCGCCTCGCGCGGCCGCGCGCCCCTCAGGCCCTCCGGCCCCATCTTGCTGCTGTCGAGCGGCGCTCGGGGATCTGGCCCCCTCTCAGCCGCAGGCTGGCTTTGCGCGCTGTCGGGCACCCCTCGGGACTGCGACCTCTACTGGAGCCCAGGCGTTGGCAGACGCGACGATGTGGATCATGCAGGGCCAGTCATTGTTCCAGAGCCCCAACGATGCACTACAAGTCTGGCTCCCAAACGGTGAGGGGGTGGACGACTCCATGGCATCTGCTGGCTGCGCTCGTGCTCCCAGCGCTGTTCGAGTGCTCGGTCTTCGTAGCGCGGACATCAAACTGATCGCGGCGACAATCAGCGCCCAGTTCAGCAAGCTGCTGACGGCCTGGGCTCCGCGCTCGCAAAGAGTCTTCACTCCGAAGCGGAACTTCGGCATCGGCATCCTGGAGCTGGGCGTCGCGACCTGCATGTATTCCAACTCGCCTACAGCTTGCAGTGATCTTCCACCTTGTGTCGCGCTGGACTTTGGCGCGGCCTTTCATGCTGATTGTGTTTCGGCAGGTGAACGCCCACCTCGCTTTTATGGCCGTCCTCGAGCAGATGTACCACATCTTGGATGCGATCGTCATGCCCAATGGACAGCCCACCTTTGCATGGCGTATCTCTTCTGGTATTGTGCAGGGGTGCTCTCTAAGTGGATCCATATACGAGGCAGTAACGGCGTGCTTTTTCTTTGATCTTCAACAGCGCCTGGAAGCCGAACGTTTGGGGCTTGCCCGAGTTTGCGCCGATGACATTGGTTGCGTCGTCAAACAGCTCCAAGCCATTCGGTTCGTGGCCGACGTTCGGCGAATTGCGGAGGCGGTTGTTACCCTATCGCTCAAGCTGACCAAGTGCATGCCTGTTCCGCTCCATGTGCCGTTCACCGAGCAGTTGGCCGAGGCAATGCGCGCAGCGATCGCCACCATCGTCCCTTTCTTTGCGCAGATTCAGGTCGTGAGTACCCTGGTCTACCTCGGGCTGGTCATGGGCGCCGCGGCGGACGAGAGCTCATGCTGGCTGGCTCCTTTTCTAAAAGTCAAGTTCAGATCGAAGATGGTGGGTGCAGCCCCCTTGCGGTTCCCAGGCTGGCGTCCAACTGCGCCGCCAGGTTCACGCCCGTCCTCTCCTATGTGGCCCAGTTCAGGATGATGCCCTGATGGCTCTTGCGCGGTGAGCTAGTGGCCGGTTGCGCGAACATTCCGTGTCCCCCTCGGCGTCTTCAACATGTCGTCCTGGCTTCAACTTCGGGGTGCTGGCTGACCTTCGGCCCCATCCTGGCTCGCTTTGAGCGTTGGAGCGCTTGCCCGTGCTGCTCGCTCTGCCCTTCCTGAATGCCAGCGCCTTCATCAATGGAGGTGTCGCCAACGTGACCGTCTCGGTGATTGGCGAGCGCTATCCCAATCTAGCTCGGCGGCATCACGACCGTGCCCCCGCTTTGGACATCTGAGGCCTTCGTCGAGACCTTGTCCCGAGCGCGCGCTGGCGAATGCTCCTCCGCCTATCCCGACTACACCTACGAGCGGTGGGTGGCGGCTCGGGCCGCTGCGCGCGATTGGCGAGACCTTCGCGCGCCGCAGGCCTTCAGAGATGCATCGCTTTGGTTACCAAGCAGCACCTTTTACCTCGCCCTTTGTGGAACTGTTTCAGTTCGCAGCTGACCAAGCTCTTTCCGGATATGTATCATGATGGGCGCACTCTTGTCCCTCCACAGCGCTGGGGCCACGTCTTGCGCTGCTTACGGGGATGCTTTATTCCGTGGTCCTTTGCGTATTTCAAAACAGTGGCCAATGGGTGGCCTGCGTCTGCTCGGATGCTGCAGCCACATGGCCGACTTACCGGCATATTCGGATGCCAACATGAACCAGAGCCTTACAACATCACCTTTGCTGCACGCCTTTTCGAGAAGTGATAGAGCATGAGCTGGGATATTCTAGACCTGCTACTCCACTTGGACGCTTGGGGCTTCTTGGACCAGCAGTCGAGATGCACGAGGTAATCTTCGATGTTGTCGTGATGTGCTGTGCATATGTTTGCGGGGCCCATTCGGCTCCTGCGCACATTTGGACGCCTGCTGCTGCTCGCTCGTTTGTCAAGGCTGCTATTCGCACGGCGCAGTTTGGCGCCGCCGCTGCTTCCAGGGCTCCGCTTGCGTCAAAGGGGCCACAGAGACGCCGCTCCGCCACCGTTCGCAAGACCTGCAGCTCATCCTCCTCTTTCTCATCTTCTTCTTCTACCTCGGTCTCGGCGTCATCGTCGTCATTGCCGCCGAGCTTTACCAGCTCCGTGCCATCATTTCCCAGGTCTGAGATTGTCGACGCTGCGTTCGCACTGGACAGTGATATTGCCGCCGTCGGTATCGTGTCTGACGGCGATGTGGAGGGAGATGCTGCTGGGTCGAGAGTGGCTTCAAGATGCCCTTCAACGCTGGTTTGCGTCGATGCGCGCCCGACAGGCGTTGCGGCTTAAACCGTGGTGCCCGTCGACCTGGCGCCCGCGCTCGTGCTTGCGCTTGGGATTTTATATCAGAATGCGGCTGTTCAGTTCCGCCCTGCGTACTTCTCTAATCCGAGTCCATCATCGCCGCGGTTTGCGGCAAGCTCTCCAGCACTATTAAATCGCGAGCGATTCCCTGGGCTCCACGACCACATCGCCGGAAGGGTGAACAGCGACAAGGAGGGGACAGCGAACGCGACTCAGATGGACTGCGAGCTGCCCCCGCTCTTCGAGACATTAGTGCCCTCGGCTGCCTCTTCAGGCCCTCCGCAGGTGGCGCAGCGCCCAGCACTTGCTGCCAGGATTGAGGCATGGGCGCGCTCCTGGTTCCCATCACTCTTCACGAGCATGGTGGGCAGCGACTTCGAGCAGAGGATGCAGTGGAGCGTCCCATATGTTTCGGACGTCCTTCGGTGCACCGAGCTGCAGCACCTCCGCGGCAGCGCGGAAGCCAGGAGGCATCTGGCGATCGACATGCGTCTAAGTGGCTGGTACAGCAGCGCCATCCCAAGGGAACAGCTGCGGCGGCGTCTTACTTCGGCTACTCCAATTTCGGCGTCCTGCTCTCGCTCATCTTCGCCAACGCGGGTGGCGCGCGGGCCCGACGAGGATGCCGCAATCAGAGAGGGGCGACTACGTGTGGCAATTCACCTTGGCGCCCTATGTGACGCCGCCGTCTGTCCTGCCTCAGCTATTTCTTCTGCCTCGGTTGCTGGCTGACCAGACGCTCGATCAACTGGCTACGGCTGAGCCCCTCCCTGGCGAAGATGATGGCAGCGTCGACTTGAATGGCGTCCCCAATCCCACTGACGTGGACTTAGCGATGATGGCAGAAGGCGATCCTTGCGACAGGTCGTCTAGCGAAGACCCCTTCGAGCCCATCTCCGACGCGGAGATGAACAACGATGAGTGCTCATACCACTTCGGACCCCTCCTCATTTACGAGGAGTTCGAGGCGCAGGTGCAGCGGGCCATTCGTCGTTCACGCGAGCTTCCTATGACACTGACGCCGGCCCTAATGCCAGCTCATCGTTCATGCCGCCGTTGCAGTCAGTGCCTACTCCTGCGAGCGTTCGGCCTGAGGACAACTCCAGCGAGGACGATGATGACCTTGACCGGCTGTTGGCCAGGCACGAATTCGGCGTCATCTACCCCGACGGCTCCGTCGGCGGCGCAGCGGCGGTCGTTCTTCGCCAAGAGCCATCTCATCTCCCGACCTATCTGGACGCGCGCGGTACCTGAGGGGCCACAGGATGGTGAGGTTTTACCTGCTCTACCTGTTCCACCTGTGAGTGCTGCACCACCTGTGCTCGGAGTTCCGCCTGAAGATCTGCCTCCACTTGCTCATCATGAATCGGGTTCTGGACTACTCCGTCCTGCTCCTCTCGCTGGGCACGCACTGGGTGAGTTGGGTACCGCTGCTGCGAACACTGGGCATGCGGTGTTGGGTCCCGCTGCTGCTGGCACTGGGCATGCGGGTGCTGAGCCAGCGCATCAGGGTGCTACGTCCATCGGCCCCTCTGACCAGATCCTGGCCTCTCTCAAGTTCCTCAGCAAAGACATCCACGAGTCCCTCTGCTTGCTGGGCTTTCCGGCTGCTGGGCTCCACGGCTCTGCGCTCACTTTCGCGCAACTTGATGCTGTCGTCAGCCACCTCGACGCGAACTTCGCGCTCTCTGACTACCACCGCGAGCTTGTGGTTTGGCTGCTCGCGCATCCTGGTGCACTTCTTTAAGCTGGTGGTGTTCGTGAAGATGAGGAGGGGGCTGCCGGCGCTCATGGAGGACCTGGTGGAGACATGGGGCCCGCTGAGGCCGCACTTGCGCATCGCGGACCTGCTCCGTGTGCTCATTGGGGAGCTCTGCGCCCGACCTCTACTCATGCGCTACAGGTGGCTGATGAGCACGCGGCCATTGGCATTATGTCAGGGTTGTTGCCGTCCACATCTCTTGCGCTACAGCTTGCACTCGAGGTCCTTGCTCAAGGCATATCGATCCGCGCCCGATTTCGTCGGCAACATCATCGACCACCTCTGTGACAGCGAGCTCCATGACAACGGCGCATACAGCGGTCCCAGTTCATCCTGATGCGGTTTCCGAACAGCAAATCGAGTATGCGGTGCGTACCCTGGACATCCTGTACCCTGTGATCTCCGCAGACAAAAAGGATATGATTCGGTGGATGCTAAACAACCCTGCTTGCCTCCTGGATGCAGATGATGAGCTGCCATATGGTGCTGAACTGGAACTTCTCCCTGACCCTGGTGTTCAGGAGCTTCTTGATGATGAGCCTGTCTTTCTTGAGCTCGTCGCGGCCGAGGACGCGATGCTGCGCGACGTGGAGGACGAGGGCGGCCCTACCTTTGGCAACAAGGTTATCGTTGCCGCCTCGCTCCATGATGGTGCTCATCCTCACCATGCCGAAGATCCTGTTGGCGCCTCCGCGGACGTTGAGGGCGCCTTCCCAGACCGCGCGCGCTTCGACCTCGTGACGCAGGTGGCGTTCGGCGGCGCCGACGGCGCTTCCTCTCCTGCCGCCGTCCACGGTGCTTTCTTCCCCGACTACGACCCCGCAGACAATGCCGTCGTCGGGGGCGACGTGCTCATGCCGGACAACGACGGCGTCGCCATCGCGTGCGCCGGCGCCCCCGCCCCGAGCGGCCCCGCAGGTCGCGCGGCGGGCGCAGGCGGGCCCTGAGGAGCCTGGATCTTTCGCCTCAGGGACCCTCGCTCCTCCTCCTCCTCCTCCTCCTCCTCCTCCTCCCCCCCCTCCTTCCCCTCGTGGCGATTTTGGCTCGGGCCGGGGGGCTGGCTCGAGGCGAGCTGCCCCGCATCAGGCTTTCTTTCTCTCGCGACCGCCGCGTGCGTCTGCGGCGACCTACGCTGGGGCTGCAGGCGCCGCTCCTCTGACGCCGTCACTACCTGCGCTTCTCTTTTCTGGCGCCCTCGGCGCATGCCGAGCGATGGGGCCTCTGACCCCATCCGGGAGCGGCAGGGGGGTCTCCACTCGGGGCCGCCGCGCGCGCCGCCGCCGCAAAGACGATGAACGCCGCCGTCGTTGCCAAGATCGGGGTTATTCTTCATCGCGTTCCTCCAGCGGGAGCTCTCGGCGTGGTGGCCGTGCCCCGCTCCCAGCTCAGCGCCGTGGTGCAAGCGCTCCTCCTGATGCTCGTGGTGGTCACCGTGGTCCTGGCGCCGCAGAGGCGCATCCGCTTCTCGCGCCAGCCATGGCTCGTGACATCGAGCTCGCGGCGACCTTCCCCGACGGAGAGCTGGGCGAACCTGGGGCAGCTGACCCGCTCCAAGGACGTGCTGACCCGTGGCGTGCTGCTGCGAGCGCAGCTGCGGGCCCTGCAGCTGTTGCCTCTGATGCTGGTGTGGCGTCGTCTGCTGATTCCATCGAGGCCGCTGTCACCGTCGCCTTCGCGCAGCAGGTGGTTGGAGTCTGCGCTGAGGTCAACTCGATCATGGGCCAGGCGCGCAGCGACATGCGCGACGCGGTGGTGGGCCTCCTTCGGCCGCAGGCTGCTCGGCTGGACACTCGCGACTCTGAGATTCGCCAGCTGCAGGAGCGTGCTGCTGCTATGGGGGCTCGGCAGGGCGCTCTGCGCTCCGACGTGGATGCGGTGCAGCGCTCGCTGGCCCAGGCTCAAGTCGCCGAGGCTGGGGTTGCGGGCCTCGCGCGGCTCGCCATGTATCGCAGACCCCCGACCCCGGCATCTTCAGGATCGGCTGTGCCCAGCCGACGGCCGGCACGGAGGTCAAGAATGGCCTTGCGCAGTGGATCCAGGGCGCGGGCCTGTCAGCATGCCAATATTGTCTCCGCGGCCAGCCGCCTGGCAAGGTGTTGCACCTGCATCTTCATGGGGGCGCTCCTGGTGTTGCTCGGGCTGTTCGGCTGGCCCAGCACCTGCAGATTCCTGGCGGTGCCTGGGGGCGCTTCGCTGCGCTGGCTGTCAGCGGTGCCACCGACTCTCCCTATGTCAACCCCGACATCGCCGCAGCAAGTACGACGGGAAATGCAGGGCAAGAGGTTGTTGGGTATTCTTCAGCGGTTATTCGCAGACTACGATTGGCGATTCATGCGTGCTCGAGGTCTGATCAGCGCCGGTTAAATTCCCATCGTCGAGGTTCAGCCCCAGGGCGCCAACGAAGCCGCCAAGCTCGCGTGGTCTCCTGAAGGGTCGGTGCAGTTTGGCATCAACATCCAGTCGGTTGCGCAGAATTTCAAACGACAGTTCCAGGGCGTGGACACTTGAGCATGGACGTTATCCTAGCAAACTGTGGCTGCCTTGGAAGATCGACAAAGGCGGCTCTCAGGAGCTTCGCGTTGTCAGTTGGAACGCTGGTGCTCTTTGCTGTTGCAATTGCACAAATCGCCGGCGTAAGTTTCTCATGATCAAGCGCTTACTCTACTCTCGACGTGTCATATTCCTGCAGGAGACGCGCGGTAAGCAGCTCACCCTTTCAGCGCTTTTGGACCAATTCAATATCCAGTACAGGCTGTTCCACTCTTGGCTGCCCTGAGGAATCTGACACGAATGACATCCGCTTCAGCAAAGGCGGCGTTGCTATCATCTTCCCCTGGTGCGCAGGAGACATCATCCAGCAAGTTCAGCCTGGACATGAACCTGTCTTCGTGCACCATGCACTTGTTCCTGGTCGTGTTCAACGCTTGTCTGTTCGACCCCCCGCGACTCACAAGGAGGTGTGATTCTTGAATATCCAACTATGGTGTTTCTCGCTCTCAACGGCAGGCCATGCGTCAGCGTTGGGTTTAAAATGTTTCCTGGGCGAGGCAAGACGAACTCGCCCAATTTTTCTTGCTGCTGGCGACGTCAATGTGAGCGACGCTGTCAACAGATCTTTTCTCTCTCCTCAACGGCGGCAGGCTCGGCGATCACACGATGGCAGAGCGTCTCAAGCTGAACCTTCTTGGCGCGACCTGTTCGCGCGCGGCATGCTTGAGTTGGAAAGCCCGCCACCGACGCGCTGCAGCCGCGACGCCGAGACGCTCAGTTCCATCGACCGTGTCTTCATCTCCCTGAGCTCACACTTCTTCACTGACTGCGACGCGACTCTTGACTTGGTGCAGGGGGCCCTGCGGCTCTCTGACTGGGCCCTCTCGGACCATGTGATCATCAGGGTGAAGCTGGCGCCGAAGAAGCCGCAGAGCCATGGCGCGTGCTCGATCCCTGCCGTCATCTTCAAGCTGCCGAGGTTCCGTGAGGTGCTCCAGAACTGCATCGACGCCGACGGGTTCCACGAGTGCGACGCTGGTGGCAAGTGGGTGCGCGTGAACGAGTTGATGCGCATGGCTGCTGCGATCGCCCGCGATGAGATGCAGAGCAGGACTCCTGCCGCCTGCTGGCACTGGGGCGGCGGAGCTCAAATCCATGACGCTTCGGGCCATCGCTCGGGCGGTCTGGCGCCAAAGCGTTCGGCGTGTTCCTCGGCTTCGTGGCAGCTCTGCTCTTGCCGAAAAATATCTGCGGATCGGCGACGACAGCCTGAGCTACCTCGCTCACTCCGCCGAGTACCGCGACCTGGTGATGCTCACTACCCAGCAGCGGTTCAATGAAGTGGCACATCAGGCTGATCGAGCCGCAGGCTGCCGTCCGCGGGCTGCTCGCGGCGATGATTCGCCAGCTGGGGTGCCGGAGCACATGGGGACCCATCAGACTTCGATGAGACAAGCATTGGCACGTAATTTTAGTCGGCAGCGTCTTGTGCTCAACGGCCTGGGGCGCGCGCAGGACGGCTCTTCCATTGTCGAGCGCGACCCGTCGGCCATGGCCCGCGTCATCAGAGAGTACTGGCAGCCGATCTTCGCCGAGGCCACTCGTTCTGAGGTTGCCATTCCTTTTGGCGACTTCCCCCTCCCCTCCCAGCTGATCTCGCCAGAGCTTTAAATCGCGGGAGGGCTTCCTCCCCTGGCCCCGGCCGTCTCCCTTGCGCCGCGTGGAGGGCCGTTCCAGCTGCCACAGATGTGCTATATAAAGTGTTGTTGCGGATTTTCTCGGGGCCGGGCCCTGTCGAAGTTTAAAACCATTCCAACTTCGCCTTTGTCCCCAAATGTGAAGACCCTCATGATCTCGCTGAGTGCGCGAGGGATGCTGGCTGCCTCCGTCCTCTCAATTTACAGTGAAGCCCTTGCCCAGACCGTCAGCGCACACCTAGCTAGAGTAGCAAAGCAGCATGTTCACGAAATTCAGCATGGATTCGTTCACGGCCGAAGGAACTTCGGGTCGCACATCGTAAACTTAGATGCCGAGGCTCGCCTTGGCAGCATTGGGGATGATGCTGCCGCCCGTCGCTCGTGCTTCATTTCGTATGATATACGCGCTGCCTCTCCTAGCATGTTTCAGCAGTGGCTCCAAGCTGTCTTGCGGTTCCGGCCCTAAATGCGATTTCGGCCCTGGGATCAGATGCCTTGGGATTCCTCAAAGTTGGCTCTGAAAGGCATCGGCTTTTTGATATCTCCCGTGGAGTTCTCCAGGGATGTCCGCTGAATGGAACCTTGTGGGCCCTGGGGATGGACCCGACATGCCGCCGCCTTGCTGCTGTTTGCGCCCGGGGATCTAGCCAGCCAGCGCCTTCTCCGCCGCCTCGGGGCTCCCGGGAGGGGCGGCTGGAGCATATAGTCCCCTCCCCTTCCCCTCCTCCTCTCTGCTGGTGCGTGTGCCGATTTTTGTTTGTTTTTTGGTTTTTAAAAAACATGTTTTTCCTCCCCCGGACCTCTCTCTCCTGCCCCTCCTCCATCCTCAATCCGAAAGCGGCTTCCGATCTTGCCTGCCCTGATCTGCAGCCTGAGAAATGCTGCCTGGTTCCGACCTGGAAGATTCCTTGCTGGCGCGGAGATCGACGAGCCTCGGGCCGCCGTGCGGCTCCTGGTCCCCCCCCTGGGCCGAGTGTCAGATGTGTCGTTTCTGCCGATCTCTGGGCATCCAGTTCGGCCCCGGGGCAAGCCTGGAACATGCATTCGGATCTGGAGGCCAGAAGTGGTGGTCTCGGTGTCGGCTGGTGGCAGGCACGCGCGCCCTCACCGACGCTGGGTGTCCGTCTCTATCGTATGCTCATCCTTCCCTGCCTCTCGTGCGTTGCCCAGTTCTTTCTCCTCGCTTCTCACATCCTCCAGAAAGAAGCGCATGCGTTGCACAAGCTCTCGAGGCGGCCGCTATCATCGTTTGTTCAAGCTCGAGCTCCACTGTCTCCGATGGCTCCGCACGCCCGAGCCGATGACGATGATGAGTCTTCCATGCTCGTGGCGCGCTGCAGGCTGTGCATACCGATGCTGGAACACTGTCCTGGGCCGTACCCAGGACCGTGCCGTCGGCGATGGGCCGCTGCCGCGTGCGCCGGCGGGGAGGTGCGGCTCGCCGTGCCGGAAAGTTTCCTCTGGCATGGTTCGGGGGCTTGCCTCCCTCTTCGCCCCCGCTTCCTCTGATCCTGGTCCGCTTGCCTTTCTCCCCCTCCCCCGCCATGTCCCCCATCAAGGCTCGCGCCGGCGCCGTGGCGGCAGCGGCGATGGCTCTTTTAGCAAGACGCGAGCCACCGAGGCTTCCTATTCAGTGCTCACTAAGCCTGCAGGTCCAGTGTGTTCCTGGCGGCAGTCCCGCGCTCATTCGACGCAGGATGGCCTCCCTGTGCCCTGAAAGTGCACCTCCTCCTCTCCCTGACCTCAGCCTTCGCTGGAGGCGACTCCGTGCTGTCTTCGCCCGTGCTCCCCCCCCCTCTCCCGAGCGTGGCCACGCGTGAAAGGCCCTCGCGGGCGCGTGGATAACGAGTGGCAGAGTGGAGATCCTCGTCCCAACGAAGTGTAGGCTTGGCTGGAGAAGAAAGAGGACGAGGAGCAGGAGTACGAATAGTTTTTTGGTTCCAGCTCTGGCAGCAGACTAATTTCAAACACGTAGATACTTGCAACTAGCGCCGATTGCTGTGCCGATTGCTGTGCCCAACAGCTCTGTAGCTCATCTGCAGCTGGAGTTATCTCAAGTAAGTCATCATCATCTCTTAAATGACGACGTTGCACATTACATGTTGTGCCCACGTTTGTGGGCCGCGGCTGCATTCCAGCCGTCATTCCTCCCTCCTGTGCGTCCCTGGGTTCGCTTAGGGCTGGGGGGTGAGTCTGGCCTATGATGCGTTAGAAGGCGGACTACAGCGAGCCCGTCAAACCTTGGCGCTCGCTTTCACACTTTACCACAAGCTGAGGCCTATCCTCCTGCCTTTCGCCCCTGCCACGGACGCGCAGGTCAGGCAGGCGCGGGCGGCCGCGGGGGCGGCCTTATCATTCTAAGCACGTGAACTCATCTTTGAGATACGTGCGCTCCTCCTCCTCCTTGTCCTCTTCCTCCTCCTCTTCCTCCTCCTCCCCCTCCTCCTCCTCCTCCTTCTTCTCCTCCCCCCTCCCTCCTCCTCCCTCCTCCTCCCACCTCCCACCTCTTCCCTCCTCCCTCCTCCTCCTCCTCCTCTTCTTCCTCCTCCTCCTCGTCCTCCTCCTACTCCTCGTCGTCGTCCTCCTCCTCCTCCTCCTCCCTCCTCCTCCTCCTCCTCCTCCTCCTCCTCAGTTTTCCGAGTTCCTGATCAGGACAATTGTGGCCCACATGGCGCCTCCCAGACTCCCGCTGCGGAGTCTTTGCGGTCCGACGTCTGCCCGATCCACGGGCCTCAATTTCTTCGAGCAGTCCGACTCGAGGGCCGCCGCCTGGTTCCGCGGGCGCCCAGAGCCGTGCGCCGCTCGAGGGGTCGAACTCTTCGGCCGCTCGCTCCTCCTCCCCATGCTCCTGCTCGTCATCCTTTTGCCACCAGGGCCAGCGTCCTTCAAGCGGTCTTGGGGACCATCTGCCGCGGCATCGTGTTCCATCCTTCTGGAGCCACAGAAACTGCCAAGGTGTTCGCCGAGCAAGGGCTCGATGGGCCGCCTTTGGGACTGGGGATGGGAAGGTGAATTCAATGTCTACTTCCACTATATCTCAGGTTCTGGAAATCGGGACGGACCGAAAAGATAGGGCACTAGCCGCGGCGGGGGATATCAAAAGCAGGCATGGCACTCCGCAGCAGCAGTTCGGAGCACGCCTCCGCACACAAGCCAGGAGACACCGAGCCTGCCGAATGGTCTAGGCCAAGCTCACACAGGAAGCATACAATCGCGGGGAGGGGAGCCCCCCACCGAAAAAAAAACATCATGGCACGATGCGTTCTTCCTCCCTTTCCGGCGGGCTCTTGGCCAGGGGCGTGCATCCCGCCCAGGCGAGCGCAACAGTTCGCAGCCACGAGGCGCCAGACGTCAGCATCTCCGCGATGAGCCTCACGATCAGTAGCATCACCAGGTCGCGCGGGCTACGCACAGAAGCGCCCAGTGCCGCCATTCTCGCAAGGGCCATCGTCGAGGGCGCCACCGACTGGGGGAGGGAAAGGTGGGAGGATAATCTGTTGGGCATTATGCTGCAATGCGTTCGTATTGCTGTCTGTGCTTGGAGCGACAAGGTCTTCACCTCACCTTTGGGGCGTCGCCTGCCAAAGCGATTGAAGGCTTCAGTGACATGGAATTTGCCCTATGGTCAAAACACGGTCTTTCCCTCAAGCCGGCTAGCAAAGAAATTGTCAGGTCAAGTCCGACGGAATACCCAGTGGAAAGTTGGACCGGCGGAGTAAGAACGACTGGAGAATATTAGGTCCCATGCTCTGTTGTACAGCTCATTGTACAGCTCAGATATGATGTAGAAGCAGCGTGGGTTGCGATCCAGAAGGCCTTCTGGCGCAACGCGAGGTTTCTTTCGAACCCCCTCATCCCTCACGGCCCACTAAGACCCCAACCCAACCCGAAGGCTCCAATTTGCCCTCCATTTCCAGGGGGGGGGGCCGTCGGGGGACATTGAACAAACACATGTGGAACTCGTACCCCCCCCAACCCGAAATTTGAGTCTTCGGGTTAGGTTGGGGTGGTCTGGTAGGTAGTCAATCCCATGCCAAAAGCGGTTTGACTCTGTCGCTGACGCGCCCACCCGGGCTCAGGGCTGCTTCCCGGGGCCCGTCTCGGACCACATTTGATCTCTGGGGCGCCGAGCAGTTCAATTTTTTTCACGTGGATGGTAAGAACTCTCTTCGTCCCTCTAGCACACCACTTATCGTTTGCACCTTGCAGTGTGCGACGTCTCGTGCACTGTGCCTTAGTGCTCGATCGCAATTCGCACTTCCATCCGCTGCCCGCGCTTGAGGACCCTCCGCGCAGCCCCGTGTTTTTTTTGTTTTGTGTTTTGTTTTTGTTTGCTTTCCGATTGTTAAAATCCATAAACAAGAATATTCAGGTGTTATATGTAACAAGCTTTTTCGGGAAGAGCTGACATCTTACTTGTTCAGACGTGCGAGAGCCCTATGTGGCCGTCTATGCGTGCAGTGTTCGAGAACTTCTTATCTCATGTCTCGCCTTCCGTGGCCCTCCCACCCTCAGCGTCACGAGGCGTCGATGGCTGCACGGGCCATGCGCGAGCAAGGCCACGAATGAAGAGAGGGCCGTAGGAAGGTCTGGATTAGTGCAAAGTCACTTCACAAGGTCTACTAGAGGCAAGGTTTATTGGTGGGGCCAGTGAGAGTGGTTGTTTCGATTTGACCCTGAAGGTTCCGGGACAAACGAATAGTGTGGATAACTGCGGGTGAGCTCCTCGAGTTCATCAGTGGAAGAAGCTTGTTCTCCAGCTCATATATCATTTTTTTTGTTTTTTGTTTGTTTTTTTCTTTTCCAGGGCATGAGCAAACGCATTGGGGATGCTTCACCATCACCACCATCATCATCACCATCATCATCATCGTCATCATACTTGTCATCATCAGCATTACCATCACCATCATTACCATCATGGTGCTCATCATTAACTACCATCATCCTCATCATCCTCATCATCATCATCATCATCATCATCATCATCATCATCATCATCATCATCATCATCATCATAATCATCATCATCATCATCATCACCATCATCATCATCATCGTGATCGTCATCGTCATCGTCATCGTCATCGTCATCGTCATCGTCATCGTCATCGTCATCGTCATCGTCATCGTCATCACCACCATCACCATCATCTCCTCTCAGTCGTTCAGGCCTCGACGACGGTGACGACGACGCCACCACAAAACACGACGGACGACGATGACGGCGACAGCGGGTGCGTCGCCGAGGAGCTGGAGAAGCTCAGAGCGGAGGTGCAGGTGTTGCAGGCGTCGGACGCCGCCAGGCAGGCGAGGCTCCAGGAGGCCTCCTGCTTTTTCCTCCTCCTCACCCGCCACAGCGGACGACGACGGACGATAACGGATGACGACGATCTAAGACGACGCCGATAGACGACAGCGACAGCCGACGACGACCGCCGCCGCCTACGACAAATGACGACGGCTGCCGGTGGCGATGGCAATGGCGAGGACGAGAATTGCGAAGACTGGCGACGGGGCTTCAGGCAGAAGAGGGGGATCCTTAGGACCCTTCTGCTGATGCTTCTGCTGTTCCTGCCTCGCGCCCTTCCCTCCTCATCCCCTCTCCTCCTCCGCCTCCCCCTCCCCCCTCCTCCTCCCCTCACTCCACTCCTCCTCCTCCAAATCCTCGAACTCCTCTGCCTCCTCGTCCTCCTCCTCTTCCTCCTCCCTCTCGTCCTCCTCCTCTGTACTTCCTCCTCTCTGATTCTTCCTCCTCATCCTCGTCCTCCTCCTGTCTACTTCCTCTACTCCCTTCTCTCTGCTTTCTCCTTCTCCTCATCTTCTCCTCCCCTCTTCCTCTCCTCCGCTTCTTCTTCCTCTTCCTCCTCATCACTTCCCTCATGGCAATCCTTTTCCTCCTCCTCCTCCTCCTCTTGCTCCTCCTTCCGTTTCTTCTTCTCCTTCTCCTTCTTGAGGCGTCGGCGCTAGTAAGAGGTCCAAGGAGGTCATTGGAGGCTCCCCGCGGCTTCCCTTTATGCTTCTGGAGGCTTTCGGGGGGCCTAAGTGGAGTCGCGCTAATGGCCCAATGCGATCAACTGCCTCGACCTTCCTCCCTCCCTTCCTTTCCTCCCTCCGCCCTCCTTCTCCGCCTCCTCTCTCTTCCCCTTCTTTCTTCCCCCCCCACTCCTCATCCTCCTCCTCCTCCTCTGCCTCCGTAGCTAATTCGGCTCATGTCACAGCCCGAGCCGAGACGACTTACTTTTTTGTTGCGCCCGCGCCATGGGTGATGGGCAGAATGAGCTCTGCAGAGAAACTCCTGATCTGGCGGCGGCGTGCTTGGCGCTTGGGCTCCGCTTGTCCTCGCGCGGCGCCCGGTGCCCAGCGTCTCGAGGCTTCAGAGCGTGCGCTGCCTGCTGCTGGCACGGGGGTGCGATCGCTGGAGCGCTGGAGCGACATGCTGCCCACGACGAGCTGTGCGGGCCTGGAGCCTTGGAGGGTCAAGTCCACATGCTTCTAGAAGGCCGATCTGAGACTGATTCTTCTGGGTCCGGCGATGCCCCGGGTTATCGGGCTCCCCCCCCAGGATCTATGTAGGGCCAATGCCACCTGTTTCTAGAAGGCCAATATGAGAGTGTTTTTTTTAGGTCTGGCGATAACCCAGATCATTGGGCTCGCCCCCCCCCCGCGATAACCTCACCTTGCCAGTTGGGCAAGGTCGGGTGGGGGCGCAGGGAGCTCACAGGGAGCGCTGTGTTCGACGGCGTGGTGTTGTGCGCAACAGCATGTTGGTGCTTGGATGCGCCTCGGTAGAATGTTGAGGCTTGGAGTGGTAGGGGGAGGATCGACGACGACGACGACGACAGCGACAACGACGACGACAATTACGACGACGATTACGACGACGACGACGATTACGACGACGCCGATTACGACGACGACGACGGCCGGCGTCGTATTACGCATCTGGAGGTGAACGTGAGTGAGCAGCGCGCACACAGGCACTGCGTTGTGCACAGGCAGCGAGGCGATTTTGTGGACGCGTTTGATGATGCTGCAGAAGGATGTGTTGATTAGGGCAGCCCGCGCGGTGCACGCGGGCATCGTGATGCATCCAGGGACTATGGTGTAGACAGGCTTTGTGGTGTACACGACTGCTGCTGCAACAGCAGCTATGGTTCACGTAGCATCTCAGTCATGGTGGTGTGCGGACGCACTGTCGTGCACGACCATTGCGGTGCACCACACCTTGTGGTGTACACAGGCGCTGCGGTGTACGCATCCGCTGTTGTACACACAGTCGCTATGTTTCTTGGTTGTGCACAGGCGCTGTGGGCCCAAAAGACGCGACCGTCCCCTTCGACAGAAAAGTTAACAATCACAATCAACATGCATATTGGACATGATACGTCTTGATCCCCTACGATTTCCCAGACTTCGATCCCGCCAGGGCTTTGGAAGTGTACGCAGTTCTGTGGTGCACACAAGCACGTTGGTGCACCAGAGCTGTGGTTCACACGCGTGGTGTTGAAGCAGCAACCGTGGTGCACAGAAGCGTCGCAGTGTACAAAGGCAGTGTGGTGTACACAGGCGCTGTTGTACACACAGCTGCTGTAGTGTACACGGACATTGTGGTGTACGCAGACACTGTTGTGCAGACGTGCGCTGCAGAGTACACCAGCAGTTGTGGTGTGTAAAGGCGTCGTGGTGTACACTAGACACGCTCTGTGGTATACACGGAGTTGGTCGGCCCCGAAAGGGGGAACCGTTCCTGGGCCAGAAAAGTCAATAATCACAGAAAACTTTCAGATCGATTTTGGTACGTTCGGGCCCTTGGACGTGCAAGGAAGCGCTGTGGCGCAAGTGTTCGCCATGCGCTGTGCTGCGCGCGGCTTCTGTGGTGTGCACATGCATCAGGGTGTACATTGGCACTGTGGTGCAAGCAGAAGCTGCGGTTGCAGCGGTCATCTGTGGTGTACAAGAGCGTTGTAGCGCACGCATTCTTTGTAGGGTTGACAGGCATTGTGGTGCACTCGTGCACTTTAGTGTAGACAAGATTCTGCGGCTACTCTCAGCAATCCCATCCCGCGTATCCCAATGCTAGCTGTCTGGATTGTCTGACGGCGCCCGCATCGTCGCAGCACCAATAGCAGCATCGCCGCAGTATCATTAGCAGCTGTAGGGGCCGCGGCACCGGTGCGCGCGGGCATATGCAGGGCTGCCCACAGCGCGAAGGTTCGGTTATCGGCCGACCCCTCCCCCACCACCAGGATAACCCGGATTATCGCCGATCCCCCAAACAGCGTTTTCTATCTGGGGCCTATACCAATACCGTTCTCGCTTTCGAGCCACAAGCGCCTATGGACACGTTGGGTGTCGCTACGTGTTTAGACACACTCGGGGCGGATGCGTCCACAGACGACGCGGCCGTGTTGCGTCCGACGCAGCACAAGGCCGGAGAAAGGCTAGCTCCGTCTACGGTACCTTCCTGTTCTGGGACAGGTCCCGTATGGAGGAGGAGGAGGAGAGGGAGGAGGAGGAGGAGGAGGAGGGGGAGGAGGAGGAAGAGGAGGAGGAGGGTGAGGAGGAAGGAGGAGGACCAGTGCAAACCCAAGATTTCTACTCGAAGAGCGGCCCAGCTCATCAGCGGGTGTACGTCTTGCGGCTCGGGCGGCCGCGCCGCTCTCCTCCGCGCAGGCGCGCCTCGGGCGTCCTCCCGCCTCGCGCCGGGGCGCCAGCCACACCGGGCACAGCGCGCTGGTCCTCCGCAGGGGTCCCGCCGCCCTGCGCCTCGGGCTGCTGAGCCTTCTGCAGGGCTCGCTTCGATCCTTCCGACGCGCTTCGATTCGGCTTCGATCGATCCCGGGTCCGATGCGATTCGGCTTCGGGTTCTGGTGCGACTTCGGGTGTCTCAGTGGAGGTCCTGCTGGCCTGCCGATTTCCTCCGATCCGACTTCTCCCGACTTGGCTGCCGATCTCTGCCGATCCGATCGGTTTCGATCGCCGATCGATCCAACTTATCGAGTCGATTGTGGGCCCTCCTTCTTCCTCATTCCCGTAGACGGACGACAACGACACACACCGCAGCTCCCTTGCTGAAGCACCAGGGCGAGCGAGTGCAGCGCGCCCATGACCCGTGGGCTGCCGCCGCGGCTGCGGGGCTGCCTGTTGCCCACCCCTGCCGTGAGACGGCGTGTGTGTGTGTGTGTGAGAGAGAGCGGCCACCTTCCGGCCCCTTCCCCCTCTTGCAGCCGGACAGTTTTGTGCGTGCCCGAGCCCCGCCGACCAGAGCGCGCGTGCGGATCGCCTGCGCCGCGCTGCGACGGGAATGTGTGTGTGTGTGTAGCGGCGCCCCGCTGAAGCTTTCTGGCACTGGTTCTGACGGCGGCCAGTGCGCTCCAGGCCCCCCGACCGGGGTCCTAGTCGATGGGGTCGAAGGGTCGTGACGCGCCTCCGATGCGTCGGCGATGCGGCTCGGTGTGGAGCCCGATTTTCTCCACGCCTGTGGCGCCGATGCATCGCCGACGTCGTCGTGCATCGGCGATGCGGCGCGATCCTACGACCCCATCTGCTCCCGCCCGATTTGGGAGGCCTCTAACGACGCGGCCGGTGCCGTCCCCGTAGCAGAGCTCCGACCGCCGAGGCCGAGCTGCTCATGCCCGCCGTCGCGGCCGAGCGCGCGTGGGGCACCCTGGCCGACACATCTTCGGCTGTACTGTCCTGGAGTACGGTAGGTTTGCGTCGTGTCGACCAGCGGCGACCCCAGCGCGGGCGTTCAAGGTTGAACGCCGCCGGCGACCCAGAATCGATCGATTTTGAACGATCGGACGTTGCGGCAGCGGCCGATCGTTCAAGGTTGAACGATCCCTGCGGTGTCAAAAACCAACGCTGGGGTCGGCACGACACGAACCTGCCGTACGCCTGCAGCCTGGTTGCGGCGCAGAGCCGCGCGAGTGCGCTCTTCGGAGCCAGATCAGGGTCAACCGACGCCGCTGGCGCCAAGCACGCGCCGACCAGGGCATGCCCCTCGGACGCTCCGTGCGTGTCGGGCAGGGAAGCGGGGGCCGCTCTCTCGGGCCTGGTCACTGCCGCGAGGGGCGCTGCGATGCACGCCAGGGAGAGGTCCTTCAGGGCTTGACGACTCTTCTCCTGTCGACTTGTGGGGATCACGCGTGGTGCATCCAGGTGAACACAGGCAAATCGAGGTAGATCTGGATAAATCGAGGTACATGAAGAGGTACCCGAGTAAATTCTTCACGCTTCGCGTATCCCCACCAGCCCATCTCAAAACAGCAACTCTTGCGAAGCATGCCGACAGTCGTGGTTTTCAGGCGTGTTTCCGCCTGCCCCCGCATATCTCCCCTGTTCCTCCTTCCTCCCGCCTCCTTGTACATCCTCCTTGTGGTGGGAGCGGGAGAAGGACGAGGCGGAGGAGGAGGGAGAGAAAGCGCTCCTCGTGGTTTGAGTCGTTTGGGGTTTCTCGTCCTGGTGTGAGTCGTTCGGGCCCTTCTTCCTGGTGTGAGTCGTTCGGGCTCTTCGTGGTGTGAGTCGTTCGGGCTCTTCGTCCTGGTGTGAGTCGTTCGGGCTTCTCGTGGTGTGAGTTGTTCGGGCCCCTCGTCCTGGTGTGAGTCGTTCGGGCCCCTCCTCCTGGTGTGACTCGTTCGGGCTCCTCGTGGTGTGAGTCGTTCGGGGCCCGCGTCGTGGTGTGAGTCGTTCGGGCTCCTCGTGGTGTGAGTCGTTCGGGCGCCTCGTCCTGGTGTGAGTCGTTCGGGCCCCTCCTTGTGGTGTGAGTCGTTCGGGCTCTTCGTGGTGTGAGTCGTTCGGGCCCCTCGTCCTGGTGTGAGTCGTTCGGGCTCCTCGTGGGGCCTCTTGGGGGACTCTTGGAGCCTCTTGGGGCCTCTTGGGGGCCTCTTGGGGGCCTCTTGGGGGCCTCTTGGGGGCCTCTTGGGGCCTCTTGAGGCCTCTTGGGGGCCTGTTGGGGGCCTCTTGGGGGCCTCTTGGGACCGCTGGGGGGCCTCTGGGGGGCCTCTGGGAGGCCTCTTGGGAGCCTCCTGGGAGCCTCTGGAGGCCATTTTGGGGCCTCTTGCGACCTCCTCAGAAGCGCCAATGAGAGCTGCCCCTTGAAAACAACAAAATGAGCCCAAAACCTTCGTAAAAACAATAATTTTGCTATGAAGGAAGATGAGCGCGGACCCC
>CAUYUJ010019859.1:12500-37500 GCA_963575745.1 Prorocentrum cordatum | reverse complement strand
GCCAACGAGCCGCCGTCCTGATTTCAGGGGCGACCCTGACGCTTCCAGGGGGTGCCGGGCGCTCCGGGCATCCCAGGGGCGTCGGGGGTCCAGGCCGCTGCCCGCGCCTCGTTTCTCTTCGGGGGGGGGGGGCCGGGCCTGGGGCGCCGTCTGGAGCGACCCCAGCAGCCTTGGAGGTCGGGGGCCCCCACAGGGGGGGAATTGGCCAAGGGTGATGGGCCATTTTTCCACCACCGCTGCCATAGGTAGAACGGGGGAACCGGGAGGTTGGGGAGGTCCTCCTCCTCCTCCTCCTCCTCCTCCTCCTCCTCTATTCCTTTTCCTTCCGAGTACCTCTTCCCTATCGTACCCCGAGGCCAGTCGGAAGGGCGGGCCGGGCGTTTCGCCTGAGATTTTCTTTCCATGTATGAGCCTGCATCTTAAGAGTTGGCAATTGTTTCACAGATGGAGGGCGGGTCGCTTCCAAAATGTGGCTCTCGCCTTCGCATCGCACATTCGTCTCCAACATTTGCAAAACAGTTTTTTGGATTGAGGGCGGGTTGGGTTTCCACATGTGGGTCTCGCCTTGGCGCCGCGCGCACTCGCTGGAAACAGTTGCAATAGTTTCACGGATTGAGGGCGGGCCGTTTTCAAAATGTGGCTCTCACTCTATCGCCGCGCACACTCGATTCAAACATTTGCACGACTTTCACGGATTGAGGGCGGGTGGTTTGCAACATGTGGCTCTCGCCGTAGCGCCGCGCAAATTCATTTCAAACATTTGCAAGAATTTCATTGGTTGTTCTGGTCAGCGAACCAGTGATGTTGTTTTTGGAACGGTTCGGGGTTGCCAGGGCGCAGCAGCTACGTTGATTCTCGGCTCCTCCTCCTTCTCCACCTCCTCCCCCTCCTCCTCCTCCGCCTCCTCCTCCTCCTCCTCCTCCTCCCTCTCCTACCTATGGTAGTGGTGGCGGAACATCGGCCCAACAAGGGGGGGGGGAACATCGACCTCCCATCGCCCGTTCATCGCCATTCGGGGCCTGGGCCCGCCCCACCCTGCCCGGGAGCGTGCGGTTTTGCCATCGGGGGCCCACTGCCGATCTGTCGCGAGTCCAGGGCAACCCTGAGCCAGCCCGTCCCCATCGTTCCCCCTCGTGCCAGTCCCTCGTCGTTTTTTGGGGGCCCTGGGAGAACCCTCTGGAGCGATCCGGGCGTCCAGTGGAGGGCCCTGTGACGTGGCGCCACTGCTGTAAGCACCCCCCTGGAGCCCGAGCGCGTCCAAGAGGGTCCGAAAGCATCATATGCTTCCTAGGAGGATGAGGGGGAGGAGGAGGAGGAGGAGGAGGAGGAGGAGGAGGAGGAGGAAGGAGGAGGAGGAGGTCGACAGGAAAATGACAAACTTCGGATTTTGGACATATCATGTTCTCCTTGCCTCGGGGGCGTGCATGAGGCAGGGCCAGGGGGGGGACTGCCTTCTAACAGGACGCCCCCCGCCCCTTGTGAGCCCTGCTACCTTCTGCGCTGCGCTCGCTTCGAGGGAGTGGCAGGCTCGCCGTGCGAAGTCCCTACCCTTCGGGGCCCACACATATACACCACCACCATCACCGCCACCACCATCACCACCACCACCACCACCACCACCACCACCACCACCACCACCACCACCACCACCACCACCACCCACCCACCCACCCACCCACCCACCCAACCCACCCACCCACCCCCCACCCCACCCACCCACCCACCCACCACCCACCCACACCACCCCCCACCCACCCACCCACCCACCCACCCGCCACCACCCACCACCACCCCACCACACCAACCACCACCACCACCACCACCCCCCACCACCACCACCACCACACCACCACCACCACCACCACCACCACCACCCCACCACCGACACCACCACCACCACCACCACCACCACCACACACCACCAACCACCAGCCACCACCACCACCTACCTACCACCACCACCACCACGACACCACCACCACCCCACCACCACCACAACCACCACCTCCACCACCCACCACCATACCCCACCACCACCACCACCACCACCACCCACCACACCACCACCACCACCACCACCACCAACCACCACCACCACCACCACCACCACCACCACCAGCCACCACCACCACCACCACCACCACCACCACACCCCACCACACCACCAACCACCACCACCACCACCACACCCCACCACCACCACCACCACCACCACCACCACTCACCACCACCACCACCACCACCACCACCACCACCACCACCACCACCACCACCACCACCACCACCACCACCACCACCACCACCACCACCACCACCACCACCACCACCACCACCACCACCACCACCACCACCACCACCACCACCACCACCACCACCACCTCCTCACTCTACCAAGAAAGGGGCGAGGAAGAAGAGGGTAGAGGTGGGAGGAGGAGTCGACGCGGTGGTGGTGTATACTCTTGGGGCCAGGAGGTGTGCCTCCGCAGAAGGCCCCCCCACCCTCTGGCCCCACCCCTCTTACTCTGCTGGGCGACTCGGGCCGCAGGAGGTCGCTTCTAGGCGACCTCGGCGACCCCAGAAGGCCGTCGACGGGGCTCGGCGCTGCTGCAGGAAGACACCCCAGAGGCCTCCCAAGGGCCACGAAAAAGCATTCCCAAACCTCTCCATCTTCTTGTTTATTTCTCCTCTCGTCTTCTTCTTCTTCTTCTTCTTCCTCTTCTTCTTCCTTCTCCGACAATGACGGCGGCGACGACAACTGGCTCTGACGGTGCAGGCGCGCAAGCTGGGCGAGGCGGAGTTGCGCGGCGCCATCTCGGCCGTGCAGGCCACCGCGCAGCGGGCGCGGCTGAGCTGGGTCGTCGTCGCCGTCGCCGCCGCCGCCGCCGCAGTCGTTGCCGACGTCGCCGCCGGCGCCGCCGCTGCCGCCGTTGCCGCGGCCGCCATGGTCGCCGTCGCTGTCACCGTCACCGTCGTAGTCGTCATGATCGTGATCGTGGTCGTCGTCGCGGTTGGCGTCGCGGTCGTCGTCGTCGTCGTCGTCGTCGTCGTCGTCGTCGTCGTCGTCGTCGTCGTCGTCGTCGTCGTCTTCGTCGTCGTTGTCGTCGTCGTCGTCGTCGTCGTCGTCGTCGTCGTCGCCGTCGCTGTCGTCGTCGTCGGCGTTGTTGCGGCCGCCGCCGCCGTCGTGATGATGGTGGTGGTGCTGGCCTCGTCGTGGTCGTAATTATCGGCGCCGTTTCTGTCGTCGCCACCTCCGTCGCCGTCGTCGCCACTGCCGTCGTTGCCGAGCCGCCGTCGCCGTCGTCAATCTTGTCATCGTGGTCGTCGAGGTCATCGTCGTCGCTGCCGTCGTCGTCGCCGCCGCCATCGCTGTCGCTCTTGTCGTCGTTGTCGTCGTCGTCGTTGTCGTCGTCGTTGTCGTTGTCGTGGTCGCCATGGTTGTCGTCGGCTTCGTGGTGTTCCTCATCCTATTCCTTCTCCCTCATCCGCTTCCCCGTCCTGCCTCCCCCTCCTCCCTCCCTCCCTCTCTCCCTCCCTACCTGCCTCCCTCCCCCCTACCTTTTCTGGCCTTCCTCCCTTTCCTTTCCCTCGCTCCCTCCTCCCCCTTCCTCTGTCCTCCCTCCTCCCCCTGGTCCTCTCCTCCCTCCTCCCGGCCCCTTCCTCCTCCCTCCCCGCTCCCCCCTCCCTCCCTTACCTCGCTCCCTCTTGTCTTCCCTCTTCTCTTTCCTCCCTCCTCGTCATCCTCAGGTGGTCCTCCTCCTCCTCCTCCTCCTCCTCCTCCTCCTCCTCCTCCTCCTCCTCCTCCTCCTCCCCCTCCCTCCTCCTCCTCCTCCTCCCCCTCCTCCCTCCTCCTCCCCTCCTCCTCCTCCTCCTCCTCCTCCTCCTCCTCCTCCTCCCCTCCTCCTCCTCCTCCTCCTCCTCCTCCTCCTCCTCCTCCCTCCTCCTCCCCCTCCTCCTCCTCACCTCCTCCTCCTCCGCCTCCTCCTCCTCCTCCTCCTCTCCTCCTCCTCCTCCTCCTCCTCCTCCTCCTCCTCCTCCAACCGCGACCCCGGCACCCATCCCTTTTTAGGATGGATGGCCACCGGGGTCAGGCGTGTGAGGGCGCCGTCCAACCTTGAAACAAACTGTACACCCCCACGGCCTGCGGGCAACGGCCCCTGACCCAGACCGGGGGGGGAATGGAAGCACGCCTGTGCGCGCGGCCCAGACGGGGGAAGGAAGGGGCGGGAACGGGGGACGGGGGACGGAGGGCGGACGGAGGGCGGAGGTCGTGTCGTCGTGGCGTAGGTGTGGTTGCCGTTGTCTCCGCCTCCCCCTCCTCCTCTTCCTCCTCCTCCTCCTCCTCTTCCTCCTCCTCCTGTCTCCGGGCGCCTCGGCGCCTTCTGCTGAAGGTGGGCCCTCGTCGTCGTCGTTCTCTTCCTCCTCCTCAAGCTGGCCCCCGGGTGCCTCGGCCCTGTCCCGGCAGCCTCGGCTGGTGGCGCTGGTGCGGCTGCCGCCGCCGCCTCCTCCTCCTCCTCCTTCTCCTCCTACTCCTCCTCTTCTGCCTCACCTCCTCCTCGCCAGAGGCTTCCTCACCCTGCCTTTGCGCCCTCAGCCTCCTCTGCCTCCTCCTCCTCCTCCTCCTCCTTCAGCTCCTCCTCCTCTTCCTCCTCCGCCTCCTCCTACTGGCCCACGTCAGCGCCTCCCTGGCGGGTCAGCGGGCCGATGCGCGGCCAGGACCTGCTCGGCCACCCCGGTCTGCAGGGTGGCCGAGAGTTCCTGCCAGAAGGCAGCAGCGTCCGCGGCGGCGCCTGCTTCGCCTTCCGCGCGGTCAAGCCGGTCGAGGACCAGCTGCCGGGCCGCCTGGCCCACCCGGCCGCCGGTTTCGACCGCGAAAGGCGTGAGGAGCGGCGTCGTAGGACCTGGCGGGTAGCGCAGGTGCTTTCCACGCGCCGCGTCCTCGGCCGCAAGGCCACCGTGGGCCGCCCTAGCCCGCTCCTCGCGCGGCTGCGTGGTGTCGGGGCTCGTGACCACCACGTCCACGACGTGCCACGCGCCCTTTTCGGCCCACTTGACGTCTAACACCGCCACCTCCACCCCGTCCAGTCCAGTCGCCGGGTCGCGGCGCCGCCGCGTCCACTGTGGCACCGTCTGTTCAGTCCGAACCAAGCCAGGGACCCTCTTGGCCAGCCAGCGGGCGAGCAGGTCGCGGATCCGATCGTGCCGCCGTGTCCGGGCGGGCCCCGTCTCGCACGCGATGGCGTGGTGCTGATCAAGTTCATGCAACGCTCCGCAAGCGACCCCCTCGCGGGAAGTGTTCTGACAGTGCGTCTGCGATGCATGACCCTTCAGCAGCCTCGGCCCAGTCATCTGGAGGCGCCTCCGTAAGGACAGCCGGTACAAGTCGGCGGCCATCCGGTGTTCTGGCGCCGTGGGCAGCAGCGTGAAAGCCCCAGCGCCCGGGCCGCCGCAGGACTGAATGCGACCGAGCGTGCGGTCGTCCAGGCCGTCCTTCGCCCTTGCGTCGAGAACGTCCATAATCGGCCGCATCAGGTCCTTCTGCCTGCTACTCTCCCCCAGCGCCAGCGAGACCTGCAGGCGGTGCGCCGCGTTGCCCACCTTGGCGTTGTACGCTGCCACTGCGTTGGCGAAGTCTTGCGTGCCTGTGGCCTGCCTCGCGAGGAGTGCCTCTGCGCTGCCCATGCCTAGGGCGGCTGCGACCCTTGGGGCCGCGGCGCACCACGCGGCCACGTGCGCGGCCTCTCGCCGGGGTTCGGCCGCGCCCGCAGCCAGGCCGCCGTCGCGCAGCGGCAGGCACGCCTGAACCCACTCCCTGTCCGTTTGGGCTTCGTCAAGCAGGCCGTCCCAGAGGTCCCGGAGGACGCGGTCGAAGGCTTGCACAGCCTGCTGGTCCACGAGCTGCGCGCGCAGGAGGTGATTCGGTAGGCCCTGTGCTGCCCAGCGGAGCATAGCGCCAGCCTCTTGAAGCCCGAGCCCGGCGGCCACAGCTTGGTGGAGGGTCTGGCCAAAAGCTCGTAAGGCCTCAGTAACCTTGCCCATAGCCCGGGCGCCGCCTCCTGAGCCTGCCGCCAGCTCCTCCCAGTCGTCGTCCTGGCGGTGCGTCAGGTTGCAGCCTAGCACGCGGAGCTCGTCCACCACGTAGGTTTGCAGCGCCGGGGGGCATTGGGCGCTGCCCGGGAGGAGCCACACCTTCGTCTTGGTCGCGTTCAGACAGAGCCCCCAGGCATTCAGCCGCCCAGAGAGGTCGTGGATGAACTGCTCGGCTTCGGCAGCGGGCACCACAGCGACGACGTCGTCGAGGTACGCCGTGACCAGGCAGCGCGGAGAGCCGGCGAAGTGCTGCAGCGTTGTCTGGTGGAGGGCCGCCGCGTAGGCAGCGGGGCTCAGGGGGCAGCCCTGCGGGACCCCGGCCCCTGTGCTCAGCTCGTGCAGGTCGCCCTCGCCGTCGCGCCAGAGCCCCACCGCGGGCTTCGCGTAGAGCCGGGCGAGCAGGCTGCCGTACTCGGGGAGGGCCGCCCCCAACGCGGCGAGGACGGCCTGGCGGGAGACTGTGCCGAAGGCGTTACTGACATCGACGGCGACCAGTAGACTCCCCGGTCGGTCATGGACCGCGCTTTGCAGGGCCCGGAACTGGACGTCCGCGCCCCCTGGCACTCCGAGCCCGTACTGGAGCGGACCAGCAGCCGCCTGCGTGGCATCCGCGGTATAGGCGACGAAACCCGTGAGGACAGTGCGGCGGAAAGGCGCCAAGACAGTGAGAGGCCGCACCCCGCCGGCGGGCTTGTGGAGCGCTGTGATTGTCCCCGTGTTCAACCAGTCGTCCACAATGTGCGGCGTAGTGCCTTCCACCCACGCGAGGGCGGCGTCGGACAGGGCTGCGGCGGCGTCGGCGTCGGCGGCAACCACACGCCAGTACTCGTTGCGACTACCATCCGGCCCCGGCGCGCGGCCAGAGCGGGCCCTCCTGAAGGCCCCGAGGATGGCGTCTCCGAGCTCGTTTCTTGTGTCATGTGGGAGAAGAGCTGTGGCGGCGTGCTGCTGCTCCGGGCGCCAAGTGTTCTGTTCCGGGAAGAGGGCTCGGAGCTGGTCGCGCGTGCCGTTCCCCGTGGCCACGCGGCCGGTCTGGCGCAGGGCGGCGACAGCACCCGCCACCTGCCCATCGTCCTCCTCCTCCTCCTCCCCCCTCCCCCTCCTCCTCCCCCCCCTTCCGCCTCCTCCTCTCTCCCTCCTCCTCCTCCCTCCTCCTCCTCCTCCTCCTCCTCCTCCTCCTCCTCCTCCTCTCCCCTCCTCCTTCCCCTCCCCCCCCCTCCCTCCTCCTTCCTCCTCCTCCTCTCCTCCTCCTCCTCCTCCTCCTCCTCCCTCCTCCCTCCTCCTCCTCCTCCTCCTCCTCCTCCTCCTCCTCCTCCCCCATTTTCTCTTCCCTTCCCCCGATCTGCGGCGTTCGGCCCTGTCCCGATCGAGGACTTGCCCTTCCAGAGCTTGCGAGATGCCGAGGATTTCGCGGTCAGCATGCTGTGCCTGGTGGCGTTGCCGCCATTCGATCTTTACATAGATTGTATGGGAACGGTTTCGACCCTGTGGGCTGAGCCTGGGGCTGGCACGGGCCCAGGGAACCGGCTGGCCCACGTTTGGTCCCCTTTTTGGTCGAGTTCTGATCCTGGGGGCTTCTCGGCCCACAAAACCCAGCCCCATTGCAGCATGCAAGGTGTTCTGAATGATCGCGCGACCCTCTGGGATAAGAAGGGTAACGATGCGGCAGATTAGTTTGCCAACCTGGGAGCTTCCCATCATAGAGTGACCGTGGAAGACCGCCACCTTTGGTGGGGCCTGCGGGAACTAGCCAGGGAGGCGGAGGCGGGGCGGTGCAGTGGGGAGCTTCACGCTTTGGTGGGGGATGGTTTGGCGACTCGTGATCACTCGGTCCTGATGGAGTCGTGCGAGAGCAAGCGGGAGGCGACAGAAGCCTTCGAGCCAGCGGTGGAGGACCCACCGCCTGTTTCTCCACCTCCCCCTGCCGACGAGGCGCTTGCTATGCAGCTCCCAGCCGAGGGCTCGGATCAGTTTCGTGATGTTGGTTGCAGCTTCGATGGCGGCCCGCTGCTTTTGCCCTAGTCACGGCTCGGTCTGGTCACGAGGACGGCTTGTCTCTGTGCTTTTGTTGTGCCTGCGGTGCCTTCTTCTCAGGGTGCAGGCCCACTCGGGCCCCTCTGCGGCCGTGCCTCGGCACGCACGCGCCCCCGGGCCCGAGTGGGCAGCTACGCCTGGTCAAAGGCGGGCGCGGGCCTTCTTGCAGGGAAGGCCTGAAGGACCTGCGCCTCGATCCGCCCACGGGGGTGCCCGAGGACATACGTGTGCGAATGGCCTCCGGTTTCGGGCTCCCAGGGCCCCCCCCCCCCGCCAGCACGGCGGCTCAGGAGGGGGGGGGCGGAGCCGGGCTTCGGAGTGTTGGCTCTCTCGAGAGCCTGGGGTCCCGACGAGCCGCTGTGCCGAGCGCGTTCGGTCTGAAGGAGGAGGGGCTCCCAGACGTGTCCGCCCTGGGCGCGGACATCCTCGAGCGTGAGGCAGACGCCAAGGGTTCCGAGGAGGCCTCTGACCTTGAGGCCTCCGATTCTGGGCCTGACCAGGTCCCTTGGACTGGTGTTTAGCCGCTGCCTCATCTCATCTCATCTCATCTCATCTCATCTCATCTCATCTCATCTCATCTCATCTCATCTCATCTCATCTCATCTCATCTCATCTCATCTCATCTCATCTCATCTTCCCTTCCTCCGCCCTTCCTCCTCCTCCTGCTCCTCCTCCTCTTTCTCCTCCTCCTCAGTCCTCCTCACCTCATTCCTCGTCCTCGTCCTCGTTCTCCTCTTCCACCTCCTCCTCCTTCTCCTTCTTCCTCCTTCCTCCTCCTCCGCTCTACCTCCTAGTCCTCTGGCCGCGGAGGCGCCCTCCAGCGACCCGTGCATCTCTAGCTCCATGGCCGAGGCGCCCTCCGGCACCAGAGGCGGCGACGGCGGCAGCGGCGGCGCGGCAGCGGCGACGGTAGGGCAGATTGGCCTGGCGGGGGCGGGGGCGGGGTCGGGATGGTGGCGGTGATGGCGACGCAGATGGGCATGAACATCTTAACGTGGTGGTGACGGTGAGGATGATGATGATGAGGAGGAAGAGGATGCTGCTGCTGCTGCTTATGACGCTCGTTGTGACGATGCTGCTGCTGCTGGTGATGGAGTTGATGACTGTGATAAGGAGGATGGTGAGGATGCGAAGGAGGATGATGCTGATGCTGCTACTGCTACTGCCGATGATGATGCTGATGATGAGGATGATGGTGGTGATGATGATGCTGATGATGCTGTTGATGATTCTGATGATTTTGATGATGATGATGCTGATGATGCTGATGCTGATGCTGATGCTGCTGCTGCTGCTGATGATGATGATGATGATGGTAGGGATGACAATGATGATGATGGTTATGATGATGCTGATGCTGATGCTGCTGCTGATGATGATAATGCTGGCGACGAGAATGTTCATGTAGAAGCAGCATGACAGTCACCCAAGGGGGGGGGTATCAGAAAGATCGCCCCAAAGAAGGTAGCGTGTGTCGAGAACCTTGGTATATATGGTGATGCACGCGAGCTGTGAAGAGCAACTCAAATTGTTGACGCTTCGCGTATCCCCACCAGCCCATCCAGAAACGATGCTCAGGGGAGTTGAGGTGATCAGGGAAGTCGGGGAGCATGCAGAATAACAAAGGGCGGGGGAAGCTGTCACAGACCCCGAGAGGGGGAGGATGGAAGAGGAGTCGTCGTCGTCGTCGTCGTCGAGGAGGAGGAGGAGGAGGAGAGGAGGAGGAGGAGGAGGAGGAGGAGGACGGAGAAGGAGGAAGAATCGGAGGAGGAGGAGGAGGAGGGGAAGGAGCTTCTTGGGGGTCTTTTGAGGGCCTCTTGGAGGGCTTTTTGGGCGCCTTGGGGCATCTTGGGCGCCTCTTGGGACCCTCTTGAGGCGCTCTGGGGAGCCTTCGGGGCGCTTTTGGGGCCATCTTGGAGGGAGTCGATCAAACAAGAGGGGGGGTTTAATTAGCGTCCCCCCTCGGAAGCCCCTAAAATCGCCTCTTGGACCCCTCTTGGAACGCTCTTGGAGTGCTCTTGGGCGCTCTTGGGGCCGTCTTGGGGCTCTTTTGGGGCTCTCTTGGGGCCCTCTTGGGCCATCTTGGAGCCATCTCCAGGCCTCGGATGGCCATCGGAAGCGAAAAGGCGAGAAAGCAAAAATCATTGATTTTCCTTAGGTTTTGGGACGATTTTGGCCTCTTCGGGGCCTCCTTGGGGAGCTGTTTGGCCACTTGGAGTTATCTTGGGGCCGTCTTTGGGCTTCTTGGAACCATCTTAGGAGCCATCGTGAGCGATCTTGCGCTATCTTGAGCCATCTTGGAGCTCATCTTGGGTTCTCTGAGGCGCTCTTGGAGCCGTCTTGGGCCATCTTGGACGCTCTAACTACCCGCGGCCCCCCCCGTCCAGGTCCAGGGGAGGGGGTAGGGGGAGGGGTAAACCCCTCCCCAAGGGGGAAGAGGGAGGGGTGGAAGAGGATCTGCTCTAGACCACCTACGCCCAGAGGGCTGGTGGGATTCAGCTGATCGTAGCAGTTGATTTTGATGAGATTGCTGACAATGGCGATGCTGATGATGAGGATGATTACGATGATGATGGTGATGATGATGATGCTGCTGCTGCTGATGATGATGATGGTTATGATGATGATGATGATGATGATGATGATGATGATGATGATGACGCGGAGGAGGAGGAGAAGGAGGAGGATGGTGATGATCATGATGATGACGATGATTGTGATGGCGACGGTGATAGTGATGATGGTGATGGTAGTGGTGGTGGTGGTCATGATGATGATGATGGGATATTTTACATAGTGAAGCATGTGTTGCAGCGCAGAAGGGCCGTACTTGTGTCGGCTCAAGCTCTCAATCACCAGATGCAACACATCTGGTGGGAAGGTCTGAAGGATTCCATTGTGGTAGGCATCCACTACTACACTGCCTCGCTGGCAGCGGTCTGCCCCGTCTGCCCCGAGGCCCACTTCCCCAGCCTCCCTGCCTGCCCGCCATGAGCTGTGGGGACTGCCGTTGCCCCGAGGGGTCGTCTATCCCCCACGTGGCCGCCACCGGGGCCCTCATCGCCGTGGGCTTCCTGACCTTCGGCTTGGCGGTGGGCAGTATCATCGGGTTCCTCGCAGGCCGGCTTCTGCCGGCTCTGGCTTGCCCGCGGCGCTCTGCAGGCGCGGGCGCGCAGGGGCCGGCGCCACCGGCTCGCGAGCCGACGGGCGTGGCGGCGGCGCTGCCGGACGTGCCGCACCTGCCGACCTCCGTGCTGGGGGAGGACTTCGCTGCTGAGGCGCGGGCCCAGGCCGCCGCCGTGCGCGAGAGGCGCGCGGCCGTGGCCCTTCGCGGCTAAGCGTGGCGGCGACTGGCGCCGGCCCCCTCCTGGTCCCTCCTGGGGCGGCCGCCGCCCCCCCAGGGCCTGGCGTGGCGGGGCCTGCTGCACAGCCGGAGCTGGCCCATGCGCTCACGGCGGCTGGCGTCTCCGAGGGCGACTTCATCGCGGTGAAGTACAACGTCGCGGGTGCTGCTCTGTGGCACGAGAGGTGCGTCCTGCTGATCTCCAGCCAACCACCGCACTCGTTCACGGGGTTCACCCCCGACGGCGACTGCTACGAAGAGGACCTGATGCCCGGGGGGACATCTCGGCCTGGACCCCGCTCGAGGGTCGTGCTGCGGGCGGTGGTCTGCCGGCTCATCTGGCGGGACAACGAGTACACGGATTTCGTGCTCTTCCTCTCCTGCACTCCTTCGTGGCTGCACGGGCGGCGGCCGCTGCCCGTCTGAATGTTCTGCCTGCTGTCCACTTCGCTGTGAATGTCGGCCGTGCCGCGGCCGGAGGCCCGGCTGCGGCGCCCGCCGCGCTGGCCCCAGCAGGTCCCGCGGCAGCAGGGCCACCAGGTGGCTTGGCGCCGGGCGCTGCCCCCGGAGTGCCTGGGGGGGCGTTGGTGCCTCCCGCCCCGGCCCCGGGTGGCGGCGGCCCAGTTCCAGGCGGCCTGGCGGGTCTTGCGGCCGCGCTGGCCCCAGCGGGGCCTGGCCTGGCGCCCCCCGGCGCGCTGGCACCCGGGGCCGTGGCGGCCCCGGGGGCGGTGGCCCCTGTGGGGCCCGCGGCTGGGGGTGGGGACCCTGGGGCCCCTGGCGCTCTAGCGGCGGGAGCTCCGCCGGTGCCCTCACCGGCGGCCCCGCTGCTAGACGCCAGGGTCCTGCCGATCATTCGGGATCAGCTGGGGCAGCGGCATTGTGTCTTCAGAGAGGCGGTGCTTCAGATGCGAGAGGACCCATGGCCCGACTGGCCTCTCTCGGGCCCTCGCACCGCTCTCTGGTGCTGCCGTTTTATTCCAGAGAACAGCATGACTCCTTTGGGACACCACGTCCGCTGGCGTCAGGAAGCTGGTCTCACCGACAAAAACCTCGGGGTTGAGGAACATGAAAAATGCTGTAGGTCCCTGGAGCTCGCTGCCGTGTATGACCAAGTCAATGTGCCCAATCACGCGAGCCTCGAGATAGCGTGCAGAGACCTCCAGATTCAGGAGGAACGGTATATAGAGAGAGTCGCCAACCCCGATCACGCCGGCATCGATCGCCACCTTTTCATTGGGACTGGCAAGGTTCGTGGGAACCTTTGCATCTGCCCTGACCGCCAGAGTTGGGTCACAGCCGAGCTGGCCCGCGAATATGAAATTGCCAAGGAACGTCGCAAAGCCCGTGAAGAAAGGGCCCTGGCTAGCGGGACCTCCAGTGCTGAGGCGAGTGGCAAGCCAGGGCCCAAGAAGAAATGAGAGCTGTGGGGGCAGAGAGCTTCAGGCCCCTCTCCTCCTCCCGCGCACAGGGCCCGTCTTCGCCATCCCGCGGACCGTGTAGTCCCTCGTCCAGGCGGGTGCAGCGAGACCTTTTTCCTCTGCTTCTCCCCCAGACCCAGCAAAGTGTCGTCGGTGTGGCCAGGCCTAGCCGGAGGGTGTGGAGGCGCCGTCGGTGTCTGGAGCATGCTGATGCCTGGGCCGCGGATGGAGTCGCGGTTTTGAAAGATCTCTATGGTGCTCGTGCCCAGCCCACCTCCCCGAATGCGGGTCAGGAGCGGGTGCTGCGCCACATGCAAGAGTCTTACCGGGGCCTTGATCGTCCCCCAGGGGACCCCGATTTTGCACAGGGAGCCCTCAGCGAGCTCCTGTCCGGGACCACGATTTATGCCTCTGATTCGGGTCCCGTGGTGTCTTATTCTTTTGAGCGCGTTTCCTGGCCCTCGCGGGACTGTAGACCGGTTCCTGTCCTGGATCTGTTGTCCTCGGCCGACGCGTCTGTGTTTAAGGAATGGCGAGGGGACCTGCTTAGGCCCCCGGCTGAGGCGGAGGCCCTGCGCCGCGAGGCATGCCCGCGTGAGGCTTGCATCGATCCTCTCCTCTCCTCCAACCCTCTCGAGTGCGGAAAGTTTTTAAGGGAAGCCCACAGTCGGGGCATGCTGCATTTTCGACGTGCCCTGGGCCGAAAAGGGGCCATGGGAGTGTTTTTCGTCGGCAAAAAAGGGGGCCGACAAAGATTGATCTTCGACGCGCGAGTGGTCAATTGTTCCTTTAGGTCCCCTCCCAGTGCCCGTCTGCCAACTCCCAGTGCCTTTGCAAGCTTAGAAGTGCCTGGAGGTAAGTGCCACATTGCTTCTGGGGACCTCGAGACCGCTTTCTATCACATGGAGGTCCCGGCCGATATGTCTGATCTGTTCTCGCTGCCCGTGGTCGACGCAGGGGTCCTCGAGTCGCTCGGAGTGCCGGACGTCCCGGGTGGCCCTGGGGATGCCATGCTGCCGTGTCTGAGGGTCATGCCCATGGGGTTCAACTGGGCCATGCACGTCTGCCAGGCCTGTCTCCGTAATGTCGTGCGTGACGCGGGGTTCGTGGATTCCGATCTGGTTGAGGACGGATGGCCTGGCCTGTGTCTCAGGTGCCCCTCGTCAATAGGTGCCGCCGCATACGTGGACAATTTCTTTGCCCTCGGCAAGTCTGCGAGGTGCGTGAACGATCGCCTTCAGTATATCTACGAGCTCCAGCCGGCTTCCGAGGACGCCGAGTTTCTGGGACTGACCCTTCGACGTGGGCGTGAGCTGTCGGTGCGCCACAAAAACATCTGGCGCCTGCGTTATGCGTTGGAGGAGATGCTGAGGAGGGGCCGCTGCAGTGGGGCCCTCATGCGGGTTCTGGTAGGTCATATCACTTGGACTACCCTCATACGCCGCGAGGGGCTCAGCATCCTGCAGTCCGTGTATGCCTTCGTTGAGTTTGCGGGATCTACTCCGTCCACCCTGTGGCAGTCGGTGCGTCGAGAGCTTTGGCAGGTTCGGAGCCTTCTCCCGCTGCTTCGTCTCGACGTGTCGGCCGAGTGGCATCATCGAGTTTGCTGTAGTGACGCGAGTGATTTCGGTCTCGGGGTGGTTCATCGACATCTGGGGCCAGATCGCGTCGCCGCTATCGGTCGCACCTGTGAGCGTTGGCGGTGTCGTTTCGAAGGGGCTGAGCGAGCCCGGGAACGTGCCCTCCATCAGGATCATGAAGAGCATGCCCCTTCGGGCAAGGTCACGGCGGTCTTCTCGGGTAACCTGGAGCCCAGCTACCTGGAGGTCTCGGAGGCCGAGTTCGACGAGGTCCCGGCGGGGCTTCTTCATCCTGGGAGCTGGGGGAACGTCGTGGCGGTCAAGGTGCCACCGGGGTCCAACATTCTGGAGCTGGAGGGCGAGGCCCTGCTGCTGGCCCTGAGGCATCTGTTCAGGGACTCGTCGGCGGTCGGCAAGCGTATCCTTGTGTTCGTCGACAACCTCCCCTTGGCCCTTGGGGCCACCAAGGGCAGGGCCCGCTCAGTCCATCTTCGGGTGCCTCTGCGGAAGCTGGCTGCTTTGGGCCTCGCCGCTGGGAGCCGCATCCACGTTCGCTGGATCCCGTTCGAGCTCAACCCCTCGGACCCCCTCTCTCGGGGCCGTCTGGGCTTGTTCTCAGGGGGGCGGGCTCCGCGCGCCCAGGGCCCCGCGGCAACGCCTCTGCCGCCGGCCGCGGATGGCGCCCAAGCGGCGGCCCGCGGATGGCGCCCAAGCGGCGGCCCGCCGCAGCCCCGCGGCGGCCGAGGACCGCTGCCGGAGCCCTGGCCCAGCAGCGGCCTCGCTGGTGGCGGACAGCCGCCTTGTCCTCGGCCTGTCCGCCCTGAAGCGCGTCGCGGTCCTGCCAGTGACCGAGGCGCCGTTCCGCAGGCTGGCTCTCCGGTTCCGCTCGAACTGCACCGGCGCGGAGAGGGGCCTGGCCACCTGGGCCCAGCTAGACAGCAACCTCGGCGACTTCAGGAACGCGCTGCTGGAGTCGGGCAAAGCGTCGGACACCGGCCCACAGCCCCTGGAGGCGAGGGCGTACTTCATCCCGGAGGTGCAGGGCGCTGCCTTGAGCTTGCCGCCTCGGAGCTGCCACCGCGCCGTGGCGTGGAAGCGGCGGGCCCCTCCTCGGACCCGCTGCCCGCTACCCAAGGCGGCGGCCTTGGCGATCGGGGGCCACCGGGCCTGCGCCGTGCCTCCCAGCTCGGCTCTGGGGGTGGCCCCGGCGTGCAGTCGCTACCTCTGGCCGTGCGAGTGTTTCCGCCTGAAGGGCCGGGACCTGGTCCGCCCCCCGCCAGCCGCGGGGCCGCAGTGCTCAAGGCCCGCGGAGACGCAGAGGCGGGGCCCGTGGCAGGCCCCCAGCTCCAAGAAGCGGTTCGTGAAGGAGACGAGGCTGCTGGCGAAGATGGGCCAGGTGCGCGTCGATGTATTCAAGCTGGGGAGGCGGGTGGAGTCGCTCTTCGCTGGCGCCCTGCTGGGCGGGCTGCTGACCCAGCCCCTGGCCGGCGCCGTGCCTGCCCGCCTCCAGGCGTGTCTGCGCGAGGCGCCGACCGAGCGGCAGGCAGCGCTGCGCGGTCGCGTGGCCCGGCGTCGCTCGGCTCGCCCCGCGTCGTAGAGCAGCGTCTCACCCAGAAGTTCGAGCGCGCTCTCAGAGGCGCTCGGCGGCGCAGGCGCTGCCTGTTTTTCGAACTCTCTGCTGGGCGCGGCCGCATCGGCCAACAGTTGCGCCGTGCTGGATTCGCCTGTCTTTCGCTTGATATTCTCAACGGGCCTGCAGAGAACCATCTGTCCCTCACCTTCCAGCGGAGAATCTCGGGCTGGGTGAAGTCCCATGCTGTCATCGGGGTGTGGCTTGGCACCCCTTGCACGTCCTGGACTCGGGCCCTTCGCAAGCCTCTCAGGTCCCCCGAGCGTCCCATGGGTATAGATGGCCTCTCCTCGGCCGAAGCTTCCCGACTGAAAGTCGGGAACGCTTCCTTCCATTTCACGTGCAGGGTGATTGGGCTGTGCGCATCTCTCGGGATTCCAGTCTTTTTGGAGAACCCTTTAACTTCTCTCATGTGGCAGGCTCCAAGGCTCGTTGCCCTTTCCCGCCTCCCCTCGTTCTCCTCCTCCATCTGTCATATGTGTCAATCTGGCACTCCTTGGAAGAAGCCAACCCGTATTTGTGCGTGGCATGGTGGGTCAGGATATCACATCTGTCACAAATGTCGCCCGTGCGGGCGGGTGTGCTCCAGGTCTCAGCGCCCCCACCTCGTGCTTGGCGGCAGAGCCCCCGGCGGTGTCCATTACACCGCGTTGGCCGCCTCCTATCCGCCCGCCCTTGCGCGGGCAGCGGCTGCACAGATGATCGAGAGCGCCCATGTCGTCCAATCCAGACGTCTGGCTCACCTGTGGGGTGTCTCTTGAGCTGCTCGTTTATTCTGTGTTTTTGGTTGGAGGTCGTGCGTCATTTCTAACTGCGGCCTTCGGTCATTTCCGCCTTTCGGGAGCGGGTGCTCAGTCGAAGCCTCGTGCAGCCGGCGTCCACGTGGTGCTGACACGTTTGCCTCCTTCGGTCTTCTCAAAAATGCATCATTTGGCCCTGGGGAGCAGCCCAACATGCTGGGATATTCTACATAGTGAAGCATGTGTTGCAGCGCAGAACGGCCGTATTTGTGTCGGTTCAAACTCTCCCGCCCTCCCTCCCTCTTTCCCTCTCCTCTCTTTGATTGAATTTTTGTTCCACCCGACATGCCTCGGGTGCTCAGTCGAAGCCTCGTGCAGCCGGCGTCCACGTGGTGCTGACACGTCTGCCTCCTTCGGTCTTCTCACACATGCATCATCTGGCCCTGGGGAGCAGCCCAACATGCTGATAATGCTGCTGTTGATGATGATGACGATGACGAGGACGATCGATGCTGTCCATGCCCATGTTGATACTGCTGGTGATGCTGACGATGATGATGCTGATGATACGTGATGATGCTGATGATGATGATGATGATGATTAGGAGCAGGACGTGGATGATGAGGATGAGGATGAGGATGCCGATGAGGATGAGGATGCTGATGGTGATAATGATTGTGATGATGATGATGACGATGATGATGATGAGGATGAGGATGAGGATGAGGATGCTGATGATGATGACGATGATGACGCGGAGGAGAAGGAGGAGGATGGTGATGATCATGATGATGACGATGATTGTGATGGCGACGGTGATAGTGATGATGGTGATGGTAGTGGTGGTGGTGGTCATGATGATGATGATAATGCTGCTGTTGATGATGATGACGATGACGAGGGCGATCGATGCTGTCCATGCCCATGTTGATACTGCTGGTGATGCTGACGATGATGATGTTGATGATACGTGATGATGATGCTGATGATGATGATGATTAGGAGCAGGACGTGGATGATGAGGATGAGGATGAGGATGCCGATGAGGATGAGGATGCTGATGGTGATAATGATTGTGATGCTGATGATGATGCTGCTGATGATGATGATGAGGATGAGGATGAGGATGATGATGATTATGATGAATATGATTATGATGATGATGATGATGATGATGATGATGATGCTGATGACGATGATGACGATGATGACTGTGATGATGATGGTGGTGGGGCGGCCTTTTCCGCCTGACGCTGCGGTAGCAAGTGCCGAAAACTGAACCGCTTGCCGCTCCGCCTGAACAAACTTTCGGTGCACGTCTGGTTGTCAAGCCCTCTTGCCTTGGAGGTTCCTGAACTGGCTGCTTTGAACTGATCGCCTGCCGCTGTTGCTGCCGCCGCTGTTGCTCTAGGCCTCCTAAAGGTGGTCGGTGTAGATGGGGTCGGAAGATCGCGTTGCATCGACGATGCATCGGCGATGCGTCTCGATGTGGAGCCCAATTTTCTCCACGCCAGCTTCGCCGATGCACCGCCAACGTCGCCGATGCATCGGCGATGCGGCGCGAGCCTCCGATCCCATCTGCTCGGAGCCCGTTAGGGAGGCCTCTACTGTTGCCGCTGCCGTCGCTGCTGGTGCTGCTGGTGGTGCCGCCGCTGCTGCCGCCGCCGCTGCCGCCGCCGCCGCCGCTGCTGCTGCTGCTGCTGCTGCTGCTGCCGATGGTCCTCGAGGCGCCTGGGGCCGTCATGGCCTCGCCCCCCCCCCCCCCCCGCGAGCGGCAGGAGCTTCAGGCCTTCGGGCGGCGCATGGACGCCAGCGAGGCCAGGCTGCGTCAGCTCGCCGAGGAGCTCGGAGGGGGGGGATGGGAGCGAGGGGCCCAGACCCCCTCGCGCTGTGGGACAAAAGTCGCGACGGGAGGCTCGTCGCTGTCTTCGGGCTCCGGGGGCCCCTCCCGGGCCTCGGGGCCGCCCAACAGAAGGACTCCGGAGGAAGAACCCGTGGTCGGGAAGGGGTGCAGACTTCTGGGGGCCACGCCGCGAAGGAGATCACGGCGCCGGGGGCAGCGAGAGGGGGTGGGCGCCGTGCGCACCGCTGGGGTGCCAGTAATTCGCCGCGCAGGGGCGGCCGCCCCAGGGCGCGCGCAGCGCTCTGTGGTGGGCCGGCACAGGCTGGCGCAGCGTGGCGGGCACCAGCGCGTGCGCGCGCCGGGCTCCTGGCCGCCGCCAGCCCTCGCCGAGCAGGGGCGCGGCGTCCCGAGCTGCCTGTGGTGGGTGATCGTTTTCGTGTTCTCTGTCTTGCCGAGCGGCGCGGGCCCTTGTGCCCCTTCCCCCCCTCCCCCCCCCCGAGGAGTGGGTCTTGGCTGCTTGCGGCGCCTGTCTCGGGCCCAGTGCCGAAGCCCCGGGCAGGAAAATGCTCACGTGTGGTCCCACCAGGGGATGTTCTGAGGACCTTCTGTGGTTTGCGCGAAGTGTTCGCATATCGTTTCTGGCCCAGACCGTCCTAGGTCAGCGCGCCGGCTGTAGGTTCTAAGGACATTGGTGTCGTTCTCAGTGCATTCTTTTGTTCTGAAAGCATTTCGTGGTACACGGTCGGTCCCTGCTCACTCTCTAGGCTTCCCAGATGGGGTCCGAGTAGATGGGGTCGGAGTATCGGGCCGCATCGCCGATGCATCTGCCATGCGGCTCGATATCGAGCCAGAGTTCCCTCACGCTCATGGCGCCGATGCATTGCTGTCGTCGCCGGTGCATCGCCGATGTATCGCCGATGTGTCGCCCGTGCATCGCCGATGCATCGCCGATGTGTCGCCGATGTGTCGTCGATGTATCGTCGATGTATCGGCGATGCGGTGCGATCCTCCGACCCCATCTACTCGGGCTCATTTGTGGAGGCCTCTCATCTCAGGGCTCAGGATCCTGAGATCTGGGATGGCGGAGGCCAGAAGCCTTCCCTTGCTGGGGTTCAGTTTTTCTTCCGGCATTCGCCATTCTCTGGGTTCGAGTGGGCCCGACGAGCCCGCGACTGTCTGCCAGCGCAAACCTTTTTGCGTGTGCGGAGGGCCAGGAACGTATGCCGACGACATGTGGTTGATAGGCCGCTATGAAGACCAACTGCAAGCGTTATTGTCAGGCATCGCTTGCGCAGGAGGAGCCCGGGTGGGCATGGAGTGTCACGGGGGAGGGTTCTAACTGATGCCAGTGCGGTGCGACATCAACCTCCCCGCGCCGAGCGACCAGATCGCGGCAAACTACTCGATGGTGTCTTTCTGGTGCTTTCCGGCTCAAGGGCGGCCATGTGGAGAGTTGGGCAGGAGCCTGGGGGCAGCTTGGGGCAAGAATGTGCGCGCGCCTGGAGGCTCGCGGCCATTCGATAGCCCAGCGCGGAAAATCAATCTGAGAGGAGGGCGAAGAGGCGGAGGGGGGAGAAGGGGGAGGGGGGAGAGGAGGGCGAAGAGGCGGAGGAGGGGAGGAGGTGGGCAAAGGGGTGAAGGGGAGGACGCGTCCTCCCCTCCCCTTCCTCCCCCTCCTCTTTTTTTTTCTATCTCTCTCTCTCTCTCGCCCATCCTCCTGTCCATCGTCGTCGTCGCCGCTGTCGTCACCGCCACCGCCGCCGCCGTCGCTGTCGTCATCGTCGCCGCCGCCGCCGCCGTCGTCGCCGTCGTCGCCGTCGTCGTCGCCGTCGCCGCTGCCGCCGCCGCCGCCGTCGTCGTCGCCGTCGTCGCCGTTGTCCTTGCCGCCGCCGCCGCCGTCGTCGCCGCCGTCGTCGTCGTCGTCGTCGTCGTCGCCAACGCCGCCGTCGTCGTCGTGCCGCCGTCGTCGTCGTCGTCGCCGCTGCCGCCGCCGCCGTCGTCGCCGCTGCCGCCGCCGCCGCCGCCGCCGCCGCCGTCGTCGTCGTCGTCGTCGTCGTCGTCGTCGTCGTCGTCGTCGTCGTCGTCGTCGTCGTCGTCGTCGTCGTCGTCGTCGTCGTCGTCGTCGTCACCGCCTTCGTCGTCGTCGTTGCGGGCCGCGCGCCCGCAGGAGTCCGTGCGCGAGGCCTGCGACACGGCGGCTGGGGCCATCACCTGCTGCCAGGAGTTCGCCGCCCAGCTGGAGTCCGAAGGCTCCCAGCGCACGTCCGAGGCCGCCTCGGGCAGCCGGGGGGTGGAGGAGGAGGAGCAGGAGGAGGAGGAGGAGGAGGAGGAGGAGGAGGCGCCCGGGGGGGCAGTGAGATCGGAAGCTGGAGCACATGCATTGCCGGTGGCGGGCTGCTCTTCCATCCCAGGACTCGGAGGGCCGGGGACGACGTCGGGGTGGCATGGGTGCGCACTTGCCGATCTCCGTTTCCCGGGGGGAAACAGCGACGACTGTATACACCAGGGTCCCGTGTACACCAGGATCCGCTTTCCTATGCGAGTTTCAGTGCGGGGCTTCTCAGAAGGCTCGGAAGTCCTCCAGCCTGCTGGTAGGTTTTCCGAGCCCTGCCCGACGACGCAGACAACTGAACAGAAGGCCGGAGGGCTTCCGGGCAGCCCCGCCGCCTGCCGAGAAGGCCGCTCGCCGCCGAGGAGAGGGTCACGAGCGGCGAGCGTATCCGTATCTGCGCCCTCGCAGTCTGGATTCCGGGGTGCATTCCGCGTGGGGCATCCGCAAGACAACGCCCCGTATCCGCGGGGGCGCGGCCCAGGAGCCCAGCCCGCAAGACCGCGGATATGGTGATGTTTTTCTTTTCCGCTCGCGAGAGGGGAGGGGAGGGGGAGAGGTTCCAGTAAGAGGAGGACAGATGATGATGATACTGATGATTCTGATGATAATTCTGATGATGATGACGATGATGATGAAGATCATGATTATAATGATGATGACGATGATGATGATGATGATGATGATGATGATGATGATGATGATGATGATGATGATGATGATGATGATGATGATGATGATGATGATGAGGATGATGATGAGGATGATGATGAGGATGATGATGATGGGGAGGAGGAGGAGGAAGAAAAGGAGGAGGAAGAGGAGGATGAGGACCAGTGTAATCAACGATGTTGGAATAAACCGCTCTTCTAGTTCCCTTTTCATCGGCCCGTGCAAGGATTCCTTTCCACTGGGGGAAGTGCCCCGTTGGCAACCTGGGGGAAGTGCCCCGTTGGGAACCAAACCGTTTGAAGATCCTGACCCGCGTGCCAAAACACAGTTCTCGGGACTCCAACGCCGCGAATCCACTTGACTGGGGCGTCTTGTTGATCCTGAGCCGTGCCAGAGCACCATTATTCGGACCTCTTCGCCGCGAGTCAGCTTAACTTGTGCGCCTTGACAATCATGCACCGCTCCGAAGCACAACTCCTGGTACGTTGGCCAGGCTCCGTGAACCTCTGGTATTTTCTTACAACGAAAGTGCCCGGCGCTACGGCGAGAGCCACATTCTGAAAAGGAGCCGCCATCACTCCGTGAAATTCTTGCAACGTTTAAGACGAGTGATCGCGGTGCTGAGGCGAGAGCCACACTTTGAAAACGACCTGCCCTCAATCTGTGAAGTTTTCGTGGATTTCTAGAAAGAATGGTCGTGGCGCGAAGGCGAGAGCCACATTTTGAAAACGACCCGCCCTCAATCTGTGAGATTATTGGAGAACACGCAGGCGCTGCCGCGGCAGAAGCGGCGCAGCCTGCTCGCAAGTCCCGCCGCCGCCAGCCAAGAGAGCGTGGCGACCAACTGAGTGGGTCGAAGTTCAAGCTTGTGGACCTGGATTCGTTCGAAGTGGAGGAGATGGACATGAAAGACATTCAGCGTATGTTCCCCATAGTCATGAAACCACTGCTCAACGTGGCGATGAGGCAGCGACAGACCGACGCCATTTTGATCAAGACTTACCTTGTCTCCCCAGGCACCAAAAGCGTCGTGGCGATCCGAGCCCGAGTTCGTGCGTGGGTAAAAGTACAGACGAGATTCGCAGCTCGACGGCGGCACCACAAATCGACATAGAGATGGCGAAGGTAGGCACGATCAGCACCGCGGCCTTCGCAGGCTTGCTCGAAGGTCTTCATCAGGAAGGCGCGTCCGTCGGCGGTCTCAGCCAGCAGAACCTGACGACGCTCGGCGACAAATTGAAAATTATGGACATCAAGCAGATCGTCGAGCTTGTCCCACTCGCGAAGGCCAGCGACGCGCACGACGCAGCGCAGTGCAAACTACATATCAGCCCGAACCCCAGGGGCGACGCCGACCTCAGCGTGATGCACGACTCACTCATCCAGACGGGAGCGAGCTACAAGCCAGGACAGGGACCGATGGTGCACATGGAGAGGATACTACACACGAAGCTGGCGCAGTTAGAGGACACACTCGTGGGATAGACGTATTCGCTTTTCACTGGACAAGGCATAGTTGGGCGTAATGGGGCCCCTGTATTCCACAGAATACGGCAGCGATGGGCGTAGGGGGCTTGTCGTCTGCATCAGAGTGTGCGCCTACTTCTACGCCAGTTGTTCAGGGCATGGGAAGCCCAGCTCGTGCATCTACGAGTGCGCCTACTTCCTCGCCAGTTGTTCAGGGCATGGGGAGCCCACCTCTCGCATCACAGAGTGCGCCTACATCCTCAGTTGTTCGGGGCATGGGTTGCCCACCGCACGAATCACAGAGTTCGCCTACTTCAGCCGAGCCACCCGTTGGCACGCACTGCTCACCTCCTTCGCCCTCTCGCGAGCATTTGGGCGAGCCGCTCCCCTCGCTCGCTTCGAGGCCCTTTGGAGGCAGAGGGTACCGACCTTCGGGAGGCACTTCCCCTCAGGGTGTGGGAGGCCCACCACGTGCATCAGAGAACCCGCCTACTTCCACGGCGCTGGTTCAGGGCATGGGAGGTCATCTTGCGTCGCAGAGTGCGCCTGCTTCCACTGCAGTTGTTCAGGGCTCGGACTGCCCACCTCCAACATCTTCGAGTACGCCTACGTCAGTTGTTCAGGGCATGGGAAGCCCACGTCCTTCGCTTACGAGTGCTACTTCGTCGTGTTCCCGTACTGAGATGTGGACAGCTAGCGGCCGCGACGGCCCCAGAGGCTCCCAAAATGAGCCCCAGACGGCCCAAGAGGCGCCCAAGAGGGCCCCCAGACGGCCTGATGAGAGCTTCAAGTAGCACAAGAGAGCTCCAACGCGGCCCAAGAGAGTACCCAGGAAGCCCGAGGGGGCCACTGGAGGATCCCTACATGGTCGGAGAGAGCCCCCAGAGGGCCCCTAAGACGGGCTCAGGTCCCCATGACGGGCGAAGAGGGACCCGGAACGGCCGAACTGGGCCCCCAGAGGGTCCACGCAAGGCCTCCCAGGACTCCGTGAAGACGGTCCAGGAGGCCGCTGAGAAGGTTCCCGGGTGTAACAAACAATCATTTCCCACGGGAGAACGTACATTTCTAGGACATTCGCTTCTTATGTTCCATCGGCGGCCACGTCGGTCCCAAAGCCCCCCTACATCGGCACCACACGGTCCACGAGGCCCCCAAGAGGGTTCCAAGACAGCCCCAAGAGAGCGTCGAACAGCACAAGAGAGCTCCAAAACAGCCCGAGAGAGTCCCCAGGGGGCCCGAGGGAGCCACCAGAGGATCCCTGCATGGTCGGAGAGAGCTCCATGAGGGTCCCAAGACGGCTCAGCTACCCATGACAGACCAGGAGGGGCATTGGACAGCCGAAATGGGCTCCCAGACGGGCCACAAAAAGGCCCAAAAGAACCCCCCCACGACTGTCCAAGAGGCCGCTGAGAAGGCCCTTCAGATGCAAAATCAAGACTTTCCTATGACAAACAAAAACGTATATTTCTAGGAGTTTCGCTTTTCAGTTCTACCAGCGGTCGCGACGGCCCAAGAGGCTACCACATTGGGCCCCGCACGGCCCCAGAGGCCCCAACGAGGGTTCCAAGACGGGCTGAAGAGAGCTTCGAGCGGCACAGAAGAGCTACAAGACGTCCCAGGAGAGCCCCCCAGGAAGCCCGATGGGGGCCACAGGAGGATCCCTACATGGTCGGAGAGGGCCCCAGGAGGGCCCCAAGACGGGCTCAGGTCCCCACGGCGAGCCAAGAGGGACCGGGAACGGCCGAAATGGGCCCTCAGTCGGGCCAACAAAGGCCCCAAAGGACTCCAAAGGAAGGCCTGGAGAGGCTCCAGAGACTGCCACAATGCTTCCAAAAAGGCTCCCGGCACGCGTTCCA